>JZKD02S1741822.1:32709-65147 GCA_000966675.3 Picea glauca | reverse complement strand
ATTCTCTAGATGCCATTCTAATACTAATGTCTATACCAAGAAAGTAGGAAGCCATATCATAATCCTTGTCCTTTGTGTTGATGACCTTATCCTTACTGGTAGTGACTCAAAACTTTTAAATCATGTGAAAACTAGCCTTAAGAAGAAATTTGAAATGATAGACTTAGGATTTTTGCACTATTTCCTTAGCCTCCAAGTTTTGCAAACCAATGAAGGAATTTTTCTTTCCCAACCTAAGTATGATTGTGACCTTCTTCATCGCTTTAACATGGACGATTTTAAACCATCCCCTTCTCCCTTCCAGTCTGGAGTCAATCTTACTGCCACCTTTACTTCTCCCGAAGTTGATGCCACATTGTACCGTCAGTTAGTTGGTAGCCTCTTATACTTGACTCATACCCATCCTGATATTTCCTTTGTTGTTGGTCTTGTTGCCTGGTATATGCAAACATCCCATGAAATCCATTGGAAAGCAGCTAAATAGATACTTCATTATGTCCGTGGTACAATTCAGTTTATGATACATTACAATTTAGAGGGGACTCCCTTATTGGTTGGTTTCATTGATTCATATTGGGCCCACGAACCTGATGATTAGAAGTCTACTGCAGGTTATGTTTTCAGCCTTGGTTGAGGACTTATCACTTGGGCCTGTAAGAAACAACAGGCTATTTCACTTTCTTCAGCAGAAGAAGAGTATCGAGCAATGGTAAATGCAAGTCAGGAAGCCTTGTGGATTTGACAGATCCTTTTAGAGTTTGGATTCCAACAGGAGCATCCGACTAGCCTTTGGAGCGACAATCAGAGTGCCATCATGCTCGTCACAGACCCAATTCAACATCAACGCAACAAGCACATCGAGCTACACATGCACTTCATCAGAAATCTCATTCATGATCAAGTTATTGAAGTGCTMTTTTTCCCTACARAAGATCAAGTTGCAGACATTTTCACAAAGTCTCTTACAGAAGAAAAGTTTTCCAAACTTCGATCTATGTTAGGAGTTCAAGAAGTTGTCATTAAGGGGGGATAGGCTCTAATGCCTCCTTCCTTCTCCTATTGTATCACTATTGTAAATGCTTCAATCCTATCCCAAGTTGTTCTTAAGGGGGGATGTTAGGATATTTAGACACTTGGGAGTTAGTTAAGATCTACTTGGTCTAATTTGTTGTTAGGTAAAAGTGTGTTTCTTAAGTATGCATTTGTAGTTAGGAAATCCGACGGTCATGATATGTTCTTGACATAGAGTGATCCGACGGTTCATATTCTTCTTGATCTTAATGACCATTGATCTGTGGATTAACACCTGATTGGTCCATGATCTCTATTTAAATAGCATGGAGGGTATTTTGTCGATGATCGATTGTGAGAAACTCTCTTGTAAAATCTTTCTGTAATCTTTTTTTTTTCATTAATAAATTGTTCCAAGTGGTCGCATTGGCTGGGGTTGTGGATGTTTCCCTGTAGGGGTTTTACCACGTGAAAACATCGGTGTGTTGATCTTTGATCTGGTTATGTGAGTGGTTACTGAATGTGTTCGTCCTCTGTTGGAATACGTGTGTTGTCGAACAAAAACTTTGTTGGAAATGCATTCAAATTCACTCAAAAAGGGAAACCTCAAGGCCTGGAAAATCCTGAAATAATAGTGAGGTGCTACTATAGATCAAGGGTGGTTTCATTGTTGCACTTGTAGAGATAGGGATAGTCAAGTTCTCAATATTGAAGAAGGTGCACTAGTGACCTGTTGTTTGATTGTTATGACATGGCTCGTGAAGGCTCTTTAAGAATGATTTGAAGTGGCATAAGTCTATGTATACACAGGGCATTCTTAGACAGTATTATAAATGTGATATACATGGAGCCTTTATTTAAAAAGTTTCCATAATTTTGTAAAGACTTCATAACATTGACAACAATTCAATTTTTGTCCAGGCAACATCAAGTATGGTTGAAGCAGGGTTTTGTGTCAAAAGAAATCAGTTCAAGTTAAAAATATGCTACATAATGTTGCTACAGAAAATCTGGTAGCACCTCTTTTATAGGAAAATATGCATGCACTACTGAATGTGAAGAGAATTTATAGTTTTATCATTTTTTAATCTTTTGAAGACTCGACGCAGTGAGGAGGATAAATATCTTGTTTTGGGCATCGTTTTTCTACTTGGTCAATAAACTTTGAGCCTACCTGTCATGATCAAGATCCCAATTTTTTAACAGTCAAAGTATGACCTGGAAAATATGATCTAGCTATAATTGTGAATCTTACCCTTCAATTATCAGATTTGAGTCTTATTTTAACTACTTTCTATGTTTGGTTCTAGAAGGATCGACGCTCCACTAATTTGGGATCTAGAATTTGTAGTAGCGTATCTATATATTAAAAAGTATGAATGTAAATAGTGGGGGGGATTCAGTTTAAAAGGCCATAGAGATAGATTAGGAATGTATTGAGGTTGTGTTCTCTTCATTGTAATCTCGAGGGAAAATTCTTCTTTGTATATTTTATTATCAAAAATCTACGAGAACCTTGCTTATCAGTTTGTACTTTCTATTGTGTTTTCTTATCCATTTTTCCTCTTATTTGAATATAACTTATACACTATAGAATTCATGTGCATTAAATCCTTAGTGTACTTGATCTGTTTCTGTGGAGTTTATTCAGATATCTAATATTCAGTAACGAAAATCATTTTTGTTCATGAAGATTCTATCATATGGATTATGCAAGTTTGATATGTTAGTGATGCCTGTGTATTCCATAATTGTTTTCCTTATTCTTCTACTCATCCATGTTATTATCAAGCTTGTCTGATAACTGGTTTGAATGTCTCATATCCATGAAATATGATAGGAAACTCCATGCCCAATGGCCTTGATCACTGATCTACAATGTTTGAAATCCAATATTCTGCCTTTCTCTTTTCTTCAACCTTGACCCAACTATCCAACATAAAATATTTTTCAAGATGTGCTAGGAATTCCTCTTTTGTAGACAAGAGTAATCTCTAGCACTAACATATTTTGGCATTGTTGCTGGGGAGAAGAGACACAAAACTATCTTTTCCTGGGTGTACGACAATGATCAACTCTACTTCTTGATGGTGAACAAGAATTAGACATTAGGATTTAACTACAACTCATTCACCTGGAGACTCCATGACTGAATAATACATCGACAACTCCACTGGTTCAAAATGTCAAAGTCTTCTGATACTCAGATGAATGCTATAATAGCTACGAGGTATATCTCATTTGATTTTTAAAATATACATGTCTTTCCAAATCATGTACCTGATGCACAAGGATGGGGAAATTCTTTTTTGATTGAGAGATGATGGAGAGATTGTTGTTGAAAATTTGCTAGATTTTCATGAATGCATGAATTGGTTCGATATTGTTCATGAAGATTTTTTGATGAATATGTTCAGGTATTCCCTAGAAGGAAATGCTCAAGAATGGTGTAGATCTTTACCTCCTTCTAGCATCTCTTCATTGAAGGAGTTTCATACTGCATTTCATTTTCATTATAAAAGATATTTTTTTGATGATCATCTATTTGAACATTGCTACAAAGAATTTGAATCATGTGTTCAACATAAAGTAGATGTTTCTTCTAGCAGTGTGGATGAAAGAAGAATTACTAATGAAGAAACGAAAGAAGATTTTCAGGATGTTAGTTCTGGTCAAATTCATGAAGATTATCAAGACAAGTTAGTTCTTTTCTCACCTGTTAATCAAAATGATAATTTTATTGAGCTTGTTGTTTTTTCTCTTGAAATTGATGAAAGTGTATCATTTCTTTCCGATCTTGCTGCTTTAAAATCTGCTAAAGAATTTTTAGCTTAAGAAAATTATCAACAGTTTCAAGAGGATTTCACTGTCTATGATTTCTTTGAAGAAAATAATATTCATGGGATGTTTCAAGGTGAACAAGAAGAGAATTTTTTTATTGATGAAGTAACCTTCACACAACAACAACCTTGCCTTTTAAACTAGGTAGAGTTCTATCATGTCTCTAGGATCCAATAGCAGCTTGGATGGAAGCTTCTATTTCCAGGGTCCCAAATGTTGTGGATTTTAGCATGACATCAATTTGTAGTTGTGAGTATGGATTGTACATGGAATTTTTGTTGCACTTGTTATGCTCTTTTCATGCTTTCAACTGCATGCAATAAGTTATGTCAATTAATAAATTTCTCTTTTGGCTACATTGGAAATTTGATTATACATGATCAAGAAACGTTTTAGTTGATTATAGTAGAAGAATAATCTTGCTTTTCTGATCATTTGGTGTGCAATATATTAGCTAAATAAATACTTCATAGCCCAATGTAGAAAAGGCACTATACAAGATAATATATTTTTAATGATTTTAGTTTTAGATTGTAGTTTTGTTTGTAGAGTGTGGTTGGTTTTAGATAAAGAGCAGGACAGGTCATAGGTTGTTGGATACAAATTGATGAAATGGATCAGCCACTGTGGTCTGCATTTTCTTAATGCCTCGCAGGGAGATCACTATCCCCTGTGGAGCCAGTTGTTATCACCGAAATTGATTTCCTAAAAAATTCTTGACCTTTTGCTAAGATTTCGCAAACTTCGCCAAGTCTCCTGTCTTCTTAAACTCCAATTTGGTGAATATCGCCATACGTCCATGAGTTGAGGTGTAGTGTATGGTCTTCTTGTTTTCATTTGGAAAATACTAAATTGGTCTTGTATTGTTTTTATCCAAAATAAAAAATGTTAAAAAATGATTATTTTAAAATCAATTTATATTTTATTATAATTGATTTTATTTTAATAATTTTGTTTTAAAAATAAACGAACAAGATATTGGATTTCTTATCGCCCAATCTCCAATTCTAAACACCACACTAGTGCTAGCTAGATCTGATACAATACTATCGTTCTTGTCAATCTATGTAAAATGAAGGAGTTCAGACTATGTTTATGATTCTAGGGGTGATTTTTGTGCTACAATATAACACCCGAAGTCTACGTCAAGGAAATATTTTTCTAGAACTAAATGTGTGAAATTAATAGGCTTATTTCTCCTTCCAAGTTTGTCATAGTGTGCTTCATCTTAGCATCCCATTCAACTCTATTTTGATTTTCTCTCTCTTTGTAGGGAAACCAAAAGTGTGACCAATTTGTGGTGAAATATCTCTCTAATTTCTATGAATAGTCCTTACTCAACAACAAACCACAAGCTTCTTGTATGTCAACAACAATAATATCAATAGTTTGAAAGACTTGAGGATCAAAGGCTAACCTAATCATGACATCTTTAAGTTCACCAATGACTTTCACATCTGACATGTCTAGCTAAATTATTCATGTCTAGCTAAATTATTCATGTAGTACAATTAAAAGGAACAACATTAATCTTTTTGTAAAGAGAATAAGACATAATGTTAAATGATGCTCTTGAATCCACTTGATAATTATGTACATTGCAATTAAAAATTTCAAAGGTCAAGAGGAATGGAGGGGTTTGCAACTTTGAATGTGTGCCTATGTTAGCTTCATTTACCATAGATTTTTGTGTTGTTTTTGCTTCTTCCTATTTTCATATTTCTTTTATTTTGAATATGTTTTTGTTTGTTTTTGTGATTAGCTATTATTTATGTTGTGAATCCAAAAGAATTTTGAAGGTGTTCAATACAAAATATCTCTACTAGGGAATGTTATAGATGTCATGCATAAAGACATTTTCCTTTTTTCCTTCATGTATTCAATAACATTGTACTATATGGTTTGACTAAGTAAACTTATAACTATGGTTATAGTTGGTTTGAGTAGAGTCTCTAGGAATCTTTGTGTTATCATCGAAATTGACTTCGTAAATTTTTTTAATCTTTTGCTAAGATTTCACAAACTTTTCCAAGTCTTCTGTCTTCTTAAACTCCAATATGATGAATATCGCCACATGTCTATGAGTTGAGGTATAGTGTATGGTTTTCTTGTTTTCATTTGGATTGACATTGTCTTATTTTTATCCAAAATTGAGGTGTAGTGTATGGTCTTTTTGTTTTCGTTTGGAAAATATCAAATTTGGCCTTGTCTTGTTTTTATCCAAAATAAAAAAAATTAAAATTTTGTTATTTTAAAATCAATTTATATTTTATTATAATTAATTTTATTTTAATAATAAATCAATTTATATTTTATTGTCTTGTTTTTATCCAAAATAAAAAAATTTAAAATTTTGTTATTTTAAAATCAATTTATATTTTATTATAATTGATTTTATTTTAATAATAAATCAATTTATATTTTATTATAATTGATTTTATTTTAATAATAACATCACCCCATCTCCAATTCTAAACACCACAATTAACCGAACTCTCACCAAACATCATCCAAGTGTCTGAGTGCAACGAGTCCAAGTTTCAATCGCCCAAGCACAAGAGTCGAGAGTACCAAGGGAGAGCTTAATGAGTTATTGCACAATGAGTTGAGTTAGGTGATGTACACCTATGTATATGAATTATAACCACTTGTTTCCTGTTGTATGTGGGATATGTCCCACTACAGGCTAAAGAAAGTGCACGCCAAAACAAAGAGCACACCCACAGAAGTTAGCTGAGGGAGATGCCACCGAATCACAGAGAGATGAAGACTCAAATCATGTTTAAAACTTTTAATATGTCTGCTATGTATGTTTCCATTTAGGGAGTTCTGTCTTTGTATGCAAGTGGTCGTTCAACTAGTATTGTGCTAGATGTTGGGAACAATGTTAATCACACAGTGCCAATTTATGAAGGATATGCCCTGCCTCATGTTATACTTAGGTTGGATCTAGTGGGGCAAGATTTGACAAACGCATTAATGAATATCTTGACAGAGAGAGGACTATTCACAACCTAGATTTATATGGCCCATCCTGGATTTGCACTACTCTCATACTTGTTGTTGCGGCATTAGGGAATTTCGTAGGTAATATAGCTTACAAGAAACATCACAAACATTGGAATTATGACATTAATCAGGTTACATGGTTGGATGGCCTATTTTATGGCTATGTTTCTGTCATACCTCTGGCGGCGTACTTTGTCCTAAAGTATTTCTCAGTGCTATCAGGCCTTGTAAACCTTTGGTGCTTATATGGCTATTCTCACTTTGTGTTTATCCCCGCATCATGTCTGTCTGTTATTCCATTGGAGATATTTATATGGGTAGTCGTTGGTGTTGCGGGTTTCATGTCAGCAACTTTTCTTGCCATTAATCTCGGAAGTCACATCAAAACTGCGAGTGAAAGATGGTTCGTTATAGTGTCAGTAATATTTTTGTTGCAGCTTGGGCTTGCTGTCATGTTGAAACTATATTTCTTCACTATTGTATTGAGGCAGGAGATGGGATCGACACAATGTCGGTCGATGGCAAGATGGTAGCAAATAAATTTTTGGCATGGCTTTGAGGGTTTCTAATCAAGGATAGTTTTGTAGGAATTATGTGGGATTAACAGGTTTTAGAATGTTTCGTTCATTCAAAACTTATTCAAAATCTTCTAAACAAAGTGATGAACTCGCTTGCTTCTACAATTTATGCAAAATATTGGAGTTTGTAGGACTTCATAAATATAAGATTCAATCCATTTGAATGGGGAGTTTGCAGCTTTAGCTTGAGTCTTCAAGCATTTGGTAACATTCCATGACAGATAAAGGGGAGAAAGCCTGGATTCTAAGGACGAGGATGGAGAAATTTCACTTCATGATGCATGCTCCGGAGGTTTTCATGAAGTTGTTCAAGCATTGTTGGATGATGTTGAGAATTAATACCATGTAATGAAGCTTCTCGATACCATCGACATTGATAGTGAAACACCTCTTCTTTGTCCAACATATTATGATAGAAAACAAAGGAAACACCTTCTACTGCAGATTGTCTTTTGCACATTGTTTCAAATTGGAAAACATTATTGGTTCAACAATGAAAATGCTTCAAGTAGGCTTCAATAATGCATTTGAAACTTTGTTGGAAATGCAATCAAATTCACTCAAAAAGGGAAACCTCAGGACCTGGAAAATCCTGAAATAATAGGAATGTGCTGCTATAGATCAAGGGTGGTTTCATTGCTGCACTTGCAGAGATAGGGATAGTCAAGTTCTCAAGATTGAAGATTGATTTTTATGACATGGGTCGTGAAGGCTCTTTAAGAATCATTTGAAGTGGCATAAGTCTGTGTATACATAGGGCATTCTCAGCCAGTATTCTAAATGTGATATACATGGAGCCTTTATTTAAAAAGTTTCCAGAATTTTGTAAAGACTTCATAACATTAACATCAATTCAAGTTTTGTCCAGGCAACATCAAGTATGGCTAAAGAAAAGTTTTGTTTAAAAAGAAATCAACCAAAGTTAAAAATATGCTACAGAAAGTTGCTACAGCAAATCCGGTAGCACCTCTTGTATAGGAAAATTTGCATGCGCTACTGAATGTGCAGAGAATTTATAGTTTTATCATTTTTTAATCTTTTGAAGACCCAATGCAACCAGGAGGAGAATTATCTTGTTTTGGACATCATTTTCTACTTGGTCGATACACTTTGAGCCTACCTGTCATGACCAAGATCCCAATTTTTGAATAGTCAAAGTATGACTTGGAAAATAGGATCTAGCTATAATTGTGGATCTTATCCTTCAGTTATCAGATCCAACTCTTCTTTTAACTGCTTTCTATGTTTGGTTATAGAAGGATCGATGATCCACTAAATTGGGATCTGGAATTTGTAGTAGTGTATCTATATATTGAAAAGTCTGAATGTAAACAGTGGGGAGGATTCAGTTCAAAAGGATGGAGAGATAGATTAGGAAGGTAGAGAGGTTGTGTTCTCTATATTGTAAACTTGTATATTTTATTATCAGAGATCTATGAGAACCTTGCGTATTCGTCTGTACTTTCTATTTTTTTTTCTTATTCATTTTTCCTCTTATTTGAATATAAATTATACACTACATAATTCATGTGCATTAAATCCTTAGTGTACTTGCTCTGTTTCTATGGAGTTTACTCATATATTTAATAGTCATTAATGAAAAGCATTTTTTTCATGAATATTCTATCATGAATTATACACTACATAATTCATGTGCATTAAATCCTTAGTGTACTTGCTCTGTTTCTATGGAGTTTACTCATATATTTAATATTCATTAATGAAAAGCATTTTTTTCATGAATATTCTATCATGTGGATTATGCAAGTCTGATAGGCTAGTGATGCCTTTGTATTCCATAATTGTTTTCCTTATTCTTATACTTATCCATGATATTATTAAGCGTGTCTGATAATTGGTTTGATTTCCTCAGATCCATGAAATATGATAGGAGACTCCATTCCCAATTGCATTGATCACTGATCTACGACATTTAAAATCCATTATTTTGCCTTTCTCTTTTCTTCAACCTTGACCCACCTATCCAACATAAAATCCTTTTCAAGATGTGCTAGGAATTCCCTTTTTGCAGTCAAGAGTAATCTTTAGCGTTAACACTTTGACTGATTTGGGACTATGTTTTTCTGAGTTTGAGGAGAGGCTATGGTTTTTTTGGCTGCTATGTTAGTTCTCATAGGATAGTAGGCATAGCTCCTTTACTCTTCATATTGTAGTCTTTAGGGACTAACCAAGTGGCATGTAATTCTTCTACAACCACATCCTCTTTAGAAGAATATTCAAGACCAAAATACCAATCCGAAGGAACATAGTTGCTTCATTAGTTGATTCATCCTCCTCTATAGCATGTTCAATATCAACTTCTTGGGTAGGATTTTTAGATTGTGGTTGTTGATCAAGGAGATATTTTAGTACTAGGGTCATTGATCTGGAATATATTTGCAAAACAAAATGAATACAGATTATAATCAAAAGATGCTTAGCACAAAATAACAGATATACAGTAAAACTGGTTTCCATTCAATAAGGAAATAAGTTGAAACTGTAAAATGCAGTGGAAACAAGCTTGCTAGAATGGTGGTGGCTTATCTCTGAGAAGATATGTGACGGTTGTGCTCATTCGCAAGAAGATGATTACAATGAGGCTTTGAAGGCCTTTTTACAATAAACAGGAATGTCAAAAACCCTAGACATCCAAAAAAAGCCTAACCCTAGGAAATGAAGCGCCAAAAGTCATGTGGGCCTCGTTTGGGTAAGTTATTGCATCAAATTTTCGGGGTCGTAACTTTTGCATACGATCTTCGTTTTAAGCGCACGATAGCCCATTGGAAAGGTCTATCCGAGGACTACACATTTTGCTTCTACCTATCAAAGATCATTTTAATTGTGGTGAGCCCTAAAAAACATTGTTTAGGGTCTCAAAACTGCCCCGCAAGTCAGGGAGCCGAAAACTAGAGAAAAACTGCCAAACTGGAAAACTACCAAAATGAGCCAGTTGGAATAGGTTGGGAGCCACCGAAATCCATCTGGATCAATCCTCCCCCCTTAGGAAGCAATGGCTTCCATTGCATTGAGTTCCCCCATCAGATGAGAAAATTTCTGTTGAATTTGGCCTCAGGTGAGCCACTTGCCTTGGTGTAGGAGTTGCCCTGTTTTGACAACTCGATAAAGTTGGATCCTTTGTTGGCGAGTGTCCTTGATATGTTTGTCCACAATCTAATCACTGGATGTCTATTATATGCAGTCGGGGTTGAGTTATGTTGATGTCAGTTGTTCTGTTATCTATGAGGTATCCAATAATGGTGGTAAATACGGTCGAAGGATATCCACGTTGAACACTGGGTGCAAGCCAAGGAAAGGAGGAATGTTGAGCTCGAAAGCATTATCACCCACATCCTTGGTGATGGTGTATGGACCATAACAGAGTCGGAGAAGCTTCCGATGGGGTCTTGTAAGGCGCTCTTTCTGCAAGTGCAACAAAGCTTTGTCGCCCACCTGAAACTTATGTGGCACTCGATGTTGATCATGGCGCTACTTTTACTTGTCATTGGACTTCTGTAGGATATCCTGAACCTGTTGGTGGATGTGCTGGATCCGCTCAATGAATCGGGTTGCTTTTTCAACTTCAGTTGGAGTAGTATATGAGTCGACCGAGGTTACCACAAGGGGTAGTGCAACATCTATGGGACCCAATGGTTGGAATCCCAACCCCACCTGAAAGGGGTTGTGGTCAGTTGAGTTATGCAGGGCTCGGTTGTAGCTATGTTGAACATAGGGGAGATTCTCATCCCATGTGTGAGGGTGCTTGGAATTATACATGCGTAAGATATGCACAATCATTTGATTTACGACCTCGGTTTGGCCATCTGTCTGGGGATGGAAGGCCGTGGATTTGGTGAGCTTGGTGTCCAACAATAATCAGAGGCTTGATCAAAATGTGTTGAGAAATCGATTGTCCCGATCTAAGACAATGGTTTGTGGGATTCCAAAAGGTACCCAGACTCGTTCAAAGAAGAGCTTGGCAGTGGCCTATGTTGTGATGCTCTTCTTGCAGGCAGCCAAAATCACCATCTTAGAAAAGCAATCCACAACCACAAAAACACAGTCATTGCCCCTCCTGGTGGATGGGAGGCCTAACATGCAGTCCATTGAGATGGATTCCTATGGCCTGCCAGGAGTAGGCAGAGGGGTGTATAGGCCCTGTTTCTTAGTCGTCGGTTTGGAAATTGCATATACTTGCTGACCTCCTGTCGAAGTTTCGACCAGTAGAAATGTTTCTGCAACATTGCCACTATCTTTTCGACGTCTAAGTGTCCTGCCACCCAACTATAGTGGGATTCCCAGATCATCTTCACTCACTCACTTGATGGAATGCATATATGGCCCAGACGGTACAACAACCCATCCAGAAGATGGAAATTAGCGACAAATGCATTTGCGCCCAGCATTTGGTAGGTGGTGGCGAAGTTCGGGTATGTCTCATAGAGTTGGGGCCATCCAGAGGTCTCATGGACGCAAGAGTCTAGCACCATGGTGAGTTTCGCGACTGGCGATCTGCTGAGGCAATCAACGATGCAGTTGATGCTTCCCATTTTATACTTCATGTTGAGGTGGAATTGTTGCAAGTATGTGGACCACTTCTGATGCCAGCCATTCTGCAATTTGGATTATGTCTGCATGAACTGCAGTGGCTTATGATCAGTGTGGATGACTATCTTCTTCCCAAGAATGTAATGTCTCCATTGGCGCTAGGCTTGCAAAATGGAGTACATTTCTTTGTTGTAAGTAGGGTACTTACAGACACCATTTGATAGTGTCTCACCATGATAGACCACAGGGTGGCCGTGCTGAGTTAGATCGGTGCCCACAACAAAGTCTGAAGCATTTGTCTCAATCTCAAAGGGCTGATGCAGGTTTGGTAGTGAAAGTATTGGGGCTAAGCACAAGCGTTGTTTCAAATCATCGAACGCTTGTTGTTGGGACCGGACCCACACAAATTTCTCCTTACCACCACCCCTGTTTACTTGGCTGAGGGCCCATGCAATATGGGAGAATCCCAACATGAACCTGCAGTAGAAATTGGCAAGGCCCAAGAAGCTCCAAATCTCAATGAGTGTGCTTGGGGTTGGCCAGTCACAGATGACTTGGATTTTGGTTGGATCCACATGTACACCATGTTGATCAACGATGTAGCCCAGGTAATGAACCTTGTCCATGTTGAAGGAGCATTTTTTCAAGTTGGCGTAGAGCTGGTGTTGCCGTAGGGTGTGCAGAACCTGTTGAATATGATGCAAGTGTTCTGACCAAGTATTATTGTAAATGAGGATGTCATCCAGATACACCTCTACACAAGTATTGGTGACTGGTCACAGAATATCATCCAACATCCTCATGAAAGTGGATGGAGCATTTGTCAAACCAAATGGCATGACCAACCATTCAAAAATACCTTCCTTTGTCTTGAAGGCGGTCTTCCATGCATCTGTTTGTTCTATTGGGACCTGGTGGTATCCAGAATTCATATCAATCTTACTAAAGTATTTGGCTTCCGTGAACTGATCAAGGAGGTCGTCGATTCGAGGAATCGGGTACCGGTTTCTGACTGTGATTTTATTCATGGCCCGATAATCAATGTAGAGTCGCCATGTTCCATCTTTCTTCTATATCAACACGATTGGGCTTCTGCAAGGTGATGAGATGGAACAAATGTGCCCCTTGTTGAGAATTTCTTGGATCTGTCGCTTGATCTCCTCATTCTCTAAAAGAGAGTGGAACTAGACTAGCCCATTGGGAAACGGTGCGTCGGGCGTCAAATCGATGGGGTGCTTGACCTGACAGTGCAGAGGTACCCTGGTAGGTGAGGAGAAGATATATGAGTATTGTTCCACGACCTTATCCACTTGCTTCTGCTGTGTGGAGAGGTCGACCATGGAGACCCTGGATGTGGCAGCGATCTTTCGCTCATTCTGAGAGCGAATCAAGAAGAAGAAAAACTTCCCTATTTGAGAGATGACCTTTCTGCATTGCTTGGTAGAGATCAAGGAAAGAGCACTGAGTGGGACTGCCTCGGGTATCTTGTACAATTTCTTGTTCAAAGTAATAATAAAACTGCGAGGCCAAGACTCATATATGACATGATGTTTCCATAAGTATGGTTGGCCCAAAAGAGCATTACAAACTTTGAGAGGGGAAACATCACACAATACCTCGTCTTTGAAGGGATTGATGTCGTATGATAGGCGACATTGTTGGCTGACATGGATGTCTCTTCCTTGGCAGAGCCATCCGATGGTGTAGGGATGCAGGTGCGGCATTGTTAGTAGGGGAGTCGCTTGACAACCTCTGCTGAGATGAGGTTCTTCTAGCTACCGCTATCAATGATGAAGTGCAGCGGGGTACTCTTCACCCACATCTGTGAATGAAAAAGTCACTTGCCTTCCCATGGCTCGTCTGGTTCACCTGGCTGGAGCTTGGTGGTAGCAACAGTAACACTGGGTTTTGCGTCAATGATCTGTCTCCCCCTTTCTGGTTCTAATTGAATGTTAGAACTCGCATCTGATTCAGAGGCTTTCACCTCAGCCACCAACGACTGCTTCGAGCGACAATCAACAATGTTATGACAGGGGCTCTTATGGAAGTCGCACCACTTCCCGGTATCTTTCTTTGTCGTTCCGGTGTGCTTCTTTTCTTGCGGCCTAGACTGGTTGTCTTAAGGTTTTCCGTCTTTGCTTTGTCCTTTGTTCTGTGGGTTGGGGCCGCCCTTTCCTGGATTTTGCTATGAGGGGTTCCCAGGCCCAAATTGCTACGTCTTTTGTTTGAGCTTCTACTTGATTTTGACGACATATCGGTTGGCCACACCAAAGGATGAGATGTCCATAAACTCCATTTCATCCTGGATGTATCTATGCATACCGCCATGATACTTGAGCACCATATGTCGCTCAGAATCTTTGATACCCAACTTGATGTGCAAGGTATGGAAGATATTTGTTAACTCAGGCACCGCTTGGTTTCTTTCCTACCATAGCGTGGTCCATTTTGTGTACAGGTTGTCATAACTTCCAACATGGTAGTATTGTTCCTTAATAACACCCCTAAAGGACTCCCAGGTGATTGCGATTGTAAATAATGAGGGTTCCTCTGTTTCCTTTTTCTCATAGAAAGTTTCCCACCAATATTTGACATGGGGGATGACTTTGAGGAGCGCAAAAGTGATATTTTCTCTATTTGAGAAGTTATGGACAGAGAAATACCCTTCTACCAAATTCAACCATTTTTCTACCGCATATGCATCTATTTGACCTTAAAATATAGGAATATCAAAGTGTTGGTTGTGGAGCATGATTATGTTCCCGATTCATAGGTCCTTGCTTTCAGCCGTGTTTATACCCCATGAAGACATTACACCCCAGAAGTATGTACACTATTCCACGCGGGGGAGTGCAAAGGGGGGATACCCCCTCTGCGGGGTCCGGGGGGCCTATCCCCCCGGTTGGGGGGTTCAGGGGCGAAGCCCCCAAAGGAAAAATTTCCTTGTAAATGTATATTGTAATTTCATTGTAAATCTAGACCGTTCATTATAAGGTCACAGATCTAAAGGTAGATATTATGTTAGGGTTTTTTGCCCTAGAAGGCAACCCTCTGTTATGAGGGAAATGTATTGCGACTATGCATTATGGAGAGTATTATATTCTGAGAGAAGAGACTGTGAGAGAAAGAAGAGGAATTTACAATGGTTTTTGCTATAGGTTGTATCCCTTCATTTGTTGGATAATAATAAAGGAAGGACCTGGCAAATTCTCTAGTGGACGTAGCCCACACTGGGTGAACCACGTAAATCTGTGTCTCTCTTGTATTGTGTATCTTCTATGTTTTGTTTCCGCATTTGTTTCATTTTATTGATTCGCAGTCCTGTTTTTATAACACAAAGTTGATTTGTACCTTGAAGGGGGCAGCGCCTCCATTTGAGGAATATGTGTTGCATGTTGGTAGACACCGAAGGATTTGTGCAAAACTATCCATCATCTCGTTCCTCTGTTGCATGAGGGATTCCTCGAGAAACATTTTGAAGGGATCTCTTGTCCCATCATTATTCTTTTCTTCTAGCTTGAGAGGTCGTTTGGGCATGCAAGAGCTTTTTTCCTCAAGAGAAACAAGCTCGAGACCCAATTCTTTGTACCCTGACCTCATTGGGGACATGCATTAAGAATGACAAGGAGCAAACTGCTCTGATACCACTGATCCAAAATATATTTGCAGAACGAAATGAATACAAATTATTATCAAAATATTCTTAGCACATAATAACAGATATACAGTAAAACTAGTTTCTATTCAATAAGGAAATAAGTTGAAACTGTAAAACGCAGCTGAAACAAGCTTGTTAGAATGGTGGCGACTTATCTCTGAGAAGAGATGTGATGGTTGTGCTCATTCACAATAAGATGATTACAATGAGGCTTTGAAGGCCTTTTTACAATAAACAAGAATTTCAAAAACCCTAAACATCCAAAAAAACCTAACTCTAGGAGATGAAGCGCCAAAAGTCATGTGAGCCATGTTTGGGTAAGTTAGTACATCAACTTCTCGGGGTCATAACTTTTGCATACGATCTCTGTTTTAGGAACACGATAGCCCGTTGGAAAGGTCTATATGAGGACTATACATTTTTATGCTATATATTAAAAGTTACTTTGACTATGGTGAGCCCTAAAAAACGTTGTTTAGGGCCTCAAAACAACCCCACAAGTCAGGGAGCCGAAAACTTGGGAAAAAACTGCTAAACTGGAAAACTGCCAAAATAAGCTAGTTGGAATAGGTGGGAGGCCACCGACATCCAAATGTATCAATCCTCCCCCCTTAGGAATCAATTATATCCATTGTTTTCAGTTCCCCCATTAGATGAGGAAATTTCTGCTGAATTTGGCCCTGGGTGAGACACTTTCCTTGGTGCAGGAGCTACCTTGCTTTGACAACACGATAAAACTGGATCCTTTGTTGGTGAGTGCCCTTGATCTATTTTTCCACTATATAATAATTGGATGCATGTTGTATGTAGTCGGGGTTGAGCTATGTTGGTTTCAGTTGTTCTGTTATCTCTGAGGTGTCCAATAATGGTGGGAAATACGGTCGAAGGATATCCACGTTGAACAGTGGGTGCAAGCCAAGGAAAAGAGGAATGTTGAGCTCGAAAGAATTATCACCCACAGACTTATTGATGTTGTATGGCCCATGATGGATTTGGTGAAGATTTCGATGGGGTCCTGTAAGGTGCTCTTTCTACAAGTGCAACCAAACTTTGTCTCCCACCTTAAACTTATGTGGCACCTGATGTTGATGATGGCACTTCTTGTACTTGTCATTGGACTTATGTAGGATATCCTGAACCTATTGGTAGATGTGTTGGATCCACTCAATGAACAAGGGGTAGTGCAACATCTATGGGACCCAATGGTTTGAATCTTAAGGGTTTGTGATCAGTTGAGCTATGTAGGGCTCGGTTGTATCTATGTTGAACATAGGGGGGACTCTCATCCTATGTGCGAGGGTTCTTGGAATTATACATGCGCATGATATGCACGATCATTCGATTTACGACCTCAGTTTGGCCATTTGTCTAGGGGTGGAAGGTCGTGGATTTGGTGATATTGGTGTCCAACAGTGACCAGAGGCTTGAACATAATGTGTTGAGAAATCGACTGTCCCGATCTAAAACAATGGTTTGTGGGATTCCAAAATGTACCCAAACTCGTTCAAATAAGAGCTTGGCAGTGGCCTCTGTTGTGATGCTCTTCTTGCAGGCGACCACAAAAACATAGTCATTGCTCCTCCTGGTTGATGGGAGGCCCAACATGTACTCCATTGAGATGGATTCCCATGGCCTATCAGTAGTAGGAAGAGGGGTGTACATGCCTTGTTTCTTAGTGGTCAGTTTGGCGATCACGCAAGCAGTGCAGTACCATATATACTTGCTGACATCCTGTCGAAGTTTCAGCCAACAGAAATGTTTCTACAACATTTCCACTGTCGTTTTGACACCGAAGTGTCCTGCCAACCGACTGTAGTGGGATTCCCAAATATTCTTCACTCGCTCGCTTGATCGAATGCATATATGGCCCAGATGACACAACAACCCGTCATGAAGATGGAAATTAGCGACAACTATGTTTGCGCCCAAAATTTGGTAGGTGGTGGAGAAGTCTGAGTCTGTCTCATAGAGTTGGGGCCATCCAGAGGTCTCATGGCTGCAAGAGTCTATCACCGTGTTGAGTTTTATGACTAGCGGTCTGCTGAGGCAATCAACGATGAGGTTGGTGCTTCTCATTTTATACTTGATGTTGAGGTGGAATTGTTGCAAGTACGTGGACCACTTCTGATGGCGGTCATTCTGCAATTTGCCTTATGTCTACATGAACTACAATGGCTTATCATCAGTGTGGATGACTATCTCCATCCCAAGAATGTAATGTCTCCTCTAGCGGTAGGGTTGCACAATGGAGTACATTTATTTGTCGTAAGTAGGGTACTTACAGACAACATATGATAATGTCTCACTATGATAGGCCACGGGGTGGACGTGATGAGTGAGAACAACGTCCATGACATAGTCTGAAGCATCTATCTTGATCTCGAAGGGATGTCGCAGGTCCAGTAGTGAAAGTACTGGGGCTGAGCACAAGCGCTTCTTCAAATCGTCGAACGCTTGATGTTGGGACCGGCCCCACAAAATATTTTCCTTACCACCACCCTTGGTTACTTTGCTGAGGGCCCATGCAATATGGGAGAATCCTAACACAAACCTGCGGTAGAAATTGACAAGGTCCAAGAATCTTTGAAGCTCAGTGACTGTGGTTGGGGATGGCTAGTCACGGATGATTTGAATTTTGGTTGGATCCACATGTAAGCCATGCTGATAAATGATGTATCCAGGGTAATGAACCCTGTCCATGACGAAGGAGAAATTTTCCAAGTTGGCATAGAGCTAGTGCTGCCGCAAGTTGTGCAGAACCTGCTAAATATGCTACAAATGTTCTACCCAAGTCTCGTTGTAAATGAGGATGTCATCCAGATACACCACTATAAAAGTATTGGTGAATGGTTGCAGGATATCGTTCATCATCCTCATGAAAGTGGCTAGATCATTTGTCAAACCAAAGGGCATGACCAACCATTCAAAAAGACCTTCCTTTGACTTGAAGGCGATCTTCCATACATCTGTCTTTTCTATCGGGACCTGGTGGTAGCCAGACTTTAGATCAATCTTACTGAAGTATTTGGTCCCCATGAGCTGATCAAGGAGGTCGTCGATTCCGGGAATTGGGTATCGATTTCTGAATGTGCTTTTATTCAGGGTCCAATAATCAATGCAGAGTCACCAGGTTCCATCTTTCTTTTGTACCAACACGATTAGGCTCCCGCACGGTGATGAGCTACGATGGATTTTCCCCTTGTGGAGAAGTTCTTGGTTATGTCTCTTGATCTCCTCATTCTCTAACAGAGAGCGGCGGTAGACTGGCCCATTAGGCAATGGTGCGCCGGGGGTCAGAACAATGGGGTGCTTGCCTGATAGTGTAGAGGTACCCAGGTAGGTGAGGATAATATATCTGAGTATTCTTCCACGACCTTATCCACTTGCTTCTACTATGTGGAGAGATCGGCCGTGGAGACCTTGGATGTGGTTGCGATCTTTCGCTCATTCTGAGGGCGAATCACGAAGAAGACAAACTTCCTTGTCTGAGAGATGACCTTTCTCCATTACTTGGCAGAGATCAAGGAAATAACACTGAGTGGGATTGCCTCAGGTATCATGTACAATTTCTTCTTCAAAGTAATAATAACACTGTGAGGCCTAGACTCATATACAGCATGACATTTCCATAAGTATGGTTGGCCCAAAAGAACATTAAAAACTTCGAGAGGGGAAACATCACACAATACCTCATCTTTGAAGGGCTTGATTCCATATGACAGACAACATTATTGGATGACACAGATGTTTTCCTTGGCGGAGCCATCTGATGGTGTAGGGCTATAGGTGCGGCATTGTCCGCAGGGTGAGTCAGTTGGCAACCTCTGTTGAGATGAGGTTCTTCTGGCTACCACTATCAATGATGAAGTGAAGCGGGGTACCCTTCACCCACATCTGTGAATGAAAAAGGTGCTCTCCTTCCTTTGGCTTGTCTGGTTCACCTGGTTGGATCTTGGTGGTAGCAACGATAGCACTGGGTTCTACATCAATGATCTGTCTCCCCATTTATGGTTTTGACTTAGAGTCAGAACCCGCATTGATTCAGAGGCTTTCACCTCAGCCACCAGTGGCTGCTTCGAGTGACAATCAATAGTGTTATGAAAGGGGATCTTATGGAAGTCCCACAACTTCCCGATATATTTCTTTGTCTTTCTGGTGTCCTTATTTGCTTGCGGCATGGACTGGTTGTCCTAAGGTTGTCCGTCTTTTATCTATCATTTTTTCTGTGATTTGGGGCCGCCCTTTCCTGGCTTTTGTTGTGAGGGGTTCCCAGACCCAAATTGTCATGTCTTTTGTTTGAGCTTCTGCTCGATTTTGACGACATATCGGTAGGCCCTGCCCAAGGATGAGATGTCCAGAAACTCCATTTCATCCTGGATGTATCTATGAAGATCGTTGCGATACTTGAGCACCAGTTGTCGCTCATAATCTTTGATACCCATCTTGGTGCAGAAGGTATGGAAGATATTTGTGAACTCGGGCACCACTTGGTCTCTTTCCTATCGCAACGTGGTCCATTTTCTATACAGGTCGTCATAACTTCCAATAGGGTATTATTGTTCCTTAATAGCATCCCTGAAGGACTCCCAAGTGACTGCGACTGTAAATAATGGGAGTTCCTCTATTTCCTTTTTCTCACAGAAAGTTTCCAACCAATATTTGACATGGGGGACAAATTTGAGGAGTGTTATGGACTGAGAAATACCCTTCTAGCAAATTCAACCATTTGTCTACCACATCTGCGTCTATCTGACCTTCCAGTATAGGAATATTGAAGTTGATTTGTACCTTGAAGGGGGAAACACCTCCGTTTGAGGAAGATGAGTCACCTATTGGTAGTCATCGAAGGATTTGTGCAAAAATATCCATCATCTTGTTCCTCTGTTGTGTGAGGGATTCCTAGAGAAACATTTTGAAGGGATCTCCTGTCCTGTTGTCTTTCTTTTTTTCTACCATGAGAGGTTGTTCGGGCGTGCGAGAGATTTTTTCCTCAAGAGAAACAAGCTCGAGACCCAATTCTTTGTACCCTGACCTCATTGGGGACATGCATTAAGAACGACAAGGAGAAGACCACTCTGATACCACTTATCTGGAATATATTTGCAGAACGAAATGAATACAAATTATTATCAAAAGATGCTTAGCACATAATAAAAGATATATAGTAAAATTGGTTTCTATTCAATAAGGAAATAAGATGAAACTGTAAAATGAAGCTGAAACTAGCTTGCTAGAATGATGGAGGCTTATCTCTGAGAAGAAGTGTGACAACTGCGCTCATTTGCAAGAAGATGATTAGAATGATACTTTTAAGGCCTTTTTACAATAAACAAAAATGCCAACTGCCAAACTTCCTGGGGTCGTAACTTTTTCATACGATCTTCGTTTTAGGCGCATGATATCCCGTTGGAAAGTTCTATCCGAGGAATACACATTTTGTTTCCATCTATGAATGGTCATTCTGATTGTGGTGAGCCCTAAAAAACGTTGCTTAGGGCCTCAAAACGACCCTGCAAGTTAGGGAACCGAAAACTAGGGAAAAACTGTAAAACTGTAAAATGACCAAAATGAGCTAGTTGGAATAGGTGGGAGGTTACCGACATCCATTTGGATGAATCCTCCACCCTTAGGAAGAAATGGTCTCCATTTCATTGATATCCCCCATAAGATGAGGAAATTTCTGTTGAATTTGGCCCCGGGTGAGCCACTTGCCTCAGTGCAGGAGCTGCCCTGCTTTGACAACTCGATAAAGTTGGATCCTTTGTTGGTGAGTGCCCTTGATCTATTTGTCCCCAATCTTATCATTTGATTCCTGTTGTATGCATTCAGGGTTGAGCTCTTTTGGTGTTAGTTGTTCTACTATCTTTGAGGTATCCAATAATGGTGGGAAATACGGTCGAAGGATATCTATGTTGAACATTGGGTGCAAGCCAAGGAAAGGAGGAATGCTGAACTCGAAAGAATTATCACCCAAATCCTTGGTGATGGTGTATGGCCCGTAACAGAATGGGTGAAGCTTCTGATAGTGTACTGTAAGGCGCTCTTTCTGCAAGTGAAACCAAACTTTGTTTCCCACCTGAAACTTATGTGGCACCCAGGGTTGATCATGGCACTTCTTGTACATGTCATTGGACTTCTGTAGGATATAATGAACCTGTTGGTGGTTGTGTTTGATCCGTTCAATAAATCGGGTGGCTTTGTCAACTTCAGTTGGAGCAGGAGATAAGTCGGTCGAGGTGATTGGAAGGGGTAGTGCAACATCTATGGGACCTAATGGTTTTAATTCCAACCCCACTTGAAAGGGGTTGTGGTCGATTGAGCTATGCAAGGATTGGTTGTAGCTATGTTGAACATAGGGGAGACTCTCATCCCATGTGCGACGATTCTTGGAATTATACATGTGTAGGATATGCATGATCATTCGATATATGACCTTGGTTTGGCCATCTTTTTGGGGGTGGAAGGCAGTGGATTTAGTGATCTTGGTGTCCAACAATGAACAGAGGCTTGACCAGAATATGTTGAGAAATTGACTGTCCCGATCTAAGAAAATGGTTTGTGGGATTCCAAAATGTACCCAGACTCATTCAAAGAATAACTTTCCAGTGGCCTCTGATGTGATGCTCTTCTTGCAGGCGGCCAAGATCACCATATTAGAAAAGTGATCCACAACCACAAAAACACAGTCATTGCCCCTCCTGGTGGACGGGAAGCCCAACATGTAGTCCATTGAGATGGATTCCCATGGTCTTCCAGGAGTAGGTAGAGGGGTGTACATGCCTTGTTCCTTAGTGGTTGGTTTGGAAATCGTGCAGGCAGTGTAAGACCTAATATGCTTGTTGACCTCCTGTCGAATTTTCGACCAGTATAAATGTTTCCGCAATATTGCCACTGTCTTTTCGATGTCGAAGTGTCCTGCAGCCGACTGTAGTGGGATTCCCAGATCATCTTCACTCGCTCGCTTGATGGAATGCAGATATGACCCAAACGACACAACAACCCATCCTAAAGATGTAAATTAGTGACAACTGCATTTGCGCCTAACATTTGGTAGGTGGTGGTGAAGTTCGGGTCTGTCTCATAGAGTTGGGGCCATCGATAGGTCGCATGGCCACAAGATTCTAGCATTGTGGTGAGTGTTGCAACTGGCAGTCTGCTGAGGCAATCAACGACGCGATTGGTGCTTCCCATTTTATACTTGATGTTAAGGTGGAATTGTTGCAAGTACATGGACCACTTCTGATGGCGATCATTATGCAATTTTGTTTGTGTTTGCATGAACTGCAGTGGCTTATGATCAGTGTGGATGATTGTCTCCTTCCAAAGAATGTAATGTCTCAACTGGTGGCAGGCTTTCACAATGGAGTACATTTATTTTTTGTGAGTAGGGTACTTACAGACAACATTTGATAATGTCTCACTATGATAGGCCATGGGGTGGCCGTGATGAGTGAGAACATCACCCACAACATAGTTTGAAGCATCTGTCTGGATCTCAAAGGGATGTTGCAGGTCTGGTAGTGAAAGTAATGGGGCTGAGAACAAGCACTGCTTCAAATCATCGAAATCTTGTTGTTGGGACCCTCCCCACACAAATGTCTCCTTATCACCACGCCTGGTTACTTGGCTGAGGGTCCATTCAATATGGGAGAATCCCAGCATGAACCTGTGGTAGAAATTGGCAAGGCCCAAGAATCTTCGAATTTTAGTCAGTGTGGTTGGGGCAGGCTAGTCACGGATGACTTGGATTTTGGTTGGATCCACATGTACGCCATGATGATCAACAATTTATCCCAGGTAATGAACCCTTTCCATGCCAAAGGAGCATTTTTCCAAGATGGTGTAAAGCTGGTGATGCCACAGGGTGTGCATAACCTGATGAATATGCTGCAATTGTTTGCCCAAGTCTTGCTGTAAATTAGGATGTCATCCAGATACACCACTACAAAAGTATTGGTGAATGGTCACATGATATCGTCCATCATCCTCATGAAATTGGTTGGAGCATTGGTCAAACCAAAGGGCATGACCAACCATTCAAAAAGACCTTCATTTGACTTGAAGACGGTCTTCCATACATCTGTCTATTCAATCGAGACCTGGTGGTAGCCAGACTTTAGATCAATCTTACTGAAGTATTTGGCCCTCGTGAGTTGATCAAGGAGGTCGTCAATTCGAGCAATCGGGTATCAGTTTCTGACTATGATTTTATTCAGGGCCTGGTAATCAATGCAGAGTCGCTAGGTTCCATCTTTCTTTTGTACCAACATGATTGGGCTCCTACAAGGTGATGAATTGGGATGAATGTGCCCCTTTTGGAGCAGTTCTTGGATATGCCACTTGATCTCCTCATTCTCTAACAAAGAGCGACAATAGACTGGACCATTGGGAAGCAGTGCATCGTAGGTCAGATCGATGGGGTTCTTGACCTGACAGTGTAGAGGTACCCCAGTAGGTGAGGAAAAGATATCTGAGTATTCTTCCATGATGTTATCCACTTTTTTTTGCTATGTCGAGAGGTCGGCTATGGAGACCCTGTATGTGGTTGTGATCTTTCGCTCATTCTGAGAGAGAATCATAAAGAAGACAAACTTCCCTGTTTGAGAGATGACATTTCTGTATTGCTTGGCAGAGATCAAGGAAATAACACTCTGTGGGACTAGCTTGGGTATCCTGTACAATTTCTTGTTCAAAGTAATAATAACACTATAAGGCCTAGACTCATATACAACATGACATTTCCATAAGTATGGTTGGCCCAAAATAACATTACAAACTTGGAGAGGGGCATCATCACACAATACATCGTCTTTGAAGGTTTTGATGTCGTATGACATGCAACATTGTTGGATGATGCAGATGTCGCTTTCTTGGAAGAGCCATCCGATGGTGTAGAGATGCGGGTGCGACGTTGTCGGCAGGGAGAGTCGCTTGATAACCTTTGTTGAGATGAGGTTCTTTTGGCTACCGCTATCAATAATAAAGTGTAGCGAGGTACCCTTCACCCACATCTATGAATGAAAAAGTCACTTTCCTTCCTCTGACTTGTTTGGTTAACATAGCTGGAGCTTGGTGGTAGCACCAGTAGCATTGGTTTCTGCATCAATGATCAATCTCCCCCTTTCTAGTTCTAACTCAAAGTTGGAACCCGCATATGATTCATAGGCTTTCACCTCAGCCACCAGAGACTGCTTCGAGCGAAAATCAATAGTGTTATGCCAGGGGCTCTTATGGAAGTCGCACCACTTCCCAATATATTTCTTTGTCTTTTCGGTGTCCTTCTTTGCTTGTGGCCTGGACTAGTTGTTCGCCTTTTCTCTATCCTTTTTTATGTGGGTTGGGGCCGCCCTTTCCTAGCTTTTGTTGTGAGGGGTTCCCAGGCCCAAATTGCCACATATTTTGTTTGATCTTCTGCTCAAGTTTGATGGCATATCAGCAGGGCACGTCCAAGGATGACATGTCCAGAAACTCCATTTCGGCTTAGATGTATCTATGCATACTGTCGTGATACTTAAGAACCAGATGTCGCTCATAATATTTGATACTCATCTTGGTGCGTAAGGTATGGAAGATATTTGTGAACTTGGGCACCGCTTGGTCTCTTTCCTGCTATAGCGTGGTCCATTTTGTGTACAGGTCATCATAACTTCAAAAAAGGTAGTATTGTTCCCTAATAGCATCCCTAAAGGACTCCCAGGTGACTGCGACTGTAAATAATGAGGTTTTCTCTGTTTCCTTTTGCTCACAGAAGTTTCCCACCAATATTTTACATGGGGGACGACTTTGAGGAGCACAAAAGTAATCTTTTCTTTATTCGAGAAGTTATAGACAGAGAAATTCCCTTCTAGCAGATTCAACCATTTGTTTACCGCATCTGTGTCTATTTGACCTTCAAACATAGGAATATCGAAGTTGATTTGTAGCTTGAAGGGGGCGACGCCTTCGTTTGAGGAAGATGCATCGCCTGTTGGTCGTCGTCGAAGGATTTGCGTAAAACTATCCATCATCTCATTCCTCTGTTGCATGAGGGATTCCTCGAGCAACATTTTGAAGGGATCTCCAGTCCCTTCGTCTTTATTTTCTTCTACCATGAGAGGTCGTTTGGGCGTGCGAGAGATTTTTTCCTCAAGAGAAACAAGCTCGAGATCCAATTCTTTTTACCCTGACCTCGTTGGGGACATGCATTAAGAACGATAAGGAGCAGATTGCTCTGATACCATTGATCGAGAATATATTTGCAGAACGAAATGAATATAGATTATTATCAAAAGATGCTTAGCAGAGAATAACAGATATACAGTAAAACTGGTTTCTATTCAATAAAGAAATAAGTTAAAACTATAAAATGCAGCAGAAACAAGCTTGGTAGAATGGCGTTGGATTATCTCTGAGAAGATATGTGACGTCTGCGCTCATTCAAAAGAATATGATTACAATGAGGCTCTCAAGGACTTTTTACAATAAACATGAATGTCAAAAACCCTAGACATCCAGAAAAAACCTAACCCTAGGAGATGAAGCGCCAAAAGTCATGTGGGCCCCGTTTGGGTAAGTTAGTACATCAACTTCCCAAGGTCGTAACTTTTTCATATGATCTCCATTTTAGGAACACGATATCCCGTTGGAAAGGTCTATCCAAGGAATAAACATTTTTCTTCTATCTAACAAAGGCCATTTTGACTGTGGTGAGCCCTAAAAAATGTTGTTTAGGGCCTCAAAACGACCCCGCAAGTCAGGGACCCAAAAACTAGGGAAACAATTGCCAAAATGAGCCAGTCGGAATAGGTGGGAGGCCACCGACATCCATTTAGATCATTCATAGAATTAATTCACCAATGTCAAGTCTTTTTAGAATGATTGATTTATTGAAAAGTGCAAAAAATATCCATCTCGACTTCCTCCATATTCAAGTTGAGGTTGGGATTTTCTAGGGGTTTTGGGGGCATAATGGCCTTTATGTAAAACAAACTAAAAGTTTTCTAATCACAATTTCCCTCACCTAAGTTATTATTTAATCCAACAACCTCATTTTATATATTCTTTATCATCTTAAGCACACTCTCCAAAACTATGGAGTTATTATATAAAGGTTTAGATAGTGTAAGTGGTTTCTTAGTAGCAATGGAAGTTTTGGCATCTTTAGTCCCTAGATTCCCTACCAAACTGGACATTTCTTTCTCAACCTTCTTATCTTCTTCAAAATTATTCGCTAGAGTGGATTTCCCAACTCTTTTCATAACATGGCAATAGACACATGTAAAGCAAAAGTATAGTTTTTTACTACAACACCATCCACTAGTTGGGAGTTAGCAAGACATTGATTTAGAATAGTGGTGAAACATCTTTTGAATTCTTTAATACGTTCTTTTTTGTCCTTTTTAATAGCTATTAACTCTTTTAGCAATGAAACATGAGTCTTTTGTTCACCAAATTTAGTAATAAATTCATTTTCAAAATCATTCTGGTTCATGATGGATCCCACAGGTAAACTAAAATACCAAGTAGATGCTTTATTTTCAAAAGTTTATGGAAACAACCTACATGCTACATCCTCGTACTCTATGTTCATGAACTAAAAAACCAAATACAAATTATTTATTTGATTTTTTGGGATGCATGACTTGTCAAGGTCAAGTTTGAGAAGAATTATTTATGGGTGTTTAGGTAGATCATGAAGCATATCTACTAGATTCAAAGAACCTTAGGACATCCATGCAGGTACTAGACATTGGTTAACTCCAACCATTCAGTGAGTGACTAATTGTTGTAATATTTTGTAGGATCACCTATTAATTTTGGCCTCTTTCTCAAGGGTTGTGGAATGTGGAGAGTGAGGGGGTCAGGATGAGTGAGGGTTTATTGAGATTTTGTTCGAAGGTTAAGGAATATCGTTAAGAGAAAGATCCACTAAGTCATCTACAGTATCAACCAATAGTTCATCTTTAATCTGAATGAAATTCTTACGAGCTATTTTTTGTCTAGGAAGCAAAGGACCAATAAACAACCATCCAATCTTCCAAGTGTATGCCCAAGTAAGACAATAAATTGTGTTCACCTCCTGGTTAGAAATAATGTAATGGGATTCAACACGAGAAGACTAAGTGTTTTCAAAGTTAACAAATCTATACTCAAAAAAGGTTTCAAGGTACATAAGTTCAAGGTGAAAATCATGGTACATAGGTTCAAAATGAAAACTACATGATTGACAAATGTTCCTATCAACCATACAAGTTTGGTCCTCCTTCTAGCACGAAGTTTGTTGATGCAGAAAAAATTCCCTCCTCAAATATTATGCACCAAATACTAAAGATATCACAACAAATCAGTGTACAAATCATGTACAAAAAATGTGAGTGTGGAGGATTGATCCAGGAGGATCCATGAATGCTCATAGAGGTCTAGGAGGATCTAGAATGTCCACATAGTTCCAAAATGGTTCATAAATGCTCAAAATTAAAATGTCCCATATTCTCTCGAAAATGTCATAATTATTAGAGCTCGTTGTTATCTTTCCAATGACAAAAACAACAAGTCAAACAGATTTCACATGCAAAAGTTATGAGGGGTCAAAGTTCTAGTCAAACTTGCCAAAAGGTCAAAGGGAAAAGTTAAAAGGGTGGCACATGGCACATGATTGTACATGTGATGTGTCACACGATTTTTTGGAAGCTTACTGGGCAAGGTACAATCCAAGTGGTTGAATCATATGTTGAAAAGTGGCAAGGGATAACCAATGAGAGGTTGCCACATGGCGACCTCCCATTGGCCAATATTGGTTAGTGTTAACCAAAATACAATTGGAGTCAATGAGGTTCGAACCCATGACCTCCCAAAGTCTTAGCATAGCCTCCACTACCATCACGCCATAACATGAACCTTAACCTATCTACGGCACAAATTATATTTAAAATTGTATTAAAGTTTGAATGGGTGACAAAAGGGACGAGGGCCTGTTGGCAGCCAATTCAATTTTTTCCATTGCCCTATAAGCTGCCTACACCTATGTCTCCTGAACTTCAAATTATCGTCACATTTCAAAAATAGACGATATTTTCGTTTCTTGCGACACTTGCAAATTGGTCTCCATTTAGTTTTCACGACTGTAAGCGTGAAAACTCCTCTATCGTTATTTGAACTGTCATGATCTTCTCATTGATATTCTGAATGGCACTTACCTTTGGTTTATTATTAAGTGGCTGGAATGATTTTTCGAACTATGCCTATTTGCCTATTCTTACTTTGATTGCGCAACTTGATTTTTATTTAATTGGTAAGGCATTGAGCATGTAAATTTATGGGTTATACTTGATTCTATAGGGGTCATGGTTGATTTGTTTTTTTTTATATGATGTGATCCTTATTATTATAAGCTCTTGGCTTGTCGATTTTATGAAATCAATTGTCACAATGTTTTATAAACATTACGCAACAAGTGCATGGTTAATATTTGGGTTTGATTTCACATTGAACATTCATGGTTTGAAATAATACAATGGCGCATTGGTATATCATCCACCGTTTGATTCTTGGGTTGGCCGAATAATATGGTTTGAATTATGTTATGATTGATTGAACAGAGGCTGTACTTTTCCATTACTATTATGCACGACGGTGAATAATCCCACCACCCTCGCACGCGCACATTAATGCTTCCCCTTTGATCGTTCATTGTTGTTACACCGCCCACCTCTGCTTCTACGCGTTAGTGTATTCACCCAAACCCTTACCATGTGCCCGCACCATGGCTCTAGTCGTAAGGGCTGAACCAAATGGTAGCCAGGCTCTGTTGATATTCGACAGTGCTCACAGTGACCTTGAGGAATTTGGATGGCTCCCGTTCATACAAAAGCTTGATGGTTTTAACCCCTGCGTGGCTCGACAATTCGCATTAACCTTTGATGGTTGTCGAGCCAAGGTCGGGGATGTTCAATTGGAAATTGACGAGCAATTTCTCAGTTTAGCTATGGGTATGCCTACCACTGGACAACGATGGTCCAAGAATTGCAAAGTGGAAGAGGTCCCGTGGACACTGCTCTTCCAGTTGCGTAAGGTTAGCTCCTGTGACAAATGTTTGCCCGTGAATATGCTCAAGCAACGTTGGCACGATTTGCTGATGATAACCAAACAGTTTATCACCTGCGAGGGTCGGTATGGGTTTGTTTTCTTACACCACCTTCATTTGCTTATGGTTTTCATGGGCTATGAGCTTAATATGCCTTATTACTTGCATAAAAGCCTGTTTAAAATGTCTAAGAGATACAAAAGGAACCAGGATGATAGAAGCCTTTTTCACTTCGGGCTGGTTAAAATTGTTGTTGTTTATCATTTGGGGTTACACCGAGACTGTTGGAACGATTTTCTTACTCGCAATAATTTTGAGGATTCAAACCCACCACAGGTTGACAAACCTGTGGTGAGCGAGGGCAAGTCTGCACCCCCGGTACCCTATAGTATTCTGTTACCTAAACCCTTACCCGACTCACTTGTCGACCTACCCCACTCTGTGACCAAGGAGGTCGAAGCTGTTAAGCCTGTGGCTAAAAATCCTAAAGCCAAACCTACTGCAAATTCCAAAGGCAAAAAGAATGCCCATTTAATCTCTCGAATGGCGAGAAACAAGCCGAAACTCCCTGTCATCCCTGACCCTATCATTTTGAGTGGAGATTCTGACTCGGAAGTGGAACGTTACCTGGCAAGTGAATTTCCCTATTCGGAAGGTCTTTGTGCCGAACCCTCATTTGACTTCATGTCAAACTTACCACCTTGGTTACAAAACGACCCTAATTACCCAGGCATTAAGCTGCCTTGTAAAACCTCCAATGATTCGTCAAAACCCTCTCCTGCTCTACCTCAACCTACAGTGCCACCCTGTGATCAGTGTGGCTCGTGGTTAAAAAGGTATTATCTTGATGTGCCAATGCTACAGTCCAGAATTCATTCTTTGGAGGACCAAGTTGCACGGCTTACCAGTCAAAAAGCCAAATTGCAAGCCACTGATAAGAAACAGAGAACAACATGCTCTATTTTGTTTAAAAATGTGGAGTCATCTACAACGGTCGTGAATTCAAAATTGGCATAGCTCGAGCAGCCTCACTGGTATGTCTATTACTTGTTTATATAACAAACTCATAGCTCTGTTTACAGCGTGGATTTGCTTTGTCACATAAGCATGCATTATGTACATAGTTTTTTTTTGATAAATCGAATTTCGTTTTCCCAATTTAGCTTTGATTAGATCTCCTTCGATTTGATTGGTCGTGGTATGGATTGGATTGGTTTGATTTAGCTTAAATTGGTTGCTCTGCTGTCGATTGAAACACAAGTTGTTTCTCATATTCGATTATGAACACAATCATATTTCGTTTTGATTTCGTGATATGGTTAACTGTTACGGTTTTATGTACATATGATTTTTTATCAAGCTCGAATACAGTTTGGATTATGTTTAATATGATTTTGTTTTATATGCACCCAAATCGTGAATAGATATGAATCATAACAGTTATATCCAACAAGTTGATTCGCGTTGGTTTTCTCCACCATGTTATCAGTTCGATTCATATTGCAATGAATATCCTGTTTAAATTTGATTTGAGTAATGGAAGTGACTATACCCAGCATCACGATTTGTTTCTATATTTGACTCAGTCACGATTTGTTTTGGTTGTTGCCCAGTCTACGATTATCACTTCTGTCGATCCGATGATGGTTGTGATCACTGTTTGATCCTATCTGTTGACTTTGTAACGCTCAGCGATCGAAATCTATGGCGAATTTTGGTTGATGATGTTTTAAACGCTTTATTTACCCATAATCGTAACAGTCTTTCCATCTTTGTATTTAATTAAAACAACATGAATCTTATGCTACATTGTTTTAGCCATAACAAATGGATTATGATTGTGTTGGATTAGATCGTATCTCATACGATATGACTCACTATGAATGGAACAGTCTTGTTACGGTTTGACCCTGTTTTATGGTAAAAGGAAGACAAAGTATTCTTATCCCTGTTTTGATTGAATCACTTTTGATTTTGTTTAATTTGAATGATAAAATCATATGAGTCAATAGTGATTCATTTTTTATGTTTATTAAAAGAAAATTGGATTTGTTTCTTTTAAAAAAAGATTCCATTTGATTTCTATCTGATCCTGTATGCTATTTTAGACTAGCTACAGAATCAGATGATTATGTAGCTAAGTCTGTAAGATTAGATTTTTATTGTATTGTTACTGAAATATCTTTCTAACTTGATATTTTTGGTCTATTGCAGATGAATTCGAATTGCAATGGATGTGATGAGCAGTTAGGGGATATTTGAAATATTTCACTTGCATTTTAGTTTCCTAGTTTAGTTGATTTTGGGAATATCTTCCCAGATTATGTAAAACAGTTTGATATTATCCACAGGGAGGTTTTACCCTGTGGAGAGACTTATAAATACGTATCATTTTTGTAATAATGGACATCCTCATTCGTGGGAGAACAAGGATATGGAGTTTTAATACAGACTGAAGCAGAATTTGGTGTTTTGTCATAGCTTTAGCTTCTCATTATATCAACATTTTGTTTCATGTTGTGTATATCAATTTGTATCTGGTTAATGACTACTTTAGCTATCTTAATCATGTGCAAATGATATAATTTTAATCACTGTAATCCATATCTAGTTTCCTCCAAGTGTATAAAAGACATAACAATTGTCTAATTCAGTTTGTGAATGACAGGTTTATCTTCTTCATAAGTTGAATTATTAAATATAAGTTTTTGCATAACAGGTTTCCCTTATT
>JZKD02S1741822.1:5566-27075 GCA_000966675.3 Picea glauca | reverse complement strand
CAACCCGTTTCAGTCGATTCTCCTTTCCAGCAATGGGGCCTTGATATCATAGGTCATATTAACCCTCCATCCTCACAACAACACAAGTATATTGTGACAACCACTGATTACTTTACTCGATGGTCCGAAGCTACTGCGCTAAGAACTGTTAACACAATTCAGGTGATCGCTTTTTTAAACTCGAATATTATCACTCGTTTCGGTATCCCTGATTGTCTAGTCTTTGATAATGCTTCATACTTTTCTTCTCTTGAGATGAGTGAGTTTGATTTGGAGAAAGGAATAAAGCTGAAGTATTATGCTAGTTACTATCCCCAGGGCAATGGCTTAGCAGAATCAACAAACAAGAACTTGATAAAAATTATCAAGAGAACCGTGGCTGAAAATCACAAGAACTGGCACAATACACTACTAAATGCACTGTGGGATGATAGGGTAACACCCAAAGCCGCTATAGGGAACTCCCTCTTTTTTCTCGTTTATGGCAGAGAAGCCATTCTGCCACCTCACATTCTTCTTCCTTCGCTTCAGTTGTCACGAAAAGTCCAAGAAGAAGATTGTCCCCCTTTAGTAAGTTGTATTAATGCTTTGATGAAGTTAGAAGAAGTAAGAACCCAAGCTAAACGTAAGTTAGACCAACATCAACAACTGATTAAAAGCTGGTTCGATTCTAATTCTGCTTCTTATAGAAATTTTGAAGTAGGCGATCTCATCTTGAAGTGGGACAAACCACACGAAGGAAAGGGTGAGCACACCAAGTTTCAAAACTTATGGCTTGGGCCATTTTTTATTGCTGAAAAGTTGGGTCCTAGTTCCTTTCGATTGCAGAATCTTGAAGGGTAGCTTGACACCTATCCAGTGAATGGCCAAGCCCTGAAAAGATACTTCACTTAATTACTACCCTTGTATATTATGTAAATATTTTCTTTTGTTTTTATTTTTCGTTTATTTTCTATTTTGGTTTTGATTTGGATTGATCAGTTTTTTGTGTTCTTTGAAAGATATGCATGCCTGTGCACTGAGCCATTCAAACAAAGATCATAGAAAAATTTCTTCGCTGAAATAACTTCTGAAAGTTTGTACAAACATCAGTGATATATTTCTGAAACTGATATTTATGTTGGAAAATTTTGTTGTTGAAAGAAGTTTACTGATTTCAATCTATGAGCAAAGTTTGTCATGATAATTTATTATCTTTTTACGTTGTCCCTTTTCCGTAAAGGAATGACTCAAAAGACGTCTCCCTGTCATAGAAATTGTTTTAGAAATAAAACATCTCTGGAACTGAATAAAGGACAGTGTTAAAAAATTCTGATGAGGTCTAAAAAATATGATAAAATATCAAGATTTTCAGCGTCACCCCGCTCAACTATCCATAAAATAAAAACAAAATAAAAATATTAATAAGAGCTGTGGGAAGTGTTTGTAAACCCGCTAGGATACTGAACAGGTCTGCTGGCAGCGGGTAAATGCAAGCATGGCGCCAAGACAACTTCGCCGGGGTACTGAACAGGCCTGCTGGCAGCGAAGCAATGTCGGGTATATGAAAATTTGTAAAAAGAAAAGAAACCTCTTTAACGTCCTTTATTCTGATCTAGAACTTCTTGACAGGATATAGATGTCAGAGTGGGTTAAATGGAAACCCTGTTGAGGCTATGGACGCCTGCTGGCAGCAGTGGCCATGCCAACAGTATTGAATATTTTATCATTAATATCGTGACTTACTGATCTTAAGATTGTTATTAGTTTTCATCTTTTAAAACATCGTTGGAAAAGATGGTAAATGATGATGTTTGTACGATTTTCTGGTTGTTGTTTTGAGTTGAAATTTTATTTGCTGTCCTAATCTGAATTTATTTCTTTTGACAGAGATAACTGCTTCTCCCAGTGTGTCACCATTGTTGGTAGCCAATTCAATTTTTTCCATTTCCCTATAAGCTGCCTACACCTATGTCTCATGAACTTCAAATTATCGTCGCATTTCGCAAATAGACGATATTTTCGTTTCTTGTGACACTTGCAAATTGGTCTCCATTTAGTTTTCACGACTGTAAGCGTGAAAACTCCTCTATCGTTATTTGAACTATTATGATCTTCTCATTGATATTCTGAATGACACTTACATTTGGTTTATTATTAAGTGGCTGGAATGATTTTTCGAACTATGCCTATTTGCCTATTCTTACTTTGATTGCGCAACTTGATTTTTATTTAATTGGCAAGGCATTGAGCATGTAAATTTATGGGTTATACTTGATTCTATAGGGGTCATGGTTGATTTGGTTTTTTTTAGATGATGTGATCCTTATTATTATAAGCTCTTGGCTTGTCGATTTTATGAAATCAATTGTCACAATGTTTTATAAACATTACGCAACAAGCGCATGGTTAATATTTGGGTTTGATTTCACATTGAACATTCATGGTTTGAAATAATACAATGGTGCATTGGTATATCATCCACCGTTTGATTCTTGGGTTGGTCGAATAATATGGTGTGAATTATGTTATGATTGATTGAACAGAGGTTGTACTTTGCCATTACTATTATGCATGGCAGTGAATAATCCCACCACCCTTGCACGCACAAATTAATGCTTCCCCTTTGATCGTTCACTTCTATTACACCGCCCACCTCTGCTTCTATGCGTTAGTGTATTCACCCAAACCCTTACCATGTGCCCGCACCATGGCTCCAGTCGTAAGGGCTGAACCAAATGGTAGCCAAGCTCTCTTGATGTTCGACAATGCTCACAGTGACCTTGAGGAATTTGGATGGCTCCCGTTCATACAAAAGTTTGATGGTTTTAACCCCTGCGTGGCTCGACAATTCGCATTAACCTTTGATGGCTGTCGAGCCTAGGTCGGGGATGTTCAATTGGAAATTGACGAGCAATTTCTTAGTTTAGTTACGGGTCTGCCTGCCACTGGACAATGATGGTCCAAGAATTGAAAAGTGGAAGAGGTCACGTGGACACTGCTCTTCCAGTCGCATAAGGTTAGCTCCTGTGACAAAGGTTTGCCCACGAATATCCTCAAGCAACGTTGGCACAAATTGTTGATGATAACCAAACAGTTTATCACCTGCGAGGGTCGGTATGGGTTTGTTTTCTTACACCACCTTCGTTTGCTTATGGTTTTCATGGGCTATGAGCTTAATATGCCTTATTACTTGCATAGAAGCCTGTTTAAAATGTCTAAGAGATACAAAAGGAACCAGGCTGATAGCAGCCTTTTTCACTTCGGGCTGGTTAAAATTGTTGTTGTTTATCATTTGGGGTTACACCGAGACTGTTGGAACGATTTTCTTACTCGCAATAATTTTGAGGATTCAAACCCACCACAGGTTGACAAACTTGTGGTGAGCGAGGGCAAGTTTGCACCCCTGGTACCCTACAGTATTATGTTACCTAAACCCTTACCTGACTCACCTGTCGACCTACCCCACTCTGTGACCAAGGAGGTTGAAACTGTTAAGCCTGTGGCTAAAAGGCCTAAAGCCAAACCTACTGCAAATTCCAAAGGCAAAAAGAATGCCCGTTTAATCTCTCGAATGGCGAGAAACAAGTCGAAACTCCCTGTCAGCCTTGACCCTATCATTTTGAGTGGATATTCCGACTCGGAAGTGGAACGTTACCTGGCAAGTGAATTTCCCTATTTGGAAGGTCTTTGTGTCGAACCCTCGTTTGAATTCGTGTCGAACTTACCACCTTGCCTGCAAAACGACCCTAATTACCCAATCATTAAGCTGCCTTGTAAAACCCCCGGTGATTCGTCAAAACCCTCTCCTGCTCTACCTCAACCTACAGCACCACCCTGTGATCAGTGCGACTCGTGGTTAAAAAGGTATTATCTTGATGTACCAATGCTACAGTCCAGAATTCATTCTTTGGAGGACCAAGTTGCATGGCTTACCAGTCAAAAATCCAAATTGCAAGCCACTGATAAGAAACAGAGAACGACATGCTCTATTTTGTTTAAAAATGTGGAGTCAGCTACAACGGTCGTGAATTCCAAATTGGCATAGCTCGAGTAGCCTCACTGGTATGTCTATTACTTGTTTATATAACAAACTCATAGCTCTGTTTACAGGGTGGATTTGTTTTGTCACATAAGCATGCATTATGTACATAGTTTTGTTTTGATAAATCGAATTTCATTTTCCCAGTTTAGCTTTGATTAGATCTCCTTCGATTTGATTGGTCATGGTATGTATTGGATTGGTTTGATTTAGCTTAAATTGGTTGCTCTGCTGTCGATTGAAACACAAGATGTTTCTCATATTCGATTATGAACACAATCATATTTCGTTTTGATTTCATGATATGGTTAACTGTTATGGTTTTATGTACATATGATTTTTGATCAAGCTCGAATACAGTTTGGATTATGTTTCATATGATTCTGTTTTATATGCACCCAAATCATGAATAGATACGAATCATAACAATTATATCCAACCGGTTGATTCACGTTGTTTTTCTCCACCATGTTATCAGTTCGATTCATATTGCAATGAATATGTTGTTTAAATTTGATTTGAGGAACGAAAGTGACTATACCCAACATCACGATTTGTTTCTATATTTGACTCAGTCACGATTTGTTTCGGTTGTTGCCCAGTCTACGATTATCACTTCTGTCGATCTGATGATGGTTGTGATCACTATTTGATCCTGTCTGTTGACTGTGTAACGCTCAGCAATCGAAATCTATGGCAAATTTTGGTTGATGATGTTTTAAACACTTTATTTACCCATAATCGTAACAGTCTTTCCATCTTTGTATTTAATTAAAACAACATGAATCTTATGCTACATTGTTATAGCCATAACAAATGGATTATGATTGTGTTGGATTAGATCGTATCTCATACGATATGACTCACTATGAATGGAATAGTCTTGTTACGGTTTGACCCTGTTTTATGGTAAAAGGAAGACAGAGTATTCTTATCCCTGTTTCGATTGAATCACTTTTGATTTTGTTTAATTTGAATGATAAAATCATATGAGTCAATAGCGATTCGTTTTTTATGTTTATTAAAAGAAAATTGGATTTGTTTCTTTTAAAAAAAGATTTCATTTGATTTCTATCTGATCCTGTATGCTATTTTAGACTAGCTACAGAATCAGACGATTCTGTAGCTAAGTCTGTAAGATTAGATTTTTATTGTTTTGTTATTGAAATATCTTTCTAACTTGATATTTTTGGTCTATTGCAGATGAATTCGAATTGCAATGGATGTGATGAACAGTTAGGGGATATTTGAAATATTTCAAGTGCATTTTAGTTTCCTAGTTTAGTTGATTTTGGGAATATCTTCCCAGATTATGTAAAACAGTTTGATATTATCCACAGGGAGGTTTTACCCTGTGGACAGACTTATAAATACGTATCGTTTTTGTAATAATGGACATCCTCATTCGTGGGAGAACAAGGATACGAAGTTTTAATACAGACTGAAGCAGAATTTGGTGTTTTGTCACAGCTTTAGCTTCTCATTATATCAACATTTTGTTTCATGTTGTGTATATGAATTTGTATCTGGTTAATGACTACTTTATCTATCTTAATCATGTGTAATTGATATAATTTTAATCACTGTAATCCATATCTGGTTTCTTCCAAGTGTATAAAAGACATAACAATTGTCTAATTCAGTTTGTGAATGACAGGTTTATCTTCTTCATAAGTTGAATTATTAAATATAAGTTTTTGCATAACAAGTTTCCCTTATTGCAGATATTTATAATCATATAGTTGTTATGATTTTTTATGTCTTGTTTGTCCTGTAAACCACTCAAAGAGCAGCGCAAGATATCGTTTACGAGAATCTTATGGACTAACTGGTGCGAGTTTCCTTCCTCCGACCAGCTTTGAAGTTATCATACACAGGGCAGACTTGGAGCATTTCCAGGTCAGTTTTTCATTTGTTTGTTTAGATATAAGTTTAGTTAAATATATATGTTTAGTATATTAGATTGTTTAATTTCAGTAAATATATTAATTCGTTTAATTTCAGTAAGTTTTTTTTCTTATTCATAAATTCATAAAAATCAAAAAATATCTCTGGCTGTCTTAGGACAGAAAGCACATGAGTTTTACAGGTTTTATTCAAATCTGAAAGATTGTACATAGTGTGTATTTGTGAATAAGTTGTAATTCAATTAGAAATTAGATAATCAGTTATTAGAGTGAGTATAATAGTAGTTTGTATATATAATAGTTAGAGTAGTTTATATTTATTTTTAGTTTAATTTATTTAGTAGTTTGTTTTAATTAGATTAGTGTATTAGTTTATTAGTTAGTTTTATTTGTTTTAGTTAGTTTTATTAGTTTTAGTTCGTTTTATTTGTTTTAGATAGATTAGTTAGTTTAGATTAGTTTTCTCTTTGGTTTTCTTAAGACCTTAGAGCGGCCAACGGAGTCGTTAAACTCGTCAGGGTGGTTCATTCCAAACGGCTTGGGTTATTTAGACAACCCTGGACCGGTTCCACTCTCTCAATTGACGGACGAACAACTTCGCCCGTCAACAGGGCCTAAGTCCTCGACCCTAACCCCTTGTTCATTGTATACCATATAACCATGTTATATTCACGGGAGGTTGTTAATACATACGTTATTTATAACATATGGTTTTAACCATATGGTAAACGGTTCAAACAAAAACGACGAGATATATGGCACTCGGTGGGGATAAAACCCCCAATTCATCATATATAACCACAATGTTTCAACCAAAATACCATGTATATGGTTTGTTAACACAAGGCAACCATTATGTATTTAAATCCTACCACAAATTTTGGAAATTGGTTAAGGGGCGTTCCCTATTTAATCGTGCGTGACCCAAGGTTATGGGAGGACAATATTTTATAAAGAGATATGTCTCGAAGTGTGTGTCGAGGGTACACAGGCTTTGAGGCTGCATGGAAAAGTGTGCCACGAGGTTACGACATGGAAATGTAATAAGTTTCTAGTCATTTTTGACAATTTTTCGCAAGGAATCCAACGGTGCATTATGTTTCTACATTTGAGAAACATGTAAAAAGGTCATTGTAAAACACAATCATTGAGCATCAATAAAGAGATCTCTATTGGAAGTGAACCAAGAGAGGTATCCCAAATTGGGTGAACTCTGTTATCCAACGTGTGCATGTGATTTCATTATTGTTGTTCATTTCAAGCTAGTTATTTGCAAGTTATTTATCATTATAGTGTGAGTGGTTAAATAAGTTTTTTATTTTCACATGCAAATTGTAAACAGTCAAGCAATCATTATTATTTCGAGGATCAAATAAATGTGTGTAATTAAATTAATCAACATCTAAGGATTTATCGTATCAAGTTGGTATCAGAGCAGGTTTGACAAGTGTTTGCAAGTGAATGCTTATAAGAGAAAAACTCAAACTTGGTAAAGGAAAACTTGCAAGTTATAAGTCCGAGATTGGAAAAATATTTCTAAGACATAAGATGGCTTCTGAAAAAGGATAAGAAGAAGATCATCCCATGAGCCATGAAGAGATCAGATCTACGCTTCAATCATTTGAAGAAACTATAGATGAGTTAGAACGGATAATTTAAAATCCTATAAGCAGAGAATCTTCGATAAAAGGAGAAGGAGGAGGTGAAGGTGGTGGACCTTCAGATCCCCCTTTGCCATCCTCCTCCTCATCATCTTCTTATGAAGAAAGTGAATATTATTCTCATCGAAAGACGTCCTCTAAGAAGTTTGATCATAATCTAGCATTACTAAAATTAGATGTCAATATGGTCCATTACTAAATATCAACAAAAACAAAATGAAATGTGAAGGTAAACATTTAAGACCAATATGATATGGTCCATTCAAGATCTTGGAGAATATTAGTACTAAGGCCTTTATTTTATATCTACCAGCCTACATACAAATATATTCAGTGGTAAATGTTGAGAATTTGAAGCCTTATGAGCCTCCTATGATTATGGATGAAGATGAAAGTATTCAAGTTCCAACAATTGACGATTTTGCTCCAAAATATTTGGATGAGCTACATGAAGATGTTATTCTTGACAGAAGAATTAGGACTTCACAATGAGGTGATGTGAAATATCTTCGAGTTGGTCTTAAAGGGGTAAAACCAAGTAAGTCAAAAATGATGGAGATCAGAAGGGTGAGGGAACTCTACCCTCATCTAGTTGTTGAGTAATCAAAACTTTTGGTGGTCCAAAAGGATTCCAATGGGGAGGAATGATTCGAGAGGATCAAATAATTATCACATAGGTATAGGAGGATTTGGAATGTCCACAGAGGTCTAGAATGGTTCAGAAATGCTCACAATTAAAATGTCCCAAATTCTCTTGAAAACACCAACAATTCTTAAAGATCGTTGTTATCTTTCCGACGATGCAAACGAAAAGTCAAACGAAGTTGGTATGCAAAATTTACGAGCGATCAAATTTCTAGTCAAACCTGGCAAAAGGTCAAATGGAAAAGTAAAAAGGGTGACACGTGTCAGCACTGCAAGGGTGACATGTGTCACATGACTGTATAGGTGATGCGGAACATGATTTGTTGGTAGTTGACTAGGCAAGGTACAATCCAAGTGGTCGAATCATATGTTGACAAGTGGCAAGGGATAGCCAATGAGAGGCCACCACATGACGACCTCCCATTGACCAATATTGGTTAGTGTTTACCAAAATACAATGGGAGTCAATGAGGGTCGAACCTGCGACCTCCCAAAGTCTTAACATAGCCTCCACTACCATCATGCCATCGCATGAACCTTAACCTATCTATGGCACAAATTATATTTAAATTTGTATTAAAGTTTGAATGGGTGACAAAAGGAATGAGGGCCTAATCCCTCGACACTAAGCCCTTGTTCATTGTATACCATATAACCTTTCTATATTCGCGAGAGGTTGTTAATACATACATTATTTATAACATATGGTTTTAACCATTGTTAAATAGTTCAAACAAAAATGATGAGATATATGACGGCTAGTGGGGCTAAAACCCCCAACTCATCATATATAACCATAATGTTTCAACCAAAAGACCATGTATATGGTTTGTTAAAACAAGGCAACCATTTTGTATTTAAATCCTACCACAAATTTTGGAAATTGGTTAAGGGGCATGCCCTATTTAATTGTGCGTGAATCGAGGTTATGGGAGGACATTATTTTATAAAGATCTATGTCTCGAAGTGTGTGTCAAGGGTACAAGGGATTTGAGGCTACATGGAAAAATGTGCCACGAGGTTTCGACATGGAAATGTTATAAGTAAATGTGCCACGAGGTTTCGAAATGTAACATGTAAATTGTAAACAGTCAAGCAATCATTATTATTTCGAGGATCAAATAAATGTTTTTGTAATTAAATTAATCAACATATAAGAATTTATCATATCAAGTTGGTATCAGAGCGGGTTTGACAAGTGTTTGCAAGTGAATTCTTACAAGAGCACAACTCAAACTTGGTAAAGGAAAACTTGCAAGTTATAAGTCCGAGATTGGAAAAATATTTCTAAGACATAATATGGCTTCTGAAAAAGGAGAAGAAGAAGATCATTCCATGAGCCATGAAGATATCAGATCTACGCTTCAATCATTTGAAGAAATAATAGATGAGTTAGAACAAAGAATTTAAAATCCTGTAAGCAGAGAATCTTTGGTAAAAGGAGAAGGAGGAGGTGAAGGTGGTGGAACTTCAGACCCCCCTTCGCCATCCTCCTCCTCATCGTATTCATATGAAGAAAGTGAACATTATTCTTGTCGAAAGAAGTCCTCTAAGAAGTTTGATCATAATCTGCCATTATTAAAATTGGATTTCAAGTTTGAATTTTCGACCTATGATGGAGAATTGAATGTCAATAAATTGGACAACTGGATCAAGCAAATATAGGTATATTGCAGAGTTCAAAAGATTATGGATGAGGCTGCAAAGATATAGTTAGTTTCTTTTCGACTAAGTGGCACCGCCTTAATATGGTGGGAGTGTAAGATGCAAGTTGATCTTGTTCAAAAGGGTAAATTAATCTCTTCATGGGATAAGTTTGCTAAGGTCATAAGGAAACAATTCTATCCACTGGCAGCATCTATCACAGAGTAAAGGCCAAAATATTCAAGCATCTACACAAGAATTCAAAAAGAAAGAATTATCATTAAGGATTCCATTGTATACTCATGAAACTCTTTTGAATTATATTGGTGGCATGCACTCATATCTTCATCACACCATTCTAATGTTTATCCCTACTAACATTTATAAGGTCTCAGTACAAGCTAAACATCTAGAGGCTAGTAAGGGTAAGCATGTGAGCAAAGATAAGAAGCCATTCAAGTTCGAGAAGAAACCAAAAGGTAAATGGAAGAGTAAGAAATCATCCATAGTGAAGCAAGTTGAGGGAAGACCTACATGTTCCCATTTTAAGAAAAAGGGAGTACACAGGGAATCACGATGTTGGAAGATGCATCTAGAATCACAACCAAAGAAATTCAAGGATAAAGGGAAGCAAAATACCGTTGCATCAGCTCATCAAGATCTAGGGTCAGATTTCAGAGATGAATCTAAGATCATGGCCATAGGAAGTAAATGTATATCAACTATTAATTCAACTTCTTCAATCCAATACACCAAAATGGAAAGTGATATTGATCAAAAGAAGAGAAGTGAGATTTTTCATGTCAGATTTATATTCAAGCACACCAAGGTAGATACTTTATTTGACAGTGGATCCCAAGTTAACCTTATAGCTGGAGTGATTGTTAAGAAGTTCGGTTTAAATACGACACATCATAAGAATCCATATCCATTAGGATGGGTGTGTGAAGATGCTAAGTTGCAAGTGATGAAATAATGTAGGATCAGGTTTGCAATTACATCTAAGTTCTTTGACAAGGTTGATTTAGATGTTGTACCTCTTGACATTTGCGACATTGTCTTGGGTAGTCCATATTTATTTTATAGGACATTTAATGTATTCTACCGAGAAGAGAATAAATATCATCTTTTAAAGGATGGGGTTGAATATATTGTCAGAGCTCATCGTATGAAAACTAATGTTTCTTTAGTGAGCACAGGGAAAATAAAGAGACTTGTGAGTGAAAGTAAATATTTTGTTCTCATGATAGTGAAATAGAAAGAATAAGCTGTAACATGTGATTTATCGGGTTGTGATCCATATCGTAAATAGTAATTGGTCAAAATTATATCTAATTATGATGAGTTATTTCAGGAACCTTCAGGATTGCCTCCTAAAATGGAGGTAGAACATTTAATAAATTTGCAGCAAGATGCTCCTCTTCCAAACATTGGAATATACAGGTCATCAATGATCGAGAATGCAAAAATTAATAAGAAATTTCAAGAGTTTGCTCGATAAAGGAATCATCATGCCAAGCTCCTCTCCATGTGGTTCCCCTATTGTATTAGTTTCGAAAAAAATGGAACATGGGGGATGTGTATTGATTTCCAAGCACTAAAGAGGATTGCGGTAAAGAACCATTATCCTCTTCCTAGAATTGATGACTTATTGGATCAATTAAAGAATGTTGTGTATTGCACTAAGCTGGATTTGAGAAGTGGTTACCATTAGATCATAATTACAGAAGGTGTCATATGGAAAACTGCTTTCAAGACCTTGCAAAGCTTGTTTGAGTGGTTGGTTATGCCATTTGGGTTATGTAATGCACATGTGACATTTAAGAGGGTAATGAATGATGTGTTCATGCCTTACATATATGACTTTGTTATCATCTACTTAGATGATATATTGATCTTTAGTCAAAGATGGGAAGATCATATGATGCATGTCTAGAAATTCTTTGAAATCTTGAAGAGGGAGAAGTTGTATATCAAGTTATCTAAATGTAAATTTGGTAAAACTTTTGTAGTATATTTGGGATACATTGTAGGGAATGACCAGCTAAAGATAGGTCCTGCAAATGTAGAAGTCATTGTAAAATGGCCCAAACCAACTACAACCACCAAAGTCAGGAGAGTCTTAAGAGCAATACAGTACTAGAGAAAATTCATTGCTAATTCCGCATACATAACAACACCTCTACATGCATTAACAAGGGTTAAATAAGTCTTTCAATGGGGAGGCAAGAAAAAAAAATCATTCAAGACATTGAAGGAAAAGATAAGCACCGCACCAGTTTTGGCTCTGCCAGATCTACACCAACCATTTGAGATTCAAACCGATGCAAGAGGATATGCCATGGGTGCAATCTTGATGCAACGAGGTAAACCTATATGTTATCATTCTTATACTTTCACTCAAGTTGTGATTAAATATCCAACATATGATAAGGAATTGTATGCATTGGTACAAAGTGTAAAGAAATGGAAGCATTACTTAATGGGAAATGAGACAATAATTCACACAAATCATTAGCCATTATAGTATTTGTAGTCACAAACCAAGATACAATAGTCACAACACTTTAGGTGGATGGGTTTCTTACAACAGTTTCATTTGGTAATCAAGTATAAGAAAGGTATTCATAACAAGGTTGCAGATATGTTGTCCAGGCTAGTCAATAATGCATCTGTAATACTAAGGTATAATCCTTTAGTTCATGAAAGTTATGTTCAACAGTATGCTAAGGATGATGATTTTAAGGATGTATATGATGCATTAACTCACAACAATCAACAATTAGATTATTATGTGCATGGAAATTTGTTATATCATCTTGGGAAGTTATGTATACCCAGGGATGAAAGAGTAAATGTAATCAGAGAAGCTCATACATCTCTCATCTATGGTCATTTTGGGGTTTGTAAGACAATATCACAATTACAAATGCATTGTTATTGGCCTCAGATGAATGAGACAATTTCCAATTATATCAAAGGGTGTGTAATGTGTTCCACAAGTTAGACTAGCAAAAAAAATCTAGGGTTATATGCACCACTTCCAGTACATTCTCAGCCATGGGAAATTATCTCCATGGATTTTGTAGGGGGTTTTCCAATGTCTATAACATGTCATGATTATCTATATGTCATGGTGGACGGTTTCAGTAAGATGTGTATTTTGATGCCATGCAGGAAACAATTCACAATTGAACAAACAACACATATGTTCTTTACTAATGTATGGGTTCATTTTGGAATTCCTACATCTATAATATCATATCGAGACTCGCTTTTGGGGGGATTTTTGGTCTCATTTATGGGAAATAATGGACACTAAGTTGAAGAAGAGCACAACTTTCCATCTACAAACATATAGACAGATAGAGGTGGTAAATAAAGCTGTGGTACATATACTTCGAGGATACTGCAACAAGCATCCTAAGTTATAGGATGAACAATTTCCTTATATATAGCATGCCTATAATCATGCCATGCATTCGTCTACTTAGAAAAATCCTTTTGAAGTATGTTTGGGGTACTTGCCTAAATCACATATGGAATTTGTTTTAGGAGAAGCATGTAAAGAAGATGGACATGATGATACAGATAAAGCTAAAAGGTTCATTCAAAAAATTTAATAGGTACATCAAGCAGTACATGAATAATTGGAGAAGAGCCAATACGGGTATAAGGCAAGGCATGATAAACATCAGGTTGATCATCAATTTGAATTCAGTGATCACGTATGGTTAAATATCGACAAAAAAAATTGAAATGTGAAGGTACAAATTTAAGACCAATCCGATATGGTTCATTCAAGATCTTGGAGAAGATTAGTATTAAGGCCTTTATTTTATATCTACCAGCCTACATGCAAATATATTCAGTGGTAAATGTTCAGAATTTGAAGCTTTATGAACCTCTTATGATTATGGATGAAGATGAAAGTATTCAGGTTCCATCAATTGATGATTTTGCTCCAAAATATTTGGATGAGCTACATGAAGATGTTATTCTTGACGGAACAATTAGGACTTCGCAATGAGGTGATGTGGAATATATTTGAGTTGGTCTTAAAGGGGTAAAACCATGTAAGTCAAAATGGATGGAGATCAGAAGGGTGAGGGAACTCTACCCTCATCTAGTTGTTGATTAATCAAAAATTTTGGTGGTCCAAAAGTATTCCAATGGGGAGGAATGATCCGAGAGGATCCAAGAATTCTCATAGAGGTACAAGAGGATTTGGAATGTCCACAGAGGTCCAAAATGGTTCAAAAATGCTCAAAATTAAAATGTCCCAAATTCTCTTGAAAACACCATCAATTCTTAGAGATCATTGTTATCTTTCCAACGATGCAAATGACAAGTCAAATGAAGTTGGTATGCAAAAGTTATGAGCGATCAAATTTCTAGTCAAACCTGGCAAAAGGTCAAAGGGAAAAGTAAAAAGGGTGACACATGTCACCACTACAAGGGTGACACATGTCACATGACTGTACAAGTGATGTGTAACATGATTTGTTGGCAGTTGACTAGGCAAGGTACAATCCAAGTGGTTGAATCATATGTTGACAGGTGGCAAGGGATAGCCAATGAGAGGCCACCACATGACGACCTCCCATTGGCCAATATTGGTTAGTGTTTATCAAAATACTATGAGAGTCAACAGGGTTCAAATCCGTGACCTCCCAAAGTCTTAACATAGCCTCCACTACCATCGCACCATCACATGAACCTTAACCTATATATGGAAAAAATTATATTTAAATTTGTATTAAAATTTGAATGGGCGGAAAAAGGGTCGAGGGCCTAAGCCCTCAACCCTAGCCCTTGGTTCATTGTATACCATATAACCATGCTATATTCATGGGAGGTTGTTAATACATATGTTATTTATAACATATGGTTTTAACCATATGTTAAATGATTCAAACAAAAATGACGGGATATATGGCAGTCGATGGGGTGTGAACCCCTGACTTTCCATATATAACCACAACGTTTTAACCAACGAACCATGTATATGGTTTGTTAAACAAACCAACCATTTTGTATTTAAATCTTGCCACAAATTTCAGAAATTGGTTAAAGGGCACACCTTATTTAATGGTGTGTGACCTGAGGTTATGGGAGGACATTATTTTATGTAGAGCTATATCTCGAAGTGTGTGTCAAGGGTACAATGGATTTGAGGTTGCATGGAAAAGTGTGCCATTGGGTTCTGACATGGAAATGTAATAAGTTTCTAGTAATTTTTCATGATTTTTCACAAGGAATCAAATGGTGCATTCCATGTCTGCATTTGAGCAGCTTGTAAAAAGGTCATTGTAAAACACAACCATTGAGCATCAATAAAGAGGTATCTATTGGAAGTGGACCTTGAGAGCTAGCCCAAATTGGGTGAAATCCATTATCCAAATTGTGAATGTGATTTCATTATTGTTATTCATTTCAAGCTCGGTCATTTGCAAGTTATTTATCATTAAAGTGTGAATGGTGTGATGATCTTTGACTTACGATATTGTTGTGATTCGGTTGTAAGCTTGATACATTGGAGCCTTTACATCATTCACATATTGTTTTAGTTACGCACAACATACTAACAACCACTAGTTTGATTCTTTAAACACTTCATTAATTATATTATCTTCTTAATATAAATCTGCATATTAAAAAATATAAATATATACAATTATATATATATATATATATATATATATATATATATATATATATATATATATATATATATACGGTTAGTCATTTTTCAACATTATGTCAACATGTCAAAGTTTAAACGTTTATAAAAAAATATGTATCATTCAAATTCGGTTAGCCATTTTTGTCTCATTTAATTCATGAGTGTACTAAAGGCTAAGTTTAACAAAACTTAACAAATCATCATGAAATCCAAATTCAAGCAAAATCTCTATCATTGGAAAGGCAGTCAAGGAGATGAAAACAATGGAGCCACTAAAACTGAAAATCAAGGAAAGTTGAAATCACTCAAAATAAAGCAATCAAAAGAAATATAAAGCCACTTTTAACAAAACTCAGATGTGGGCCCCATAATTTAGGTTAGTCATTTTTCAACATTATGTCAACATGTCAAAGTTTGAACGTTTATAAAAAAATGATGTATCAATCAAATTCGGTTAGTCATTTTTGTCTCATTTAATTCATGAGTGTACTGAAGGCTAAGTTTAAAAGAACTTAACGAATCATCATGAAATCCAAATTCAAGCAAAATCTCTATCATTGGAAAGGCAGTCAAGGAGATCTAAAACAATGGAGCCACTAAAACTGAAAACCAAGGAAAGTTGAAATCACTCAAAATAAAGCAATATAAAGCCACTTTTAACAAAACTCAGATGTGGGCCCCATAATTTAGGGGAGATCTTAAGGCCTCAACATGAGGTTGGCCATCGATACCAGGAGCTCTACTTGGAAGCAGAGAAAAAGGAAGCTTAAGAGGTAGAGGTGACAGTTGAGCAACTTCTGATAAGGATATCTTGGAGGAGGTGCAAGATTGAGTAGATGACTCCTACTACTCAAGGACACGGGATACCAAAGACTTTAAAATCGTTGAGACCTACTAAATTATGAAGAAAATGACAAGGCAATCTTTGGAAAGGACCATGAGAGAATGGGGGATATAATGCATGTAATTCACATATTTGAAGGTAAATTTGAATTACATATCGGTATGGTATTTAGTTCAAGGTGTCTCCAACCAGTCATCAACCAGAGCAGCGGGAGGATGGAGAAGGAACACCTAGCTCGTGGGGAACCAAAAACTATTCAATTGATGTGGATGCACCTGAGCATGCTACAATTATCTTTAAAAAAAAGTATTGTTTTCAATTTAATTATAATTTTATATAATTTTGAATCTTTTATTGAGTAATTAACAATTTTATAATTTATTACATCTTACTTATTATTAATGGCTTAGTCTAAAAGCTATACGTTTTGGTGTTTTTATGGGCATATTTTCCCATCAATTTTGGCCTAAATCTGGCCAAAATTTATTGGAACTCCATATTTGAGTGATTGGGTCTGTATAATTTGAGTGTCGTGAGGGTTTTTTAGGGTATTGTATCCATTTATGCATTAAAAAATGCAATTTAAACAATAGAAAATGGTGATTTCACCAAGATCTATTTTGTCGGATTTCAGTGAAAAAGTTTAAAAAGTCGAATGTTTAGACAACGCTTTAAATTATATATTAAAATTGTAATAATTTATTACTTTGACCATTTTCGTTTTTATTTATTATAATTTATGATTATTCTCTAATGATTATATCTCTTTGAATCTATTTATATAATCTACATTATCTATCAAAAGCTTCAATTGAATCCCTGATGATAAATAGGTGGAGTGTCCACTCAAACATTGAAATATTTTTAAAGTTTATCTAAAAAGTTCAATATAATTATAACTAATTGTGAAAATATGTATACTCAATTAAATATTTATTACATTTAAGGGAGAAGATATCGATTTATATAAAGAATAAATTAAAATCTTGACTTATCTCTTAAGTTATTGATTATAGTGTATTAAATTTGCACATTGCATTAGGCACCATGGATTTATTGTATAAAATTTTGCATGAGGCACACTTTAGAGAGATGACTATAAGCAAGAAATCTATTTCATTCTTATGTTCACCTTGGAATCTATATTGTTTTGTTTTCAACTACCATAATTTGGGGTGTTATCTCTCATGGAGTCTGTCTCATGTCATAGTAATTAATCTTTACATTGGGACCAAACAATTAACATAGAGCACAAAGTAAATAATAAGCATCTGAAGGAAATGTTTTCAACTACCATAATTTGGGGTGTTATCTCTCATGGAGTCTGCCTCAGGTCATAGTAATTAATCTTTACATTGGGACCAAACAATTAACATAGAGCACAAAGTAAATAATAAGTATCCGAAGGAAATGAAAGCAAGAAAAGAAGATATACAATATTATAAAAAGGAAGATTGCATAATGAGGAAAGTAGAATAGTAGTTTCCATGCTACAGGTATTTTGTATGTCAAATTAAAATCATAAACATGTAAGATTGTATGATGTGCATAAGACTGTAGATAATTCCTAAACACTACATTCCTTGAGATTATGATGGTTCCTTGTTTAACAAGACTCGAGAGACTACAATAAGAAAATCTATATGAAGTTGAAAATATTGTCTCTTAATCAATTGCTCTGCATCTCCTCCAATGTGAGATATTGTAGGGTTTTTTTGCTGAACTTAGCATAATAACATGTCTGTCGCATTAGTTATTTTCAATATTAATGAAGATCCATCATGTGTTGCATGCAAGTAATTGTAAAACATAAAGTTGTATCAGTAATAAGCCACAAGTATTAAGGAAATGAAATGCCAAAAGCTTACTTTGGTAAAGTCTACGGAGGTATACATACCCTACCTACTCTGGATTTGAAGGATACATACCCTACCTACTCTGGATTTGAAGGTATGACCTCTTAAGAGGAAACATATGTTCTTAGTCATTAGGTCCACTCATGATATATTATTATTATTGCTATATCAGATTACAGATTACAGGTTGATTCATCCCTTAAAATCATTAGTTCTTATCACTTACAATATTGCGATTATAGGTTGATTCATCACTTAAAATAATTAGTTCTTATCACTTGAGAAGCCAAATTCAATCATTACTTTTATAGTTCCACATTTTGTTTGTTTAAGTTTGACTTCTACGTACAAGCATTTGCACGTTTTCATGTATGCATATAAGTGTAAGTGACCGTTATGTTACTCAGTGTACATTACATTAATTTACATAGCATATGCAATGGAGAGCGTACAAATTAATATAAACTTATTTTAAAAACTTGGAAGAAAAATATTCACAATAATTATTTTTATATTTTGTTTAAAAAATTACTTATAAATATATTTATAAAAAATATACTTATATCATTTCAAAACAAAATAATGACAAAATAATGATCCCATTATTAGTTCATTTTATACAATGGCCCATATATATTACATCAATACTTCTTCCCAACTTATACAATGACCTATATATATTACATCAATACTTCATCCCCTCAAGTTTCTAAAGTGTAGAATAAATGGTAAGACACTATCTGTTGTGAAGTTATTGGTTTTAAACTTCCAGGAATACCAAAAAAATTAATCATGTTAAAAGTTGATGTGGCTCAGGCAAAATAACTTGCAAATTAAAAACAAACTAATAAACAAAAAACACTCCATCCCTACAAATTAATTATTACATTATTAATTCACCCTGAAACTTCAATAAATACAATATCTCTCATATATCACATTATTATTTCATATTTTGATTTGAATCTTTATAAAAATGTAATTTGAAATTATTTTTTTATTTTTATTTTATGTTTTAATTTATATTTTTAAATTAAATATAGAAAAGAAAATTAATAAACAATTTATTTTTTTTTAAAGATTTTGATCTTTGACTCTATCTCACTATCTTTAATATTCATTTCATTTGGTAAATATAAAATTTTGGATTAGATTTCAACCACATATTTGTTTTCTAATATATATTATGTTCTACTAACTATTTAAATTTGTGTTATTTTTTAATAAAGTTAGTTTGTGTTATTGTTTTTTGATTATTTATATTATTCTTTTCAATAATTTCAAAAATAGAATAAAATAATAAAAAATTTATTATTTTTTTTTATGTGTTTTTATATTGTTATTTCATATTTCCTTAATATATTATTTTTTCATGTCATTCTTTCTAATAAAGTAATTTTTCATGTAATTTACTTCAATGAATGATGATATTAAAAATAAAAATAAATAATAAAGTTTATATTTTTAGAATTAAATCATAAATTCAAAATTGCAATTTAAATAATGTAGAAATCAAAATTTGCAATTCTAATAAGATTAGATTTGATGGGTTTTTGAATTGATCTAAAACTTTTAAATTGCAATCTAAATAATTTATAAATCAAAATCCATTATTTTATTTCACTTGAAATTGGAGAATAATTGAACCATTAGTGAGGCCAAAAGGGTATATATATAGATGTAGAACAATAAATTGACTTTAGAACAAACTCCTATAAAATAGGATCTCAAACCTGTCTCATACCAAACTTATGCAAGCAAGTAACAACTCAATAACTTCTTCCTAACAACATTCTAATTTCTCCATTATTTCTCTAACACTCTCCCTTAATGGAGAAATGAATTGTCTACAATACTAATTCCTAACATAAGTAACGTGTCGTTAGTCTTAGTCTTAGCTAGGCTTTACAATGCAAGATTAGAAAACATAACTCAAACTTTGATATTGACTCAGTAACTTAGGTTTCATCTTCACCTTTCTTTTTGTGAGATAGTGAGGGAGATGGAGCTTCTTCCTTAGTTTGTTGCTCCAAATATGTTTCATCTCCACTCTACAGTCATTTTCAACATTACCTTCATTTTTATTCCGTGCTTCGTCTCACTGGACCATGTCTTAATCCTTTTCTTCTTTTTCTTACTCTAGATAATAAATTATGGATGTTTGTTCTTGTTCCAACTGGATTGATGCCAATTGATTTCAACTCCTTCAACTGCAATTGAATTTATATTAATGTTCCATTCACCAGTAAACTCAGAAACATTATGAAGTTTATATGAAAAATCATAATTATAACCAAATTGATTATTTTCATTTTGTTCTATATTTAGAACTTTCTCTATTTCATTCAATGTTTCATCAACTGTCTCTACTAAATCTCTTAGTCCTTCTCTAATTTGTTCAAATGGCTTATCAAGCCATTCTTCAATCAATTTCAATTATGCATCAAATTTATCAAATTCTTCTTCATTCTCTGGTTTCTTTTCCAGCCTCTGTTGTAAACATGATGTCCTCAATTTCATCATTCACTTGACTTAAACTTATCTTTCCAAACAACAATTCATCAATCAATTTCTTTTCAATCAAAACATACAACCAATCCTCACAAGATAAGTATGCATAATCAAATTTAACTTCAAGGACTTCAACCTCTGCTTCAAAGAGTTCATACATTTTCATCTATACATTTACCAAATATGTTCATCTTTGGATTTACCAAATATTCACATAGTGCTTCATAAGCATTTACACATTCATTTCCATACCAAGTACAAAGTGGCCTTGGCAATTGAAAATGGACCTGCGGAAACAGAAAACGAATTGCAGGAACAGAGAAAACAGATCTGCAATAACAGAAAACGAATTGCAGAACGCGGAAACGAATTTAACAGGACAGAAAAGAATTGCATAAAAACACCACGCAGATCTCATTTATTGAATTGATATATAAAGGAATTTACATGCAACGAAATGCTTCATAAACAACGAAGCGTCTAACAGTCTAACTCGACGATGAAAACAAGAAACCAACAATTTGACAGTTAAATCAACTAATCAAGGAGCGAATCGCTCAACTTATTCGTCTAACACACCCCCTTAAGTTGGAGCGCGACAATCATTTAACCTAACAACACTCAGCTTAGATCTGAGTGATACAAATGTTTCTGTGCCCAAAGGCTTTGTGAAGATATCAACTTGTTGATCTGCTGATTTACAAAATTTTACAGTGATTACATCTTCATTTACC
>JZKD02S1741811.1:42813-58698 GCA_000966675.3 Picea glauca | reverse complement strand
CTGTAAGCATTTTTCAGTCATTTGTTATCAATGAAATAAAGTCTTATTTCCGCTGCATCTCTGCGTTTATGTGTATTTCTGTATTTCATTGTGTTCCTACATAAATCTGGATCACATGAGGTGTATAACATCATAACTTACAGATTCAGAAGTACTGACACTAGACTATACACAGCTATTTACAGACCTGACAAATTCCATTTGGACTATTTCCTTTTTAACACCGAAAGGGAGGGCTTTGAGTGTTACTTAACTAGACGTAGAGCAAAGCTCAGCTAGTTTTCACACAGGCTGCTGGCCTTTTCCCCAGGTTAAAACAGGAAAGCTTCAAATGGAGACACACTCACAGAGATTTACAGAGACAGAAACGAAATTTGACAAAAATACAGATCGAAGAGATGTACTCATACCCGGGGCAAAATGACAGTTTTGACATAGGTACTAAGCAGGGAATCTTTTAGAGGTCCTTCGGGAAGACTCTTGATGTGGGCTAACATCTGTGCTTCACTATCAGGTTTCCAGCTATGCATACATACTTTCAACTTCTCTTTAGGCAGGCTAGGCTCATGAAAAGAAATACTGGCTAAGCTAGACGAAAGCTCAGAAAAATCAGACTCTATACAATTACATTGCAAACTATTAGTACAATGGCAGGTATTATGTACAACTTCTTCATAATAGGAAGAAGAATCAGAATCATAAGCAAAAAAGCTAGGATTTTCTAGTAATTGAGCTTCAGGCTTGGGAGGATGAAAAGGATTTTGGGGACAGTCATTGGTTTCATGTGTGGGATCATGACATATGTTACAACCAAACCTGACTGTTCTTCTTGCTTCTTGTTCTTTTCTTTCCCTGAACTCTCTTGCCTTCTGTTCGGAGAGCTTTCCTTTGGCTTTTCTGGCTGCTTCATTATCAGGACAATTTAGAGCAGTATGTCCAGCTTTACCACAAACCCAACAAGTTAGTTTGCTCCTTAATTCATATTTATGAGATTTCAAATGTATATCTCTTGGAGCATAGTAATGGGTTCTGGGATAATACTTATAATATCCTTTACTGCTTCTATTTCTATCCTGTTTGAAGCTTTTTCTCTTTTGTCGGGGTTGTAAGTCTGTATTATAAATTCCATATTGCTCACAGACAGACTTTTGATCAGGAAGATATGAGGTCTTTGAGACAGACTTCTGCATTTTAATATTAGTGCATAATCCCAACAAGGCTTTTGTAATGATAGAATAAATTTCTCCCCATGTATAAGTTTCATATGGGAGAGGAAAAGTATCCTCAATTTTAAGATACTCAACAAACCTGCTTGGGAGAGCAGCCATATAAACCTGTTTCCATAACAAGTTCTTGCTGTCTTTTACCTCATAGATTCTCTGAATCCACTCCTTATGGAACTGTTCATACTCAGACATTTTTCTACATTTCATATTCATGAGAACAGTCTCATGTTTATCTGAGATTTCTTTTTCAGTCCCACACCAATGTTCAAGAATGAGGGTGGTTAAGGCACCAATCATATTGTTCATTGTTGTGCCATCAGAGTGGTATACCACATCCCCTTGTTCATCTTTTAGGGTTTCTGATTCCATCTTCTGTATCATCATGGGAGAAGAAGTGATTTCCCACCACTTACTCAAAGAACCAGTAAAACACTGAATAATAGATTTACAGGATTCTACTTCACTTTTTCCCTTCATGCACATAATCTTATAAGCCACAAGCATCCTATCAATGATTTGTCTAATTTGTCCAACTGATAAGTTATCAAGATTCCATTCTTGATACCAGTCTAAAGCATAGGATATCCCTTCAGGAATACTTCTTTTTCCAATTAGGTTAGGTGCAGCAGGCCGAGATGAATGAGGCGGTAAAGAATCAAAAGAGGGCTTTTTGATGCTGACCATAGATAGGGGGTCTTCAGTAGGCTTATGAGAGGTTTCAGGATTCTTTGAAGTAGACTCTGGAGGAAAGAAAAAAGGAAACTTTTGTTGAATGGGTTTAGCAGCAGGGTTATATACAGAGGGAGAATATACAACAGAAGCAGAGGGTACAGACATGACTGAACTAGCTCTGAGAAGCTGTTCTGGAATGGGTTTATATTCTTTCTTTGTCTTCTTTGTTTTTATCTTTGTTAGACTTTTCCCTATTCCTGTTAAGGATTGGCCCGGGTATGAGTACATCTCTTTGATCTGTATTTTTGTCAAATTTCGTTTCTGTCTCTGTAAATCTCTGTGAGTGTGTCTCCATTTGAAGCTTTCCTGTTTTAACCTGGGGAAAAGGCCAGCATCCTGTGTGAAAACTAGCTGAGCTTTGCTCTATGTCTAGTTAAGTAACACTCAAAGCCCTCCCTTTCGGTGTTAAAAAGGAAATAGTCCAAATGGAATCTAGTCGGTCTATGTCTTTCAGAGAGATTAGAGAAGCTGAAGAAGCTTCTACTTCAGGGTCTGATGGCTTAGCTGAAATGTTTTCCTTAAATAGAACATCATCTGTAAACCAAGCAGAATTGGAAATAGTAGAACAAAACCCTCAAGCTGCTTGGAAACTTCCAGCTATTGATCCTGCATCCATTTACAAAGATCTCTCTCCTTTCCATCTAAAAGCCATCACCAGAGTATTTGTCAAAGAATCCACTAGTACCATTCAACAAAATAGCAATGAAGTTCAAACCATATCCTTGTTAAATCCTGAAGAAATTAGGAAAACTGCTAAGAAACATGGCTGCAAGTTTGTTCATTTTGGATGTATCAGAGTAGGAATAAATGCCTTAGTCCACAAAGGAATCAATGCATATGCCCTATGCATTTTGAGAGATATGTCCATTATTGGAGGTATAGTTTCTCCTTTGTCGAATGGACCAGTCTACTTTGATTTTTATCCAAACTTTGTTGCTTCAGTCACTGATGAAACTCTTGGAGATATTCTGAAGCTCCAAATCCTAACATCAGGATTCAAGATGAAGAAGAAGAGGCAAAATATTGCTATTTTAGCCAAAGGATGCTTTCGTTACACAAATACGATGTATCCTGCAGTCCTTCATGCTCCTAGCAAGGATTCAATGGCCAGTACTTTGGTCATAACAGATGCCTTGAACCAAAAGGTTGAACATAGTACTATTCGTTGGGAAGATTTAATCTTTCCCACAGATTGGGTAATAGACACTCCTAAATTTCCCATAAAAAAAGCTATTACCTCTGCACAGATCAAAGAAACTGGCAACTCTGCTATTCTATCTTTTCCATAGAGCCAGTTATCCAGAAGTACTACTTGGCCAAAACCTTCTAGGCATCCCCCTCCTATTCCTTCATATTGTGTACATACTTCTTTACAACATTTAGCAGATCAATTAGATAATGTACCTTTTCCTGTACAGTGTCCAGATTGTAATACTCTAGTAAGCCTATCTTCTTTGCCTACTACTCCTAGATCCTCTGATATTCAGTTTGCTCATCAAAGGCATAATTCCAGGACACACCTTCCACCACCTGCCTCTACTGCTAAAGATGTCTATCCACATCCTCAATGTTCAGACATCCCATTCCCACATGATACTCAAAGTCTACCTATGATAAGAGATTTTGAAGCAGAACCAGAAGAAAGATCATGTAAACCTTTTGCTAAAAACCTGAGGAAACCCTCCAAATTGGAAATTATAAGGTATCTCAGGATAGCCAAAGGTTGTCCCAAATCTCTTATATCAGAAAGATGGATAAAGAATATGATGAATTGGGATCTATATACACATCCCAGATCTCTTGAATTTGTGAATTCAACCAGCCTAACAGAAAAGATTGCTCTAGCACAAGAATGGAAGACCTTTATGGACGAAAATCAGATTTATCTTTCTTTTTATGAGTGGTACTATACACGACTCTCTATAAGGGTGTTAACCCCCTGCTCTGCACCACTCATAGCCTGTCTAGTCCAAGCTCTCTCCCTTTCAAACCTTGGAAAAGAAATCAGAAAGATCAAGGACTCCCATAAGAAAGAAGAACAACAAGAGAAATCTAATGAAGGGTGCAAGTACAAACATCAGCAATACCATATTTTGCTGAATCTGCGTATTCAAGACTTGCATTTCAAATTAAAGACTTTGATTGACACTGGTTCTGATCTAAACTTGTTAAACCAATCCGTTATACCAGTAGCATACTGGGAAAAGGCAGAATTAACTGTGTCAGTATTAGGGAACATTCCTACTTCCATATCTTATTGTGTTCCCAGAACTACTATTTGTTTTAATTCCCACTGCCTTTCGTTGAAATTCTATCTAGCAGAAATACAAGTTGCCTGTGTTCTTGGCACTCCTTTTCTCTCTGTTGTCTCTCCACATGGCTCAACCATCATAGCCCCAGACAGACCTGGTTATTTCATCACTCTCCCATCAAAACAGGTCATTAAACTCCCTTTTATCCCTGAACCTAAATGCACCAATGACGTTGAAATAAACCTACTCAGATATAGTCGTCTCCAGGAACTAAAAGAGGAGAAAAGTATTCTATCTTTAAGACTAAGACTACAAACACCTCAGATGCAACAGAAAGTAGCATATTTCATCAAACTCTTTACAGATACAGTCTGCTCAGAGTTGCCCACTGCTTTCTGGAAACAAAAGAAGCATGTAGTCTATCTCCCATACAAGGAAGACTATACAGGACATCCCTACAAGAGCAGAGCCATCCCTATGAATGCAGAGTACCAAAGATTATGTGCAGAAGAAATCCAAACACTGCTAGACAGAGGATTAATACAGAAATCTACCAGTCCTTGGAACTGCTATGGTTTCTATGTAAATAAGCATTCAGAACAAATCAGAGGAATTCCAAGATTAGTGGTAAATTATAAGCCACTAAATAAAGTATTGGCTGATGATACCTATCCAATCCCTAACAAGAGAAATCTTGTAACTCGGATTGCTGGAGCAAAGATCTTTTCAAAATTTGACCTCAAATCAGGATTTTGGCAAGTAGCCATTGCAGAGAAAGATAAATTTAAAACAACATTTAATGTTCCTCCAGGTCACTATGAATGGAATGTCATGCCATTCGGATTAAAGCATGCTCCTTCTAAGTTTCAAAGGGTTATGGATGAAGCCCTGAAGCCATATTTTGAATGGTTAATTGTGTATATAGATGATATTCTAATATTTTCTTCTTCATTTGAGCAACATTGCAAGCATTTGTACAAATTCCTTCATGCTTGCCAACAAGATGGTTTAGTCCTCTCCAAAAAGAAAATGGAATTATTTCAGACAGAGATTAAATTCCTTGGTCACATCATTTCAAGAGGACAAATTTCTCTTCAACCCCATGCAGTAGCATTTGCAGACAAGTTTCCCGACAAAATCTTGGACAAGACTCAGCTCCAAAGATTTTTAGGTAGTCTAAATTATGTCAGTCATTTCTACAAAGATTGTGCCTCTGATAGGAGACTTCTAAATCAAAGGTTGAAGAATGATGCAGGACCATGGACTGATGCCCATACTATAGCTGTCAAAAAGATCAAAGCCAAAGTAAAACAACTCCCTATTTTGCATGTGGCAAATGATCTTTATGAGAAAATTGTTGAATCTGATGCCAGTAATCTAGGTTGGGGTGTTCTTTTTAAACAAAGAAACCCTCATGGAAAAGAGGAAGTTATTCAGTTTGCTTCAGGCTTGTGGAATTCTGCTGAGCAAAATTACTCTGTTCTTGATAAAGATATCAAAGCCGCTCTTAACAGTATTTATAAATTTGAATTATATTTGATCTATAAATTTTTTTTACTCAGGACAGATGCAGCTGCCATGAACAAAGTTCTTCATAAAGAACTTCAAAATCCAGGAGATCATAAGTTTTCAAAATGGCAAGCACTCTTCAATAACTTTGACTTTTCCATTGAACATATCAAAGGATCTAACAATTCTCTTGTTGATTTTCTTAGCAGAGAACACCTCCAGATTATTCATCAAGTTCATATTGTCTCTATCCAATTAAGAGATAATAATGAACACATAGAAAATATTCCAGACAGCCTAGCATGGGAAGATTACAGCCAAATATGGGTACCTAGGTGGGGACTTCGACAAAAGAAAACAATTGGCCTTGGTACTCAAGTTTTATACTCTACCCTGGTTCCTGAAGTCCGCAGACAAGAAACAGGAAATCTGCTTTCCAGAATTATTTGTCAAAATAGTGGTTTAGCTCAAGAAGCTGGCCTACATTTATCTGAATGGTTCCATGATATTCAACCTATCTGGCAAAGAGAAAATGAAGGACACAAGGAAAAATATTTTTCTTTAGACCGTCCAAGGACATTAATGCAATGGCCAGAACAGAATCCTAATATCATTTTCCCAGAAACATTCTATGGCTATTCAGGGTATTCTCAACTCTGGTGGAATCTATTATATGATGATAGTTGAATTAGGCCTTCCAGGTTTCTCGAGGAATACTTCTCCCACGGTACTTCCTCCTCAACACTTTCTTGGCCAAATGAATCTTCCAATAATCAGCACCAGCAGAGAAAAGTTGATTGATTTAGGAGACCTCTCTCGCCTCAGGACTGCAGAAACACAATGGTATGAACATTCAATGCGTGCCTGGTGTCGAAGTCCTCTATATCATTCATTTCAAATAAATCATATGCGTGTTGTAGCAGAATGGCCAGATGGTGATCTTGAGAATCAAATTCATGGCCTTACTTATGATCAATACAAGGCAGCTTGGTATCATGCCTTCCTCTGGAAGAGCAGGTTCGAATTTTTCTATACTCAAATAAGGTTTGCTCATATGTTAAGAGAATTTGAAGAATCTGATTGGCTGCAAGACTGGTGGGATAAATTTGGTCTGCATCCTCTTGGTGTAAATCCTCAAGTTAGTGAAACTATCAGTATGTTCGAGCCTTGGCATAGAACCTTAAGAACTGTTAGAGATTTGTACTCTGAGGAAGAATTTAAAGAAATATTTATTCAAGAAAGACATCCATGGGTGCTCAGGACCAAATTCATGTTAGAAGACTACGGTCCAGATACTGATCCTATACTCCTCCAAAAAATATATACGATGCACTGGGATCCGTATACATTCAATCATTACCAAGACCGTCCTCCAGATTAATCCAAGGATAACAAGTCGAGTTAGCCGACTATGAATGGAGCTAGCCGGTTTTCATGGTTTGTCCGTTACAAAATCCACAGTGTAATTATGTACATGAGTCATGTTAATAAGGACAATCATGAAGACTCGGAGCACTTCTCCGACTTTTGGTGCGGTTTGACCCACATCTTCATGTGCGCTCTACTATAGCTTGCTTTAGTCTTTGTCGTCCTTGATGGGATCTTACACGATAACCCATAGGGACCTACATATCCTGCTCTCGGTGATCTGTACAGGAATCCTGCATGACAACTTGTCTATCACTTCTTTTTGTACAAATAAAGTTGTCGGAAGTGGTACGAGATACCCTCGTGAAGTCATGTGGTGGCCAACACATGGGGCCATGAGTCTCATCTTGTATCCGAAGTAATTATGCACTCACTCCTCCATTCTCCTATATAAGAAGGATGAGGCATTCATTCTCGACATTCGGAGTTTGAGTCAGTTTTGTCTTAGAGTCTGAGTCGACTAGCGCCCTCTCTCTGCGCTTGTGTCTTTCTATCTTAGGATCTCGGGAAAAGCCTGCGCGATCTGGCTCAGCCAGCGTGAACCTAAAGTGGCTCTGAGATATAGTCGAGTCTGTCCAGTGTGTAAGAGAATTCTGCTCTGTCGAATAATGTAAGGGCCTCCAGCCCATATTTGTAATACCCGAAGCACATTTGCGCTATATCAATATAAGCTCTGTTATTTCAGCTTCCGCATGAATACTTTGAGTCAAAAATTTCCTGAATATTGCAATCCATGCACAATCTTTGATTAATCTTGCATAACTGTCTATCGTTTTGGTCCTGGTGCAAGTGTGATGTAGTGTGAAGCATGCTATGAGTACTTGGCCTTGGAGTTCGAGGGGAAAGTAGTCCAGAGGAGTCATCCAATAAGCCGCAGTGAAAGCTGGTAGCGTAAGTCCCGCTTAGGCAAGGAGGCTGTTAGGGCAACATTGTAGGCTGAAGGCGAGTCGTAAGGGTGGCAGACACTCAGTGTCATATAACCTTGCCAGGGGTGGGAAAGTAAGCCGCACTGGAACATTACGGGGAAGAGACGACAGCTCAAGTGTTCATATTCTGTCGATTTCATCTGGAATTAAGGGTTGCAGACTGAAGACTCAAAAGACAGCAAGCTTCAAAAGATCATCCAGATCGAATCCATCGGAGGAAGCCCCTGCTTTACAAAGGCTGGACCTTTTTGGTATTGATTGTAATAGAGTTTTTGCAATTCAAGAAGTTAATACAAGCAAATTTGAATATTCCCGATTCCGTCACGACTGTGTTACAAGTTTGTTTCTTTATGTTTCATGTTTCATTTCATTCCACTTTTCATAATTGATGTGTATCGCTATACTTTAGTATGACCACTACTATAGCGAAGGGATTTCATCTTTCTGTAATTGGTTATTGTCTTTCCTCTGCACCAGCTATCAACGGGTGTAAGACCAATTTGCATTTACAGAATTATATATTTATTTATACTATGTCAATTATTTCTATACTAATTTCTTCTTCTGTGTATGTGTGAGTTTTCTATTGACAGGAACCTTACATTATCTACAGCTAAATGTTTTTCTCTCACCCCACATCTTTTTACTAAAAATAATACAGTTACGGGAAAGGGCCTTCAGTTTGCATTCTTATTTTATTCTTAAAGAAAAAATTTCTCTTTATTTAGACCAAATTGAAACAGTGTTGAAATCTCTCTTTAAATCATTTCTTACTGGTATTGTTCCTCAATGACTGTCCCTACAGCAACTCAACCTAATATTGAACCCGGACTATCTAATCAAACACATATTGCTTTAAATATTTTGACACAATCCTTAAAACTGCTAACACCCGGGAAGAACTTGAACGTTCATGGGCAGCCATTGAACAAGATATTACTACTCAGGAACAGTTGGAAGCTATACAATGAGAACGTAGAAATCCTCATTAGTTTCCTATACCGAAGGTTAGGGTAATCTTTTTATAAATATTTAACATACTTTCGGATGCCTTGACACTGTACTTTTAAGCCTTAAATACAGACTCAGGAACAACAGGCCCCATTCACATGTCATTGTTGCTCGCCTCTAGTATCTTGATGGTGTTGATTAAGCAATCAATGCAATAGAGGGATTTTTCATCATAGCTATGATGTAGATACAATGTATATACATTAATGTAGAACCTGAAAGAAAAATGAATAGAGACCGATGAAAGCCTAAAACTTGCATCAACCAAATTGGTTACTCTGAAAGAAAATTAGGGTTTATGGTTTACATGATTAAGTGATGATGGAAGAAAGTGGGTGTGTCACTCAAATTTGATTCCAGAAACCCTCCCATATCATTAATTCATGCCAATAGTCTATCCATGAAAATTTTCACTGCATACAGAAACTATTTGAAAAAATTTCAACATTGGCCCCATTTGTAGGTCCCTGCTATCGGACGTGTCTAGTCCTCGTGCAATTTTGGTTCCTCATTCATCCTTCCTTGTTCCTTGTTCCTTGAACATGGTGTAGTCCCCAAGATCCATTATTTTTGTACAAAATTACATACTAAAGGCATAAAATTATAGACAAACTTTTTTCGTCGATAGTATAGCAAATTCATCGCAAGATTATTTACATTCGTCTTTCTTGCGACGATATCAAATGATGCATCTTGGATTCATTTCATATTTGGTTTATCAACTTGAAATCTCAATTTGATACCTTGCAATATAGTTGTACCTTCAGTCAAATACAAATATGAAACTTGGAATCATTAACATATTTACTATAACATATGAAAAATAGTTGGGTTTATGGTAATTTCCATGATGAATTGATGATGGAAGAAAGTGGGTGTGTCAGTCAAATTTGATTCCACAAACCCTCCTATTGGTGAAAGAATTCACTCCTAGATTGCTAGTAGGAGCTGAGCCCGATGCCCATCAGTTTTATGTCAGTGGTTTTTTATGGGTGATCAAATGGACAGAGACTCGGGGAAATGTCACTCTAACTCAGAGACTGGGTCCAGCATGTATGAAACAAAGGAGGTCTTGATATAACTTCAATCAGTGGGTTGATTAAAAGGTGAATAGGTGGAATATTTGATAAGAAGAGTGAACAAACTACTTTAGGCAACAGGCTTTCGGTAATTTGTAGAAGAAAAACTTTGAAAGCGAGATCCTCTGGTTCAGGGTTTCGAGATACTGAAGAAGGGACTTGACTGGATTCTCCAATTCCAAGTTGTTCAGCGTTAGGAAAGTCACAAGGACTGATTAGAGGCAATGTGACTGTCACAGTGATCAAATTATACATCATCCTATAACAGTTACAACTCGACTGGATTCTCCAATTCCGAGTATCTCTAACACAGTTTGAACAAAGACATGAAAGAAACTGACATTCATATGGCAAGAAGTCTCAAGAGTTCATAAATAACCAGAGATAATAGTGCTTCATTAAATCTTTACAATCGAGAGCTCTTCTCTACCATCGATACCTTATAAAATACAAAGACTGAGTTTATATACTCAGAGAAAATCGCCTAACAGAGGTGTGCCCAGTCGCCCAAGGCTTGGTGTCTCTTTAGTCAAACTCGTACTGATATCTTTCCTTAAGTTCCATCTTAACTACGCATGGCTCCTGTAAGGAGAGTAGTTGAGCTAATAAGTGTTCAAATAGCATATGCAGACTTCCCTGTCGAGCTGAAGACTTTGGCATGGCTCCCTTGAGAAAAACAATACATAGGACTTCCTTGGGCAGACGGTTTGCCAGACCCTTCATTCCCCTTACTTAATGACTGAAAGGAGGTTTCAACCACCCGCTCTTGTCATCATTTACTCCAGGTGAAAAATAGTATGAAGATCGGATCCGATGGCGCTTGGAGACCACGACGATCCTCTCTGTAACTAAACTCGGCATCTCGGCCTTGTTTACGCACCTCCTCTCTTTTTCCAAGTGACCACATACTCTGACCACGTGCCTATTCTCATGGCGCTTTTCAACGTTTGCAAATATGAAGGGGTTGATCCTTGCTGATCGAAATCACGATGAGCGATATGCCGAGACGGCTCAATCTGGTGCCATGCGTCCCTCAAATATGACGGTTCTAAACTCATCCGATGCTACAGTGGGCCCCAGGTCCTGAATGCTCTTGCTACTTCGCGTATCGGGATATGATGGAGCTGTTTTTTGCGCATTGGAGTTGCGATGAATGAGGCATCGATATGGATCTACTTGCTGCCAGGTGTCCCCTCTGGATGGATGGCTGAAAACACTTCAGCGATACTGTGGGCCTGAGTCCTGAACACTTTCGGCACTTCGCGTCTCGTGGTGTGATGGAGTTGTTTTTCGTTCTTCAAAGTCACGAAGGGCGAGGAGGCGATGGATCCCAATAGTGCGCCACGTACTCCTCCAGGATGGATGGCTGAGATCTTTTGGTGATATATAAGCGCTATCCATTGCGCTAATCCTGGCACAATTCTTCTAACCGTGATTACCTTTCGATCATTGATCTGCTCTATACATGGATCCTGGCCGTTGACGACATACTTTGCCCACTCGCTTGATTGGAAGTCAAAAAATGAGATTTTTCCATGCTACACTCAGGCACTTCTCGTGTAACTTGCAGACCTGAATGCTCTCAAGCCCAGACAAGAATTATTGCTAACATTAGGTTCCATGGGGGATAGAGTCGTCCCTGCGATGCTCTAAGAACTCCTTCTGCATTTCTAGTCGCCTTTCTATTGGGCTATGAAGTCACTTATTAAGCCGAAAACATTCAAAAAGAAAATACACAAAGGACTAAAAAACAATATTTACAAACAGAGGAGCCATCTAAGGCTCAAATAAAACATTTTTTTCAGAAAATGCCCATTCACTGGGCTGTTGAAAACCTCTTCACCCTCCAGATCCTGCAACCCATATGTGTTGTTGGAGAAAATCTTAGAGATTTTAAAGGGGCCGATCTAGAGGGCATCGAACTTGTTGTGCTTTCCTTTATCCTGTCTAGGTGCATCCCACTTAAATACCAAGTCCCCGATCTCGAACTCCTTTTTCCTGACCTTTCTGTCAAAATCCTATTTGATCTTCTATTGATGACTGTAAGTTGCGTCCCTCACTTTCTCTCTGATCTATTGCGATTCCACTATCTGATGAATTCTTATGATCATATGATCTGGTTCTCCCTCGTAGTCTTGAAAGAAATTTTCCATAGGTAAGGCGAGCTGAGTAGGGAAAACCGCCTCTGCTCCATAGACTAGTTGAAACAGCGAAGTGCCCAGAGACTTCTTCGTTGTGACACGATCGAACCACAGAGAAAATTTCAACTTTGAATCCCAGGCTCTTTTGTTATCCTCTAACAATATTTTGATGATATTTATCAGGATTTTGTTAGAGGATTCTGCTAAACCATTTCCCTGGGGATAGTAGGGGGTGGAGTGAATTAGCGAGATCTGGAACTACTCACAGAACTTAATTAGAGGTTTAGATTTGAAAGAAGCAGCATTATCGGTGACGATCCTGTTGGGACAGCCAAATCGGGCTATGATATCCTCCAAGAAGCTGATAATTACTTTGTGTGATGTGCTTCTAGTGGGGACAGCTTCTATCCACTTGGTGAAATGATATGTTGTAGTCAGGATCCATCTGTGTTGACCACTTGAGGGAGGATGAATTTCTCCGATGATGTCCAACCCCCACTGTTGAAAAGGTGTCGAAGCTACTAACGGTTTTAATGGCAACAATTTGAGTTGTTTCTTTCTTGAAAACCTTTGGCATTTGATGCAAGATCTGATCTCCCTACAAACATCGAGGAATAAAGTGGGCCAGTAATACCCAGCTCAGAGTATCTTGTGAGCTATGGTCTTCCAGAAATGATGACCTCCGCAAAGGCCGCTATGAAAATCAAACGTAACCTTCTGGGCCTCCTGTGGGTCCAGGCATCTCAGAAATACCCCTAGAGGGTCTTTCCAGTATAAGTCTTGATCAATGAGGCAATACTTGACCGCCTTGAGCTTTAGATCCCTTGCTTTTCTTTTTCCCATTCCATCGGGGGGCTTCAATTCTTGCAGAAAGTACAATATATCCTTGTACCAAGAGCATGTTGCTAGGGACAAGGCACCCTAAAAATTCTTGTTGGATGACTCAGCTTGCTCATTGATGAAGCTAATCCCTAAGGCTTTGCAATTAGATTCATCCAACAACTTGGAAAAACCCTGCCCCTTTATCAACTTGGTGGGATTAATCTCTAGATCAAATTCTAGGATATTGGCAATCCACTTACCTCTTCTTCCATCTATGCCAGGCTGTATAAGAATGTCTTTCACAGAGGCCGAAGGAACGTATGAAGTGATTTTTTAGTGCAATACATAGACTCTGAAAGCCTTGAGAGCTTTCACCAATGCATAGGCCTATTTTTCCATGATCTTGTATCGGACTTCTGCATCTCGCAATGCCTTGATAAAGAAGGCAATGGGCTTCTTTCATCCTTCCTCATTTCTCTGCAACAAGACCGCTGCTACTGTATCACAAGAAGAAAAAGAAAAAATCAGGAAATCCTTGGAATAATTAGGACTGATCATCACATGTGCCTCAGTCAATGCCTTCTTTATTTGAATAAAATATTCCCTGGGTTCAGCAATCCACTTTACTTCATTTCCCTTCCTGAGCATGGATGTGATATGTTTCACCAATTTAGCAAAATTTGAGATGAATCTTCTCAGAAAATTTATCTTTCCCAAAAAGGCCTAAACTTCCTTCTTAGATCTGGGAAATGACAGGGTTTGAATTTCCTCTACCCTACTAGGATCAACTCTCACCCCCTCTGCTAATACTATATGGCCTAACAACTTTTCCTGCTTCATAGAAAACAAGGATTTCTTGGGGTTTAAGGATAAGCCATACCTCCGACACTTCATGAAAACCTTTCTCAAGTGGCAACAGTGCTCCTTGTCAAACCTGGATAAGACTGTGATGTCATCTAAATAGATCACTACAAACTGGTCTTTTTCTCCAATGAAGGCTATATCCATAGCTCACTGAAATGTTGCCCCTGTATTCATCAATCCAAAAGGCATTTTGGCATACATGAATGTGCCCCAAGGAGTGGTGAAGGTTGTTTTTTCTCTGTCCTCAGGCATGAATGATATCTGATCGTAACCAGAGAAACCATCAATCATGGATATTCTAGATGCACCAATGACCTTCTGCAATATGTGTTCCATGTTGGGCAGGGGATAATTGTCTTTTCTTGAGCTTCTGTTCAAGTTCCTGAAATCAACACAGAGTCTGATTTCCCCACTTTTCTTTCTTACTGGAACCAAATTGGCCACCCACTCAGAATACCTCAATGGGACAATGATTTGGGCATCTAACAATTTCTTCACTTCTTTCTCCATGACAGGTAGCAACATGGGATTTATCTGTCTCATCTTCTGCCTGAATGGTTTAGCTTCTTCTTTCAGCGGGATTTTGTTCTCAATGATAGATGTGTCATAATTTTTGAGGTCTTCGTATGCCCATGCAAACACATCAGCGAATTCCTTTAATAACCTAGCATATTCCACCCTCTGTTCATTGTTCAGGATGCTTGATAATTTGACAAACTTAGGCTCATCCTACGTACCAATGTTACATTCGGCTATGTCAGCATCTTTACTGGAAACACCACCCTTTATTTCCACATCTTTCTTGTCAAACAACCTTTCTAAAGGGACGAGTCCCCTTGAAATGTGATTACTAGGCAGTTGGATAATCTGGTGATTAACAATTTTATTCAAGAATACTTTAGAGGGGGGGTCGCCTTCTAGATCAGGGTGCAGATCAATGTGCAATGCAGAAAACTCATCGACGGACTGAAGAAATTTTTTGATTTTGAGATCGTCCTCAAATACCTCCCAGTGCTTTACATTTTCTGGGATGGATGGTCTGTATATTATTTCGACCTCACCATGGATCTTCAGTGGGAGAGAGGCCTTGAACAGACTAGCTGAAATGGCTAAGGAATCGACCGAGGTATTTTCTTCTCTTGGGACAAAAGTAATGTTGAAAGCTGAGAAAAAATTATCAATCAGGTCCCATACCTCATTCCTGTAACTCCTGAGTCGAGGATGCTTATCCTGATAAACACTCCTAACCTGTTGGATTATCAATTCTACATCTCTGAACACAGACACCTCTTCAATTCCTAATTCCTTTGCAGCCCTCATACCTAGAACAAGATCTTCGTATTCCGCCACATTGTTGGTAGTTTCAAATTCCAAATGTATGACAAGGATATATTCTCTTGGTAGGGCGATATGAAAATTACTCCAGTGCCAGCACCCATACTGGAGGAAGCCCCGTCGAAGAACATCTTCTAGACAGAAGTGATTGGAGGAGGCATCTGTTGATCAATAATAGGCTGCTTTCTTATCTGTAAAGGGACCTCAGGAGTTCCATTGATCTGTAACAAACTAGTCCCTAAGTTGGTATCAAGTGCAAAGATGGGGTGGTTAGTGGGGTTTGCTTCATCACTGACAATATAGGCTAGTTGGGCCTCTCTGTACAACCTCCTGTACTCTCCTCCAAAGACCAGAATAGTGGCATATGTGAGGTCCATCTTTAATGTTCCTCCAAGTATTTTAATCCAAGACCTTGACAACAGCATGTCAAACTTGGGAGGAACATCAGCTACCACAATGTCCATGACCACACTCTTCATGGGCAATTGAAATAGAGAAACCACCAGGTCCTTGATGAATCCCAAACATTGCACCCTCCTTGAATCAAAAGAGTATAAATC
>JZKD02S1741811.1:18289-38255 GCA_000966675.3 Picea glauca | reverse complement strand
CTTGTATTAACTTCTTGAATTGCAAAAACTCTATTACAATCAATACCAAAAAGGTCCAACCTTTTCTTCTTCTTTTTGTGATCTATTTATACAAATTTGCAGATCAGTTTAGAAACTCAACGGTTTCATAAATTCAGTTACAAATGAGAGGAGAAAAATCACTCCATCTATCCTACTCTATTTTCAAAAGGTGCCAGGTGCTTGTCTTTGCGTGGATTCGGTGCATATGATACATTTGTCCACAAACTGGGATACAAGTTGCGAAGGTTCCACTTGACAGCTGGCCTCGGTGAAATAGCATTCTCGGGCTAACTGTTGAAGCTTATCACCCATTTGTGCATCAATGATGTCAAGGGCACTGAGTTGTGCGCTAGGTTGAATTAAGTGTTTTTCAACTTGAGCCATGTCCACCCTGTCCATCTTAGAGATATCCTCCGAATCTCTCTCATTCTTCTCCTTCAGATTGAGGGAAATCTGATCTACATTCATTTGCCTTAACATCTCTGAGTTACCTCCACTCTCCATTCCTAACAGCTCGCCATCTATAGCATTGAAGGCTTCTTCTAATGAATTGGTTACTTTTTGGGCTTGTTCCTTGCTTAAGGTAATATTATGTTCCCAATCCTTTAACAAAATATTATCTCTAGTTTGTTCAACGATGGTGATTCCAGGAGATCCTGCTGAAAATATGTTGTTAGTAGCTATCACCGCCTCTTGAAAGGCGACCCGAGCAGCCTCTGTGTTCCTTTGTCTGATAGTCAGATTCTCAAAAATCCGATGCATCAACATGCAATCTTCTCGAATCACTCCCACTTTGTCTAGCAGACTCTGTTGTACAGAAGAGATCCTATTCTAAATATTGATCACTCGGGATTTAAACCTCTCGACGTCGATCACCCTGCTTTCAGCAACCTCTAACTGAGCCTGCAGCCCTGTGATCATATTCCTCTGCTGACCCGACTGTATCTGACCATCTTGAATCACTAAATGCGCTTGTTCCAACTTGGTTTTGAGGACTTCTATTTCCTTTTTATCAGCCAGTCAGGCCATTTTTATTTCCCCACTCGCCTGACTCTTGGTGCTTTCTGTGTTCGAAACTACTCTGGCTTCGAGAGTCTTGATCAGGTGATTCTTTCTTTTGAGCTGACTTTTTATCATCCCAACCGAGAATTGATTCACCGATGCATACTCTCCTAGCATTCTTGTGATCTCTATGGTGAATTCATCATTCTTTTTTTTCTTTCCATCGGTCATCACTTTGAATTTTTTAGCAGTTCATCCTTCATCCTAGTAGAACTCCCTTTTCACAACTGCTTTTCTCTTTTTGTCAAAGAAGAACTCATTTGGAGGAAGTTCTTCTGCACTGATAGGCCTTAGTTCTTCACCGAAAATCCATCCTTCTTCTATATTTCCTTGCGTTGACTGCAAGGGGGTGACAGAAGTGATGGGTTCCCCGATATGCTTCTCTGCCTTTTCTGGTGTGACGATTGAGTCCTGCTCCTTTGAAGGATCAGAGGTATTCATCTCAGTTTCTAGATTCTGGGTTTCTGGTGGGTCTATGTTTCTTATTTCCACCTCTGAACTATGTTCCTTGGGTGGGTCCGTAGTCTCTTCTTCTGCTTTAGGATTTTTCCCTTGCTCCCCTTCCTGGTGTTTTCCGGGGTTGGAAATTTGATCCTCAGAACCTTCAACATCCTTCTTCTTATCCTCGGAAATACCCAAACCTCCCAAAATAGTGGGAAGGCTTCTTCATCTATGCTCTTGGAATTTTAATACAGAGGCCATGTCTTTGGATGTTAAAGATCAGATTCAAACTAGCACTTCCCCATAAGACCTTGCCCCTCAAAAAATATCATCCGAGGGTGAACACTCATGTTCAACTTCTTCAGCCCACAATATGCCAAATGGTTGCTTACAATTTTCTGAGGAACATATTTTTTATATTCAATGGAGACCAAACTCAGGTCTTCCAGGGCTGCAGCCTCGGCTTTAGCATGCCTGAAATCCAATAAAGAATAAGAATTTAGTCGAACAGGGAAAAATGGTCATACCTTCTTCGAAGATGCTTTGAGCTCTTTACTCACCCCACCAATCACTGTTTGTCGAGTGATCTCACGACAGGATAGCTTGTCGGGGATGAACAATGGTAGTGCAAACGGGGGAACAGTAGCTCCAAACACTCTGAAATAGGAAAACTCTGTTTCTACGTACCAATTAGCTATACCGCTCAGATTTGCAACACTGCTGTCAGAGATACGAGGTGGAGAACGACCAAAAATGGCGATGTGCAAGGGCACCATCACCCAGTTGAAAATTTCATAAATAAATTTGTTTGCTTTATTTTCCCACAGTTTGTCGTGATACTCATGTACAGGTTTTTCTAGGGCTGGATTCCAAGCCCAGTTCATCAAAGGGAATGGTTCATGGAACATATTGCGTCTATGATATACGCAGACATGAAAAAAGAGGATGGTCTTCCACTTTCCTTCTGCTCTCGATATTCGGTGACCCGGTTGAACAAACTGTCCGAGAGTATCTTTGCCCAATTAAATGAGCAACCTTCTGCTACCCGAAATATGAGAGGTACCCACGCAATGTAGAAATGTGATGTATCCTCCTTTCCAAACAGTCGTCATGTCATCATCGCCACATACATATACTATGGCTCCAACGAAGTGATTGAATAAATACCTTGGTCATTTTCTCTGAATTTCGCGGAGCGCGAAACCCAATCTTTTATCAAACCGGGCATGGTTTTGTCATATTCAGTGCATTCCTTCTTTTTGAATCCCTCCAGGAATTCAACATCATATGTGTATTTAGATGTTGCTGGGAGCTTATACATGGTTTGGATATGCTTTGGTCTAAAAGTCTCGACCATGGTCCGTTGGTCGTTTATGATAGTTCTGGTGGGTAGGTCTATGTGATCCAACGCCCATCGGATCATGTCATAATATGGGAGCAACCGTGGTCTGGTTGCAACCCGGTGCATTCCAGAATGAACAACTATCTTGTGTTTAGTGTTCAGGTCGTCCTTTTCGTTATCATTATCGTTGGAGTCTGAATAATTCACCAACTCAGATTGCAAAATATTTAAAACAAACGACCAGCTAGGGACTGAGCCGCCACTCCGGGGTGAAGTGTCGGAGACATTATCCGGGCCTTTCCTTGCAACCTCGATATTCGCCTTCGTTTCTTTCCTTGGAGCCATGGATGAAACTTGTGTTTTTGCTCTTCTGTGATAGACCTGTGTATACATGCAGAAATTAGTTCACTTGGAGAAAGGTGAGCTCTGTGCACTTATGAAAGATGTTTAAAATAAAATGAAACTCTTGTATATATTTGAAAATTATGTACTCTTCGACATAGGTCTGTCAAATCGCAATTAGAAACAAATTTATTGCGTATAATCTGATCTCATTATTCGTAGATTTACTCTAGTCTTCCATTAATGTCATCAATGTTTGGCACTCTGACGGTCATTCGGAGTATGGAGAGTAAAAAGATACCTTGGGAAATGTGCAAACCTCGATGCACGGGACATATTTCTCATTATTTTAAATTTTCAAATCTCATCAACGTAAATAATTTTCTTGTCGTTCGCAACATCGTGAATTTCCTTTTTACATTTTGACTCTTCAACTCGCAAGACTGCGAGTGCCGATTTTAGCTTAATTAACAGTAGTCATGATTTGGAGCATCCTTAATTATATAATTAATTTATTTTCCATATCGCGACTCGGAACTTCGAAGACATATTTTTGGGAGAATGGTATGCCGAGTCGCGATACCACGATGTGGCGATAATTAAGGCTCAATTTATGGGAATAAAATCTTAGATTAGACTACTAATTAGTCTTTCTATAATCATGTTGCAACCTCGTGAGTCAGGGTTTTAGGCGCCTTAACTTTATGAAAGAAAGTTCCGAGTGGCGAAGCGCCGAGAACCAAATTTAACCATGGTTAGTTTTTTGACCTTTCATCCTTGACCAAGGTTATCACAAAAATTATCACGTTCTCGGCTCTTGTGGATGTAAGAACAGAAACTTGGGTTTGACGAATGTCGAGGCGCGAACTCCCGACAACGTATACTCATGAGTTAAAAGTTTTACCCTAGTTAGTGTCTTGGGTGGAAATTAAAAATGACTTCGCCATTTCATGACTCGGGATGTGTGAACTCAAGGTTTAAAGTATCCGACCTACGAGACCTTGAAATAAAACAAAAGAGCGAACATGTTTGTGAAAATGGATCTGTTTTGAAAGTGGAAAAGCGTTGCTATCCAGGCGACAAGATTTCAGAATTTTAAGATCTCGGAAGGAAAAGAAAATCCACTTTAGATTTCAAGTATCAAAAATTGAAAATTGTGCAAGGTAAAAACAAGGGCGGCTCCAACATAGGCTCCAACTAGGGATCCCGCCTTCCTGTGAGGTGGGAAGAATAGTAGACCAGGTGCCAATATTGGGTAAATGGAGTCACGGGCTAAAATCGACAGAAAAATTCAAGGAAAAAGATAGAAGGGAGGGAAAACTTCGTTTTGTACTTCAGAATTTTTTTCGAACTCAGATACTCTTTCCAAACACGGCCGAAGTCACTTTCACAACTTTCCCTTTCTGACTACTAACTTTGGGGGACGCTTTAAGACAGTCGAAACGACCCTAGGATATTCAACAGATCTTGTGATTCTCAGCTTGCATCAAAAGAATGATATTATATAATTTTAAATAGGGAAGTCCCATCAGAATTTGGGGTAATGATCAGGTTTTTAGAAAGCATTGGTTACCAGAGTAAATTGATATTTATGTATAACAGCCTTACAGATCTCTCAGACATTGCTTCACTGCCAGCGAGCCTGTTCAGTACCCCGGTGAAGTTGTCTGACCCCTTTTCTAAATTTCTTTTCACCACTTTGGAAAATATTTATGCGTTTAAACGCTAAGACAAGGGCAATCATTTCTGAATTTCCTTTCATTGTCTTCTTGGACTAGGTGGGGGCAATCATTTCTGAATTTCCTTTCACCACCTGTCTTATAATTTACTTTTAAAACACGAAGATGGGAGAAATCAGTTTATATCAGGGCTGAGATCTGTGTAATATTTTGTATCAGAGGTCTGTCAACTCATTTTGATTACTCGGTATCAATATTACTTTGACCCTCACAAGACCTTCGTCCTTAGGGAGACAGGGGAAAATAATAAAATTTTAAGGGACATCCTATTCAAGAAATCTTTGAATTTTTCGACACTGTTGAAAAACCTAGGAAATTTAGGATCGCTATAAACGTTCCTTAGCCTTAGCAGAAGATCAAGTAGTTGTGAAGACCATCTTTCTTATTAATCTCTGTTTAAAAAGAAAAACTTTTACCCCTTCACAAGGACTTGGGAAGATAGTGACTCACTAAAAGTTAGGCCCAGAGATAGACAGAAAACAAGGCAACAATTCAATGGCTTAATATACAAAAGGTCACAATAGTTCGGGACTGGTTTTCGAAGGTATTTAGGAACAAATATTATTACTGAATGTTTTTAGGTTTAATGTATTCATTCAAATTCATTTATTTGAAGATTATGAAGCCAAAAATAATCCTGTTATATAACCTTTTATATTGTAATTTGAACAATGTTACCTTAGTTTGCTTGCACAACCTTTCATGACCTGTATATTGAGAAAGCTCACCTCTATCTTTTCTTTTCACTTTCTTTATGGACTATGAATTTTCTTATGTATCACCTGTTTTAATTCGTTTTATTTCCAACACCGACCTGCACATTATTTTTTCTCTGGTAGTTTCATCTGTAGCTGGAATCCTATAAAAACAAATACAAATCTTATTGGAAATGTGTTGAGAGTTTAGGAAAGAAAACCAAAAATTAAAAGTACATGTTTGAACGAAAATATAAATATGTACAAAACATTCATAATGAAATTTATTTATTTAATATATATATATATATATATATTAACGACTGTTATGTCATGTAGTGCTTTAGAAACTGGCCATTGACAAGGGCACTGAGAACTTCTCCATCAATATTTTCCAGAAGAAAGGAATTTTTTCCTTTTGGAGCCGAGACCCTGAATGGTCCATACCAAAGGTGATCAAATTTTTCATGCTTCACAACTTCTTCCCTTCTCGTATCCCATCTTAACACTAAGTCACCTGGGAGGAATTATTTGTCCTTTGCCTTGAGGTTGAACAATGCTTTCATATCATCCTGGTACTTCTGCATTTTCTCATCAACATCCACTCTATGTTGTTGAACCTCGATCAACTGGTTAATTCTCCTGGTCACATGATTGGGTTGTTCGTTCTGATCCTGCCATAATTTCATCACTGGCAACGCTAAGTTTATAGTCAGAACCGCCTCAGTCCCATAGACCATTTGAAATGGAGAAATGCTGATAGACCTTTTAGTGCTGATGCAGTTTGCCCACAATGCGTAGTTCAAATGCACATGCCAGGACCTTTTGTTTTCATCCAGTACTTTTTTTATTACATTTACCAGGCTCTTGTTAGATGATTCAGCCAACCCGTTTCCCTGGGGGTAATAAGCAGTGGAATGGTCAAGAACGATATTGTACTTTTGACAGAAGCTAATCATAGCCATGGACTTGAAGGCCTGGGCATTGTCGGTAGAAATATTTTAGGGACACCCGAATCTTGACAAGATGTTATCTTCCAAGAAGTCGATCACCATCGAGTTTTTTGCCCTTTTGGTTGGAATGGCTTCCACCCACTTTGTAAAATAATCTGTGGCTGTTAAGATCCACTTATGCTGAGCACTGGAATGGGGATTAATTTCCCCTATAAATTCTATACCCCATTGTTGAAATGGAGCTTCGGATTTGACTGGAACAAGTCACAGTGCAGGAAGTTTCTGCTTGCTAGCGAATATTTGACATGAGTAACAGGCACACACTTTAGCATTGACGTCCGAAAATAGTTTCGGCCAATAGTATCTGGCCCTCAGGATCTTGTAGGCAAAAGCTCTCCACGCATGGTGCCCTCCACAGATTCCTTCATGAAATTATTCTATGACTCGTGGAGTTTCCGACTCAACCAGACAGACTAGTAAGAACCCAAGTGGATCTTTCCAGTATAGTTGATTTTCGAAGATGCAATATTTTACAACGTGGAGTTTTAAAGTTCTGCATTTGGCTGGTGATAGTCCATCTGGACATTTCAGGTTTAACAAATAGAAAACAATGTCTTTATACCAGCCTGACAACATGAATTTTTCTTCAACTTTGCTTGGATGTGTCTGGTCATCTGGCTCTTGTAAATGTGTGTCTTCATCTTCCCCTTGGAGGCAATTGATATCAAGAGCTCTAAGGTTCGACTCAGCCATGAGTTTGACCAGACCCTGCCCCTTTATCAATTTAGTAGGCTTGAATTCCAGATCAAATTCTTGTATTTTAGCGAGCCAACGCCCTCATTTTCCATTGCTATCTCGCTGTACCAATATATCCTTCACGGCACTGGTTGGTACGTATGCGATAATTTTTTAATGCAGAATGTAGGTTCTGAATTCTTTTAGTGCTTTCACCATTGCATATGCCTGTTTTTATATTATATCATATTTTAGTTCGGCGTCTCTAAGGCTCTTGCTAAAAAACGTGATCGACCATTTGAAGCCTTCATCATCCTTTTGCAACAACACCGTGGCGATAGTATGTTCAGAAGTGAACGAGAAGATGAGGAAATCTTTCAAGTAATCTGGGCTTGCTAACACAGGTGCCTCGCTGATAACTTTTTTAATATGCTCGAACGACGCTTTAGCCTTGGTCGTCCAATTTACTCTGCTATCTTTCTTCAACATTCCTGTGATCAATTTGACAATCTCAGCAAAATTTGGTATAAACCTTCGTAAAAATTTTATTGTACCTAAGAAAGATTGAATTTCTTTTACGTTTCTAGGAATAATGATAGTCTCTATTGCTTCAATCCTCTTAGGATCGATCTTGATCCCATCTTTAGATACGATATGCCCCAGAAGCTTACCTTCCTGCATAGCGAAATGTGATTTCTTTGGGTTCAAAGATAGGCCATACCTATGGAATTTTTCGAAAGTTTGTTTTAAATGGATCAAATGTTCTTCATCGGTTTTAGAGAAAACCATCAAATCGTCAAGGTAGATGACTACAAACCTGTATCTCTCTCCTACAAAAGCGATGTCCATAGCGCGATGGAATGTAGCCCCTGCATTCATCAAACCAAACGACATTTTGTCATACATGAATGTACCCCATGGTGTGGTGAAAGCAGTTTTTTCTCTGTCTTGCTCGTTTATGGCAATTTGATTGTACCCAGAGAACCCATCTATCATAGACATTCGATTTTCTCCAACTACCCTTTCTAGGACGTGATCCATTTTGGGAAGCGGATAATTATCCTTAAGAGAGGACCTGTTCAAGTTCCAAAAATCCACACACAATCTGATTTCTCCGTTCTTTTTTCTGATAGGGACCAAATTTTCCACCCAGTTTGAGTACCTTAGAGGTACGATTATTTTCGCATCTAAAAGCTTCTTAACTTCCTTTTCAATGACGGGCAACAAAATGGGGTTGAATTACCTGAGCTTTCACCTAAAAGGCTTGACCCCGGGCTTCAACGGTATCTTGTGCTCAATTGTGGAAGTATCATACGTTCGAAGCTCATCATAGGACCAGGCGAAAACATCTTTATACTGTTTGAGTAGGTCTCTGTACTGATCTTTTACCTTGGCAGGGACGAATTTAGATATCTTTACTATCCTGGCTTCTTTTTTAGTTCCTATGTCGCAGTCCTCCACTTCTTCTAGTTGGGGCTGCAAAGTGGATTTCACAGGTATGTCATTCTGATCGAAGAGTCTTTCTAAAGGAATTAAGCCTTTCGGGATTTGTTTTTTTTTAAGGACCAACATGCAATGATCCACTATTTTTTCTCGAAAGGTTTCAGGATATTCACCCTCTTTCATAATCCACATCGGGTCGTTTTGGTTTTCTTGGTTTGGATGAGTTTCAGAAAACTCACCTATTTCCATAAGAAATTTCTGAATTTGTTCATCATCTTCAGAGACCTTCCAGTGTCGAACATTGTCTGGTATAGAGGGTTTATATCTGATTTCAATATGATATTCCAGTTTAACATTCGTGGGAGGAGAGAAGGTTGAGGCTGCCTTAGCCAATGCGTCAGCATGTAGATTTTCTGCGTGAGGAATAAAATGGACCTTTACAGATGAGAAAAAATTCTCCATCAAATCCCAAGCACAATTTCTGTATGTTCTTAGTCTGGGATGCTTGGTTAGGTATTGTCAGTTTACTTGTCTTACTATCAATTCAGCGTCACCATAAACCTCCAAGTTTTTTATATTTAACTTCTTTGCAGCCTCTAAACCTAAGATTAATGCTTCATACTCACATATGTTATTGGTGTAATCTATGTCCCACTGCAAACGATATGAGAAGGGAAAAATAAACTTACCTTCAGGTGATACTAAAAGTATGCCAGCACCAGCTCCTTCAGAAGACGAAGCGCCATTGAAGTACATTTTCCAGATACCATTTTTGCATAGCTCTTATGTCAAGGGACTAAGTTCTTCCTGCTTCATATCAAGTTCTTCTGGACACCCATCTAAACCATCATCAAATGACAATATGAAATTCCCCAGATCTTGGTCTGCAACGTAAATGGGAAAGTTATTTGGGTTCTGAGGATCACTGATAGTATACACCAATCTTGTTTCTCTGTACAAACGGGTAAACTGACCACCGAATATAGGGATTGTGGCATATGACATGTCCAATTGTAGAGAACCCCCCAACTTGGCTCCCCATGATCTGGATAACAGCATACCATATTTGAGGGGAATATCTGCAATAACCACATCCATCAGGATACTCTTGACCAGGACCTAATCCAGGGTAACTACTAGATCTTTTATCATCCCCATACATTTAACCTTTCTCGAATCGAAAGAGTATAGATTTCCATAGGGTATAGTGATCTGGAGGTCCAGCCTCTCCATTATAATTTTGGGCATAACATTATGTGAAGCCCCGGATTCTAACATACAGTTATGCAGTAACTGATCATGTATATTCAAGGTGATATAGAAAGGAGCGACATTGTCTTTGGATCCCTCAAAATGAGGACCAAAGGTGATGTTAGGTCTATCGTCTTGTAGGTTGATAACATCAGAGTGACTTTCTGACTCATAGACACCCATCACTTTGGAAATTTTCTTCCGATAAGTGGGGTTTTTTGCTAATTCTACCAAAGGAATCGGTATCTTAATTTTATTTAATTCATTTTCAAAATTGAAAGATGTATTTACCTTGTCTGTTTCTTTGGTTAAGACCTCCGAGATTTTTCTTTCTGAATTATTTGTCTGGATTTATTTATCACTCGTGATCTTAGTCGAAGATGTAACTTTATCCACTGGTCCAGTTTCCTTTGTTTGGGTTTCAACTTTTTTCACCTCAGACTCTTGGGTTTTTGCTACCTTGACTTTATTTCTGGGTAACAATGTCTCTTCCAAAGGAGGTTCATGTGATTGACCCCTTTGAAGTATTCTCTTAGGTTGGTCAGTTGAGGTGGGCTTATTTTTAGATCTCAGATTGTATTTGGGTTGAAAATCAGCCGCTATCATTTCCATTTCTGGTTGAGATACGTAGAGGTCGGTATGATCACCTTCTTCATCTTCATTAGACGATTGTGAGGTATTTAAAAATTTCTCATAGTCTTCCCTGGTCAAAAATGGCTGTGAACATTCATCACCGAAACACGTGACTTCATCCACCGAATATCCAAAATCTTGGAGATCATTTTCTTCTATAAAATTTTCATTTTTTAGTGCAGCTTGTATTTTTTGATCTTCATTCTTTATTTGTCTCTGTTGATTTTGGGGATTTGGGTTCCTCTTGAAGTCTTTTTTGTTAGAAGAATCAGCTTTAACTTGTTCCAACTCCATCCTAGAGATTTTGTTAGATAGTTCTTTAATTATTTGGTCCATATCATCTACTCTGTCATCAGTATATCTATTTGACCCCGAAGGACCTGCTGGTTCCCTATAGCGTCTATTTTCTCGGTTGACTGATTCTACTTTAGCCTTTAACTTGCCTGAAGCCATCATATTAGATTCTATTTTGACAGTATCATCTTGCATTCTATTTAGGGTGGCTCCTCTTCTTTCTCACAAAATTAGTGCAAAATCAGGTTCGAAATCTCCCATAAAGGTTACTTTGGCTGAGGGTTCGGAAGGTTTAACAATGGCTAGAATTTTATTATACAGTTTGTTAAATCTCAGAATAAATTCCATAACTATTTCTAAGTTATTTTTCTTTAGAGACCCAAACTCGGTAAGCTAATATAAGTGATCTTTCCGCTCTCCCCATTGTCTGAGGAAAGCATCTTCCAATGCGTCATATGTCCGAATAGAAGCTGCAGGAAGGCTCCGAAACCAAGTTCGGACCCGTCCTTCAAAGGTCTGGACAAGAAGTCTCGAATAAATATCCTCGTGTTCAATACCAAAAATGTCTACGAGCTGTTCAAAGAAGTTTATATGCTCAGCTACGGTTAGATCTCCCTCCCTAGTGAACTTAGGAAGATTTTTTATGTAGTTTTCAGGCAAATCATGGAGGGGAACGGGTAAAACCAGGGGAGCGTATCTCGCTGCTACTTTTGCAAATACTCTGGGAGGAGGGACATTCTGTTGTCCTCCACCTCCTCCTTCGATGCCTGCCATCGACTTGGGTGTAGAAAATGAGGGTGTAACACACTCTTTGGAATCAGGTGAGACTGGGAAGTTCTGCCAAAGAAAAGCTGGTATGTCAAAGGACACCGATCTTTCTAAAGTACCCTTTCCCTTGTTTATAGATGGGAAAGTCTAATGGATCTCACTCCAAAATTCAGAGTAGTTTGTTTTTGGTTCTTTGGTATCAAACAGAGGGCTGCATGAAGTAGAAGGTTCTGAAGGGAATTTAGTCTTTAAAGGTGGGTTTTTAGGCTTATAAACTGTAGCGGTTGCCTCAAACGAGCCTCTCGCTCTTAAACAATTTTCAGGATCATTAACAAGCATAATCAGCTTGCCATCCGGGTTCTGTCTGATATTCTTTCTACCAGACGCCAGTTTGTTTTTCAGTGGAGTCGTCAAGTGAAAGATTTAAAAAAGACTTAAAACTGTGTGCACTCTATGTTCACTATCAAAGAGCAACACTATCAACGAAATATTTTGTCGTTTTCCCAGGGAAAAGATTTCGTAACTTCTCTCCCTGGAAATGGTGCCAGAAAGATGTTGTTCCTGAGTCTGTACTTAAGGCTTAAAAGCACAGTGTCAAGGCATCTGAAAGTATGTTAAAGATTTATAAAAAGATTACCCTAACCTTCGGTATAGGAAACGAATGAGGATTTCTACGTTCTTGTTGTCTATCTTCCAACTGTTCCTGAGTAGTAATATCTTGTTCAATGGCTGCCCATGAATGTTCAAGTTCTTCTCGGGTGTTAGCAGTTTTAAGGATTGTGTCAAAAAGATTTAAATAAATATGTGTTTGATTAGATAGTCCTGGTTCAATATTAGGTTGAGTTACTGCAGGGATAGTCATTGAGGAATAGTACCAGTAAGAAATGATTTAAAGAGAGATTTCAACACTGTTTCAATTTGGTCTAAATAAAGAGAAATTTTTGCTTTAAGAATAAAATAAGAATGCAAACTGAAGGCCCTTTCCCGTAACTGTATTATTTTTAGTAAAAATATGTGGGGTGAGAGAAAAACATTTAGCTGTAGATAACGTAAGGTTCCTGTCAATAGAAAACTCACACATACACAGAAGAAGAAATTAGTATAGAAATAATTGACATAGTATAAATAAATATATAATTCTATAAATGCAAATTGGTCTTACACCCGTTGATAGCTGGTGCAGTGGTAAGACAATAACCAATTACAGAAAGATGAAATCCCTTCGCTATAGTAGTGGTCGTACTAAAGTATAATGATACACATCAATTATGAAAAGTGGAATGAAATGAAACATGAAACATAAAGAAACAAACTTGTAACACAGTCGTGACGGAATCGGGAATCTTCAAATTTCCTTGTATTAACTTCTCGAATTGCAAAAAATCTATTACAATCAATACCAAAAAGTTCCAGCCTTTTCTTATTTTTGTGATCTATTTATACAAATTTGCAGATTAGTTTAGAAACTCAATGGTTTCATAAATTCAGTTACAAATGAGAGGAGCAAAATCACTCCATCTCTCCTACTCTATTTTCAAAAGGTGCCAGGTGCTTGTCTTTGCATGGATTCGGTGCATATGATACATTTGTCCACAAACTGGGATACAAGCTGTGAAGGTTCCGCTTGACAGCTGGCCTCGGTGAAATAACATTCTCAGGCTAACTATGGAAGCTTATCACCCATTTGTGCACCAATGATGTCAAGGGCACTGAATTGTGCGCTAGGTTGAATTAAGTGTTTGTCAACTTGAGCCATGTCCACCTTGTCCATCTTAGAGATATCCTCCAAATCTCTCTCATTCTTCTCCTTCAGATCGAGGGAAATCTGATCTACATTCATTTGCCTTAACATCTATGAGTCACCTCCACTCTCTATTCCTAACAGCTCGCCATCTATAGAATTGAAGGCTTCTTCTAATGAATTGTTTACTTTTTGGGCCTATTCCTTGCTTAAGGTAATATTATGTTCCCAATCCTTTAACAAAATATTACCTCTAGTTTGTTCAGGGATGGTGAGTCCGGGAGATCCTGCTGAAAATCTATTGTTAGTAGCTATCACCGCCTCTTGAAAGGCAACCCGAGTAGCCTCTGCATTCCTTTCTCTGACAGTCATATTCTCAGAAATACGATGCATCAACAGGCAATCTTCTCGAATCACTCCCACTTTGTCTAGTAGACTCTGTTGTACAAAAGAGATCCTATTCTGAATATCGATCGCTCGAGATTTAAACCCCTCGACGTCGATCACCCTGCTTTCAACGACCTCTAACTGAGCATGCAGCCCTGTGATCATATTCCTATGCTGACCTACCTGTATCCAACCATCTCGGATCACTGAATGCGCTTGTTCCAACTTGGTTTTGAGGACTTCTATTTCCTTTTTATCAGCCAGTCGGGCCAATTCTATTTCCCCACTTGCCTGACTCTTAGCGCTTTCTGCGACCGAAACTACTCTGGCTTCGAGAGTCTTGATCAGGCAATTCTTTCTTTTGAGCTGACTTTTTAACATCCCGACCGAGAATTGATTCGTCGACGCATATGCTCCTAGCATTCCTGCGATCTCTGTGGCAAATTCATCATTCTTTTTGTTCTTTCCATCGGTCATCACTTTGAATTTTTTAGCAGTTGATCCTTCATCCTAGTAGAACTCCCTTTTCACAACTGCTTTTCTCTTTTTGTCAAAGAAGAACTCATTTGGAGGAAGTTCTTTTGCTCTGATAGGCCTTAGTTCTTCACCAAAAATCCATCCTTCTTCTATATTTCCTTGTGTTGACTTCAAGGGGGTGACATAAGTGATGGGTTCCCCGATATGCTTTGCTTCCTTTCCTAGTGTGACGATTGAGTCCTGCTCCTTCGGAGGATCAGAGGTCTTCGTCTCAGTTTCTGGATTCTGGGTTTCTGGTGGGTCTGTGTTTCTTATTTCCACCTCTGAAATATGTTCCTTGGGTGGGTCCGTAGTCTCTTCTTCTACTTTGGGATTTTTCCCTTGCTCCCCTTCCTGGTGTTTTCCGGGGTTGGAAATTTGATCCTCAGAACCTTCAGCATCCTTCTTCTTATCCTCGGAAATACCCAAACCTCCCAACACAGTGGGAAGGCTTCTTCGTCTATGCTCTTGGAATTTTAATACAGAGGCCATGTCTTTGGGTGCTAAAGATCAGATTCGAACTAGCACTTCCCCATAAGACCTCGCCCCTCGGAAAATATCATCCGAGGGTAAACACTCGTGTTCAAACTTCTTCAACCCACAATTTTCCAAATGGTTTCTTACAATTTTCTGAGGATCATGTTTTTTATATTCAATGGAGACCAAACTCAGGTCTTACAGGGCTGCAGCCTCGGCTTTAGCATGCCCGAAATCCAATAAAGAATAAGAATTTAGTCGAACAGGAAAAAACGGCCATACCTTCTTCGAAGATGCTTTGAGCTCTTTACTCACCCCACCAATCACTGTTTGTCAGGCGATCTCACGACAGGCTAGCTTGTCGGGGATGAACAGTGGTAGCGCAAGCAGGGGAACAATAGCTCTGAACACTCTGAAATAGGAAAACTCTGTTTCTACGTACCAATCAGCTATACCGCTCACATTTGCAGCAATGCTGTCAGAGATACGAGGTGGCGAATGACCAAAAATGGCGATGTGAAAGGGCACCATCACCTAGTTGAAAATTTCATAAATAAATTTGTTTGCTTTATTTTCCCACAGTTTGTCGTGATACTCATGTACAGGTTTTTCTAGGGATGGATTCCAAGCCCAGTTCATCAAAGGGAACGGTGTCATGGAACATATTGCGTCCATGATATACGCAGACATGAAAAAAGAGGATGGTCTTCCACTTTCCTTCTACTCTTGGTATTCGGTGACCCGGTTGAACAAACTGTTCGAGAGTATCTTTGCCCAATTAAATGAGCAACCTTCTGCTACCCGAAATATGAGAGGTACCCACGCAATGTAGAAATGCGATGTATCCTCCTTTCCAAACAGTCGACTTGTCATCATCGCCACATACATATATTGTGGCTCCAGCGAAGCGATTGAATAAATACCCTGGTCATTTGCTATGAATTTCGCAGAGCGCAAAACCCAATCTTTTATCAAACCCGGCATGGTTTTGTCATATTCAGTGCATTCCTTCTTTTTGAATCCCTCCAGGAATTCAGCATCATATGTGTATTCAGATGTTGCTGGGAGCTTATACATGGTTTGGATATGCTCTGGTCTAAAAGTCCCGACCGTGGTCCGTTGGTCTTTTATGATAGTTCTGGTGGGTAGGTCTATGTGATCCAACACCCATCGGATCATGTCATAATATGGGAGAAACCATGGTCTGGTTGCAACCCGGTGCATTATAGACTGAACAACTATCTTGTATTTAGTGTTCAGGTCGTCCTTTTCATTATCATTGTCGTCGGAGTCTGAATAATTCACCAACTCAGATTGCAAAATATCTGAAACAAAGGACCAACTAGGGACTAAGCCGCCACTCCGGGGTGAAGTGTCAGAGACATTATCCGGGCCTTGCCCTGCAACCTTGATATTTGCCTTCGTTGCTTTCCTTGGAGCCATGGCTGAAACTTGTGTTTTCGCTCTTCTATGATAGACCTGTGTATACATGCAGAAATTAGTTCACTCGAAGAAAGGTGAGCTCTGTGCACTTATGAAAGATGTTTAAAATAAAATGAAACTCCTGTATATATTTGAAAATTATGTACTCTTCGACATAGGTCTGTCAAATCGCAATTAGAAACAAATTTATTGCGTATAATCTGATCTCATTATTTGTAGATTTACTCTAGTCTTCCATTAATGTCATCAATGTTTGGCGCTCTGACGGTCATTCAGAGTATGGAGAGTAAAAATCTACCTTGGGAAATGTGCAAACCTCGATGCATGGGACATATTTCTCATTATTTTAAATTTTCAAATCTCAGCAACGTAAATAATTTTCTTGCCATTCGCAGCATCGTGAATTTCCTTTTTACATTTTGACTCTTCAACTCGCGAGACTGTGAGTGTCGTTTTTATCTTAATTAACAGTAATCGTAATTTGGAGCATCCTTAATTATATAATTAATTTATTTTCCATATCGTGACTCGGAACTTCGAAGACAGATTTTTGGGAGAATGGTATGCCGAGTCGTGATACCGCAATGTGGCGATAATTAAGGCTCAAATTATGGGAAGAAAATCTTAGATTAGGCTACTAATTAATCTTGCTATAATCATGTCGCAACCTCATGAGTCAGGGTTTTAGGCACCTTAACTTTATGAAAGAGCCGAGTGGCGAAGCGCCGAGAACCAAATTTAACCATGGTTAGTGTTTTTACCTTTAATCCTTGACCAAGGTTATCACAAAAATTATCGCGTTCTCGGCTCTCGGGGCTGTAAGAACATAAACTTGGCTTTGAAAAATGCCGAGACGGGAACTCCCGACAACATATACTCATGAGTTAAAAATTTTACCCTAGTTAGTGTCTTGGGCGGAAATTAAAAGCGAATTCACCGTTTCGTGACTTAGGACGTGTGAACTCAAGGTTTAAAGTATTCGACCTGCGAGACCCTGAAATAAAAACAAAAGAGAGAACATGTTTGTGAAAATGGATCTGTTTTGAAAGTGGAAAAGTGTTGCTATCCAGGCAACAAGATTTCAGAATTTTAAGATCTCGGAAGGAAAAAGAAAATCCACTTTAGATTTCAAGTATCAAAAATTGAAAATTGTGCAAGGTAAAAACAAGCGCGGCTCCAACAGGGCCAACGTCGAAATGTTTTCAAACTATATCTGTATGCATTGAAATTTGAATTGGATAGACTATTCACATGCCTTACCGATATGGGAGGGTTTTTCGACCCAAATTTGACTGACACACCCACTTTCTTCCATCATCAATGCATCATTAAACCATAAACCCAACTATTTTTCATATGTTGTAGTAGATATGTTAATGATTCCAAGTTTCATATTTGTATTTCACTGAAGGTCCAACTAGCTTGCAAAGTATCAAATTGAGATTTCAAGTTGATAAACCAAATATGAAATGAATCCAATTTGCATCACTTTATATCATCGCAAGAGAGACAGATGTAAATAATCCTACGATGGATTTGCTATACTATCGACGACAAAAGTTCATCGATAATTTTATGCCATTAGTATGTAATTTTGTACAAAAATAATGGATATTGGGAACTACACCATGGTAAAGTAACAAGGAATGAGGAATGAAAATTGCATGAGGACTAGACACGTCCGATAGCAGGGAACTGCGAATGGGACCAACGATGAAAGTTTTTCAAACAATTTTTGTGTGCACTGAAAATTTTCATGGATAGACTATTGTCATGTCTTAACAATATGGGAGGGTTTGTGGACTCAAATTTGAGTGACACACCCACTTTATTCCATCATCACTTCATCATGTAAATCATAAACCCTCATTTTCTTTGAGAGTACCCAATTTGGTTGATGCAAGTTTTAGGCTTTCGTTAGTCTCTATTCATTTTTCTTTTAGGTTCTACATTAATGTATATACAATGTATCTACATCATAGGTATGATTAAAAATCCCTCTATTTAGTGTATTGCTTAATCAACACCATCAAGATACTAGAGGGGAGAAACAATGACATGTGAATGGGGCCAACGTCGAAATGTTTTCAAACTGTATCTCTATGCATTGAAATTTGACCTGGATAGACTATTCACATGCCTTACCGATATAGATGGTTTATGGACTCAAATTGTACTGACACAACCACTTTATTCCATCATATGCATCATGTAAACCATAAAACCAACTATTTTTCATATGTTTTAGTAGATATGTTAATGATTCCAAGTTTCATATTTGTATTTGATTGAAGGTCCATCTAGCATGCAAAGTATCAAATTGAGATTTAAATTTGATAAGCCAAATATGAAATGAATCCAAGCTGCATCATTTGATATTGTCGCAAGAGAGACGAATGTAAATAATCTTGCGACGAATTTGCTATACTATCGATGGCAAATGTTCATCGATAATTTTATGCCATTAGTATGTAATTTTGTACAAAAATAATGGATCTTGGGGAATACACCATGTTCAAGTAACGAGGAATGAGGAATGAAAATTGATAGAGGACTAGACACGTCCGAAAGCAGGGACCTGTGAATGGGACCAATGATGACATTCTTTCAAATAGTTTATGTTTTCACTGAAAATTTTCATGAATATATTATTGGCATGCCTTAATGATATGGGAGGGTTTCTGAACTCAAATTTGAGTGACACACCCACTTTCTTCTATCATCACTTCATCATGTAAACCATAAACCCTAATTTTATTTTAGAGTACCCAATTTGGTTGACGCAAGTTTTAGGATTTCGTCGGTCTCTATTCATTTTTATTTTAGGTTCTACATTAATGTATATATAATGTATCTACATCATATCTATGATGAAAAATACCTCTATTTCGTTGATTGTTTAATCAACACCATCAAGATACTAGAGGGGAGAAACAATGACATGTGAATGGGGTCAACGTCGAAATGTTTTCAAATTGTATCTCTATGAATTGAAATTTTACCTGGATAGACTATTCGCATGCCTTACTGATATGGGATGGTTTCTGGACTCAAATTTTACCGACACACCCACTTTCTCCCATCATCAATGCATCATGTAAACCATAAACCCAACTGTTTTTCATATGTTCTAGTAGATATGTTAATGATTCCAAGTTTCATATTTGTATTTGAATGAAGGTCTAGCTAGCTTGCAAAGTATCAAATTGAGATTTCAATTTTATAAACCAAATATGAAATGAATCCAAGCTGCATCATTTGATATCGTCGCAAGAGAGATGAATGTAAATAATATTGCGACGAATTTGCTATACTATCGACGAAAAACGTTCATCGATAATTTTATGCCATTAGTATGTAATTTTGTACAAAAATAATGGATCCTAGGAACTACACCATGGTCAAGTAATGAGGAACGAGGAATGAAAATTGCATGAGGACTAGACACGTACGACAATAGGCACCTGGGAATGGGGCCAACTTTGAAATTTTTTCAAACAGTTTCTGTATGCACTAAAACTTTTCCTAGATAGAATATTAGCATGCCTTAGTGATATGGGATGGTTTCTAGACTCAAATTTGAGTGACACACCCACTTTCTTCCATCATCACTTCTTCATGTAAACCATAAGCCCTAATTTTCTTTCAGAGTACCCAATTTGGTTGACGCAAGTTTTAGGATT
>JZKD02S1741811.1:5246-16426 GCA_000966675.3 Picea glauca | reverse complement strand
TATGGGAGGGTTTCTAGACTCAAATTTGAGTGACACACCCACTTTCTTCCATCATCACTTCATCATGTAAACCATAAACCCTAATTTTCTTTCAGAGTACCCAATTTGGTTGACGAAAGTTTTTTTCTTTCGTCAGTCTCTATTCATTTTTCTTTTAGGTTCTACATTAATGTATATACAATTTATCTACATAATAGCTATGATTAAAAATCGCTCTATTTCATTTATTGCTTAATCAACACCATCAAGATACTAGAGGGGAGCAACAGTGACATGTGAATGGGGCCAACGTCAAAATGTTTTCAAACTGTATCTGTATGCATTGAAATTTGACCTGGATAGACTATTCACATGCCTTACCGATATGGATAGTTTATGGACTCAAATTGTACTGACACAACCACTTTAGTCCATCGTATGCATCATGTAAGCCATAAACCCGAATATTTTTCATATGTTTTAGTAGATATGTTAATGATTCCAAGTTTCATATTTGTATTTGACTGAAGGTCCATCTAGCTTGCAAAGTATCAAATTGAGATTTCAAATTGATAAGCCAAATATAAAATGAATCCAAGCTGCATCATTTTATATCGTCGCAAGATAGACGAATGTAAATAATATTGCGACGAATTTGCTATACAATTGATGACAAAAGTTCATTGATAATTTTATGCCATTAGTATGCAATTTTGTACAAAAATAATGGATCTTGGGGACTACACCATGTTTAAGTAACGAGGAATGAGGAACATAAATTGCAGGAGGACTAGACATGTCTGAGAGCAGGGACCTACGAATGGGACCAACGATGAAATTTTTTCAAGCAGTTTATGTTTGCACTGAAAATGTTCAGGGATAGATTATTGGCATGCCTTAACAATATGGGAGAGTTTCTGAACTCAAATTTGAGTGACACACCCACTTTCTTCCATCATCACTTCATCATGTAAACCATAAACCCTATTTTATTTTAGAGTACCCAATTTGGTTGACGCAAGTTTTAGGATTTTTTCGGTCTCTATTCATTTTTATTTTAGGTTCTACATTAATGTATATACAATGTATCTACGTCATAGCTATGATGAAAAATACCTTTATTTCATTGATTGCTTAATCAACACCATCAAGATACTATAGGGGAGAAACAATGACATGTGAATGGGGCCAATGTCGAAATGTTTTCAAACTGTATCTCTATGCATTGAAATTTTACCTGGATAGACTATTCACATGCCTTACCGATATGGGATGGTTTATGGACTCAAATTTTAATGACACACCCACTTTCTTCCATCATCAATGCATCATGTAAACCATAAACACAACTATTTTTCATATGTTCTAGTAGATATGTTAATGATTCCAAGTTTCATATTTGTATATGACTGAAGGTCCATCTAGATTGCAAAGTATCAAATTGAGATTTCAATTTTATAAACCAAATATGAAATGAATCCAAACTGCATCATTTGATATCGTCGCAAGAGGGATGAATGTAAATAATCTTGCGATGAATTTGATATACTATCGACGACAAATGTTCATCGATAATTTTATGCCATTAGTATGTAATTTTTTACAAAAATAATGGATCTTGGGGACTACACCATGGTCAAGTAACGAGGAATGAGGAACAAAAATTGCACGAGGACTAGACACGTATCACAATAGGGACCTGCGAATGGGGCCAACTTTGAAATTTTTTCAAACAGTTTTTGTATGCACTAAAAATTTTCATGGATAGACTATTAGCATGACTTAGTGATATGGGAGGGGTTTTAGACTCAAATTTGAGTGACACACCCACTTTCTTCCATCATCACTTCATCATGTAAACTGTAAGCCCTAATTTTCTTTTAGAGTACCCAATTTGGTTGATGCAAGTTTTAGGTATTCGTCGGTCTCCATTCATTTTTCTTTTAGGTTCTACATTAATGTATATACAATGTATCTATGTAAAATCTCTTATAAAAAATCCCTCTATTTCATTGATTTCTTAATGAACACCATCAAGATACTAGCGGTGAGCAACAATGACATGTGAATGGGGCCAACGTCAAAATGTTTTCAAATTGTATCTGTGTGCATTGAAATTTGACCTGGATAGACTATTCACATGCCTTATTGATATGGGAGGGTGCTGGACTCAAATTTTACTAACACACCCACTTTATTCCATCATCAATGCATCATGTAAACCATAAACCGAACCATTTTTCATATGTTGTAGTAGATATGTTAATGATTCCAAGTTTCATATTTGTATTTGACTGAAGGTCTAGCTAGCTTGAAAAGTATCAAATTGATATTTCAAGTTGATAAACCAAATATGAAATGAATTCAAGCTGCATCATCATCGCAAGAGAGACGAATGTAAATAATCTTGCGACAAATTTTCTATACTATCGACGACAAAAGTTCATTGATAATTTTATGTCATTAGTATGTAATTTTGTATAAAAATAATGGATATTGGGGACTACACCATGTTCAAGTAACGAGGAACGAGGAACAAAAATTGCACAAGGACTAGACACATCCGACAATAGGGACCTGCAAATGGGGCCAATGTTGAAATTTTTTCAAATTGTTTCTATATGCATTGAAAATTTTCATGGATAGACTATTGGCATGACTTAACGATATGGGAGGGTTTTTGGAATCAAATTTGAGTGACACACCCACTTTATTCCCTCATCACTTCATCATGTAAACCAAAAAACCTAATTTTCTTTCAGAGTACCCAATTTGGTTGACGCAAGTTTTAGGATTTCGTCGGACTCTATTTATTTTTCTTTCAGGTTCTACATTAATGTATATACAATGTATCTACATCATATCTATGATGAAAAATCCCTCTATTTTTTTGATTGCTTAATCAACCCCATCAATATGTTAGAGGGGATCAACAGTGACATGTGAATGAGGCCAACGTCGAAATGTTTTGAAACTATATCTGTATGCATTGAAATTTGACCTGGATAGACTATTCACATACATTACCGATATGGGAGGGTTTCTGGACTCAAAGTTGACTGACACGCCCACTTTCTTCCATCATCAATGCATTATGTAAACCATAAACCCAACTATTTTTCATATGTTCTAGTAGATATGTTAATGATTCCAAGTTTCATATTTGTATTTGACTGAAGGCACATCTAGATTTCAATGTATCAAATTGAGATTTCAAGTTGATAAACCAAATCTGAAATGAATCCAAGATGCATCATTTGATATCATCGTGAATGGGGCCAATTTTGAAAATTTTTAAAACAGTTTTTGTATTCTCTGGAAATTTTCATGGATAGACTATTGGCATGCCTTAACGATATGGGAGGGTTTCTGGACTCAAATTTGAGTGACACACTCACTTTCTTCCCTCATCACTTCATCATGTAAACCATAAACCCTAATTTTCTTTCAGAGTACCCAATTTGATTGACGCAAGTTTTAGGCTTTTGTCGGTCTCTATTCATTTTCCTTTCAGGTTCTACGTTAATATATATACAGTGTATCTACGTCAGTGATGATTTTAAGGATGGAAATTTATTTTAAAATGTAGAAACCTTGGTGAATCTTAGTAATCCTTCATATGCCAACTATAAATGCTTAGCGATATTTTTGTAAAAATATTCAAATTTCTAAGGATTCTATATAGTTTGTATAAAATTTTGGCAATTTTTAAGGTAAAATAATTTTATCCTATAGAATTTGGGTGAATCATTTTTAGAATAGCGAATATTTTTTTGGGAAAATCCATGGAAAATTAGCCCATGAGCGAAATTTAGCCCCTAAAATCATCCCTAAGATTCTACGTCATAGCTATGATGAAAAATCCCTCTATTTCATTGATTTCTTAATCAACACGATCAAGATACTAGAGGGGAGCAATAGTGACATGTGAATGGGGCCAACGTCGAAATGTTTTCAAACTGTATCTGTATGCATTGAAATTTGACCTGGATAGACTATTCACATGCCTTATCAACATGGGATGGTTTCTGAACTCAAATTTTACTGACACACCCACTTTCTTCCATCATCAATGGATCATGTAAACCATAAACCCATCTATTTTTCATATGTTCTAGTAGATATGTTAATGATTCCAAGTTTCATATTTGTATTTGACTGAAGGTCGAGCTAGCTTGCAAAGTATCAAATTGAGATTTCAAGTTGATAAACCAAATATGAATTGAATCCAAGATGCATAATTTAATATCATTGTAAGAGAGGCGAATGTAAATAATCTTGCGACAAATTTGCTATAATATCGACGACTAACATTCATCGATAATTTTATGCCATTAGTATGTAATTTTGTAAAAAAATAATGGATCTTGGGGACTACACCATGGTCAAGTAACGAGGAACGAGAATAAAAAATTGCACGAGGACTAGACACGTCCGACAGTAGGGACCTACGAATGGGGCCAATGTTGAGCTTTTTTCAAACAGTTTCTGTATTCACTAAAATTTTTCATGGATAGACTATTGGAATGACTTAATGATATGGGAGGTTTTATGAACTCAAATTTGAGTGACACGCCCACTTTCCTCCATCACAACTTCATCATGTAAAACATAAACCCTAATTTTCTTTCAGAGTACCGAATTTGGTTGACGCAAATTTTAGGATTTCGTTAGTCTCTATTCATTTTTCTTTCAGGTTCTACATTAATTTATATACAATGTATCTACATAATATCTATGATTAAAAATCCCTCTATTTCATTGATTTCTTAATCGACACCATCAAGATACTAGAGGCGAGAAACAGTGACATGTGAATGGGGCCAACGTCGAAATGTTTTCAAACTGTATCTGTATGCATTGAAATTTGACTTGGATAGACTATTTGCATGCCTTACCAATATGAGATGGTTTCTGGACTCAAATTTGACTAACACACCCACTTTCTTCCATCATCAATGCATCATGTAAACCATAAACCCAACTATTTTTCATATGTTCTAGTAGATATGTTAATGATTCGAAGTTTCATATTTGTATTTGACTGAAGGTCTAGCTAGCTTACAAAGTATCAAATTGAGATTTCAAGTTGATAAACCAAATATGAAATGAATCGAAGATGCATCATTTGATATCGCCGCAATAGAGACGAATGTAAATAATCTTGCGATGAATTTTCTATACTATCAACGACAAAAGTTCATCAATAATTTTATGCCATTAGTATGTAATTTTGTACAAAAATAATGGATCTTGGGGACCACACCATGGTCAAGTAACGAGGAACGAGGAACGGAAATTGCATGAGGACTAGACACGTCTGACAGCAGGGACTCGCGAATGGGGCCAACGTTGAAATTTTTTCAAATAGTTTTGTATGCACTAAAAATTTTCATGGATAGAATATCGACATGCCTTAATGATATGGGAGGGTTTATGGACTCAAATTTGAGTGACACCCCCACTTTCTTCCTTCATCACTTCATCATGTAAACCATAAACCATAATTTTCTTTCAGAGTATGCAATTTGGTTGACAGTCTCTATTCATTTTTCTTTCGGGTTCTACATTAATGTATATACAGTGTATCTACATCATAGCTATGATGAAAAATCCCTCTATTTCATTTATTGCTTAATCAACACCATCAAGATACTAGAGGGGAGCAACAATGACATGTGAATGGGGCCAACTTCGAAATGTTTTCAAACTGTATATATATGCATTGAAATTTGACCTCGATAGACTATTCACATGCCTTAGTGATACGGGAGGGTTTCTGGACTCAAATTTTACTGACACAACCACTTTCTTCCATTATCAATGCATCATGTAAACCATAAACCCAACTATTTTTTATATGTTCTAGTAGATATGTTAATGATTCCCAGTTTCATATTTGTATTTGATTGAAGGTCCAAGTATCTTGCAAACTATCAAATTGATATTTCAAGTTGATAAACCAAATATGAAATGAATCAAAGCTGCATAATTTGATATCGTTGCAAGTGAGACGAATGTAAATAATCTTGCGATGAATTTGCTATACTATCAATGGCAAAAATTCATCGATAATTTTATTCCATTAGTATGTAATTTTGTACAAAAATAGTGGATCTTGGGGCTACACCATGGTCAATAAATGAGCAACAAGGAACAAAAATTGCACGAGGACTAGACATGTCCAACAAGAAGGACCTGCAAATGGGGCCAACTTAGAAATTTTTTTAAACTATTTTTGTATGCACTGAAAATTTTCATGAATAGACTATTGGGATGCCTTAACGATATGGGAGGGTTTCTTGACTCAAATTTAAGTGACACTCCAACTTTATTCCATCATCACTTCATCATGTAAACCATAAACCCTAATTTTTTTTCTAAGTACCCAATTTGGTTGACGCAAGTTTTAGGATTTCGTCGGTCTCTATTCCTTTTGATTTCAGGTTCTACATTAATGTATATACAATGTATCTACGTCATAGCTATGATGAAAAATCCCTCTATTTCGTTGATTGCTTAATCAACACCATCAATATGTTAGAGGGGAGAAACAGTGACATGTGAATGGGGCCAACGTCAAAATGTTTTCAAACTGTATCTGTATGCATTGATATTTGACCTGGATAGACTATTCACATGCCTTACCGATATGGGAGGGTTTCTAGAGTCAAATTTTACTGACACACCCACTTTCTTCCATCATCAATGCATTATGTAAACCATAAACCCAACTATTTTCATATGTTCTAGTAGATATGTTAATGATTCCAAGTTTCATATTTGTATTTGACTAAAGGTCGAGCTAGCTTGCAAAGTATCAAATTGAGATTTCAAGTTGATAAACCAAATATGAATTGAATCCAAGATGCATCATTTGATATCATGGTAAGAGAGGCGAATGTAAATAATCTTGCGACAAATTTGCTATACTATCGACGAAAAAAGTTCATCGATAATTTTATGCCATTAGTATGTAATTTTGTACTAAAATAATGGATCTTGGGGACTACACCATGGTCAAGTAATGAGGAACGAGAATCGAAAATTGCACGAGGACTAGACACGTCCGACAACAGGGACCTGCGAATGGGGTTAATGTTGAAATTTTTTTAAACAGTTTATGTATGCACTAAAAATTTTCATGGATAGACTATTGGAATGAATTAATGATATGGGAGGTTTTATGAACTCAAATTTGAGTGACATGCCCACTTTCTTCCATCATCACTTCATCATGTAAACCATAAACCCTAATTTTCTTTCAGAGTACCGAATTTGGTTGACGCAAATTTTAGGCTTTCGTTGGTCTCTATTCATTTTTCTTTCAGGTTCTACATTAATTTATATATAATGTATCTCCATCATATCTCTGATGAAAAATCCCTCTATTTCGCTGATTTCTTAATCAACATGATCAAGATACTAGAGGTGAGAAACATAGACATGTGAATGGGGCCAACGTCGAAATGTTTTTAAATTGTATTTGTATGCATTGAAATTTGACTTGGATAGAATATTTGCATGCCTTACCGATATGGGAGGGTTTCTGGACTCAAATTTGACTAATACACCCACTTTCTTCCATCATCAATGCATCATGTAAACCATAAACCCAACTATTTTTCATATGTTCTAGTAGATATGTTAATGATTCCAAGTTTCATATTTGTATTTGAATGAAGGTCTAGCTAGCTTGCAAAGTATCAAATTGATATTTCAAGTTGATAAACCAAATATGAAATGAATCCAAGATGCATCATTTGATATCGTCGCAATAGAGAAGAATGTAAATAATCTTGCAACGATTTTTCTATACTATCAACGACAAAAGTTCATCGATAATTTTATGCCATTAGTATGTAATTTTGTACAAAAATAATGTATCTTTGGGACCACACCATATTCAAGTAACGAGGAATGAGGAACGAGGAATGAAAATTGCATGAGGACTAGACATGTCTGACAATAGGGACCTACGAATGGGGCCAATGTTGAAATTTTTTCAAACAGTTTTGTATGCACTAAAAATTTTCATGGATAGAATATTGGGATGCCTTAACGATATGGGAGGGTTTATGGACTCAAATTTGAGTGATAGACCCACTTTCTTCCTTCATCACTTCATCATGTAAACCATAAACCCTAATTTTTTTTTTCAGAGTACCCAATTTTGTTGACGCAAGTTTTAGGCTTTCGTCGGTCTCTATTGATTTTTCATTTAGGTTCTACATTAATGTATATACAATGTATATACGTCATAGCTATGATGAAAAATCCATCTATTTCGTTGATTTCTTAATCAAGACCATCAAGATACTAGAGTGGAGAAACAGTGACATGTGAATGGGGCCAACGTCGAAATGTTTTCAAAGTGTATTTGTATGCCCTAATGATATGGGAGGGTTTCTGGACTCAAATTTTACTGACACACCCACTTTCTTCCATCATCAATGCATCATGTAAACCATAAACCCAACTATTTTTGATATGTTCTAGTAGATATGTAAATGATTCTGAGTTTCATATTTGTATTTGATTGAAGGTCCAAGTAGCTTGCAAAGTATCAAATTGATATTTCAAGTTGATAAACCAAATATGAAATGAATCCAAGTTGCATCATTTGATATCGTCACAATAGAGACGAATGTAAATAATCTTGCGATGAATTTTCTATACTATCGATGACAAAAGTTCATCGATAAATTTATGCCATTAGTATGTAATTTTGTACCAATATGGCAGGGTTTCTAGACTCAATGTTTACTGACACACCCACTTTCTTCCATCATCAATGCATATGTAAACCATAAACCTAACTATTTTTCATATGTTCTAGTAGATATGTTAATGATTCCAAGTTTCATATTTGTATTTGACTGAAGGTACATATAGCTTTCAAAGTATAAAATTGATATTTCAATTTGATAAACCAAATATGAAATGAATCCAAGATGCATCATTTGATATCATCGCAAGAGAGACGAATGTAAATAATCTTGCGACGAATTTGATATAGTATCGACGACAAAAGTTCATCGATAATTTTTTTCCATTAGTATGTAATTTTGTACAAACATAATGGATATTTGGGACTACAACATGGTCAAGTAACAGGGAACAAGGAACAAAAACTTCATGAGGGCTAGACACATCCGACAGCAGGGACCTGCGAATGGGGCCAACTTTGAAATTTTTTCGTACAGTTTCTGTATTCTCTGGAAATTCTCATGGATAGACTATTGGAATGACTTAACAATATGGGAGGGTTTCTAGACTCAAATTTGAGTGACACAATCACTTTATTCCCTCATCACTTCATCATGTAAATGAAAAACCCTAATTTTCTTTCAGAGTACCCAATTTGGTTGACGCAAGTTTTAGGCTTTCGTCGATCTCTATTCATTTTTCTTTCAAGTTCTAAATTAATGTATATACAATGTATCTATGTCATAGCTATGATGAGAAATACCTCTGTTTCATTGATTTCTTAAACAACACGATCAAGATAATAGAGGGGAGCAACAGTGACGTGTGAATGGGGCCAACGTCGAAATGTTTTCAAACTGTATCTGTATGCATTGAAATTTGACCTGGATAGACTATTCGCATGCCTTATTGATATGGGATGGTTTCTAGACTCGAAGTTTATTAACACACTCACTTTATTACATCATCAATGGATCATGTAAACCATAAACTCATCTATTTTTCATATGTTCTAGTAGATATGTTAATGATTCCAAGTTTCATATTTGTATTTTACTAAAGGTCGAGCTAGCTTGCAAAGTATCAAATTGAGATTTCAAGTTGATAAACCAAATATGAATTTAATCCAAGATGCATCATTTGATATCATTGTAAGAGAGGAAAATGTAAATAATCTTGCGACAAATTTTCTATACTATCGACGACAAAAGTTCATCGATTATTTTATGCCATTAGTATGTAATCTTGTACAAAAAGAATGGATCTTCAGGACTACACCATGGTCAAGTAACGAGGAACGAGGATCGAAAATTAGATGAGGACTAGACATGTACGACAGCAGGGACCTACGAATGGGGCCAACGTTGAACTTTTTTCAAACAGTTTTTGTATGCACTAAAAATTTGAGTGACACACCCACTTTCTTCCTTCATCACTTCATCATGTAAACCATAAACCCTAATTTTCTTTCAGAGTACCCAATTTCGTTGATGCAATTTTTAGGATTTCGTTGGTCTCAATTCATTTTTATTTTAGGTTCTACATTAATGTATATACAATGTATCTATGTCATAGCTATGATGACAAATCCCTCTATTTCATTTATTTCTTAATCAACACCATCAAGATACTAGAGGGGAGCAACAGTGACATGTGAATGGGGCCAACGCCAAAATGTTTTCAAACTGTATCTGTATGCATTGAAATTTGACCTCGATAGACTATTCAGATGCCTTAGTGATATGGGAGTGTTTCTGGACTCAAATTTTACTGACACACCCACTTTCTTCCATCATCAATGCATCATGTAAACCATAAACCCAACTATTTTTCATATGTTATAGTAGATATGTTAATGATTCCCAGTTTCATATTTGTATTTGATTGAAGGTCCAAGTAGCTTGCAAAGTATCAAATTGATATTTCAAGTTGATAAACCAAATATGAAATGAATCCAAGCTGCATCATTTGATATCGTTGCAAGAGAGATGAATGTAAATAATCTTGCGATGAATTTACTATACTATCGACGACAAAACTTCAATGCTAATTTTATGAAATTAGTATGTAATTTTGTACAAAAATAGTGGATCTTGGGGACTACACAATGGTCAAGTAATGAGGAGCGAGGAACAAAAATTGCACGAGGACTAGACATGTCCGACAACAGGGACCTGCGAATGGGGCCAACGTTGAAATTTTTTCAATCTGTTTCTGTATGCACTGAAAATTTTCATGGATAGACTATTGGCATGCCTTAATGATATGGGAAGGTTTCTGGACTCAAATTTGAGTGACACACCAACTTTCTTCCATCATCACTTCATCATGTAAACCATAAACCCTAATTTTCTTTCAGAGTACCCAATTTGGTTGACGCAAGTTTTAGGATTTCGTCGGTCTTTATTCCTTTTGATTTCAGGTTCTACATTAATGTATATGCAATGTATCTATCTCATAGCTATGATGAAAAATGCCTTTATTTTGTTGAT
>JZKD02S1741810.1:683484-695733 GCA_000966675.3 Picea glauca | reverse complement strand
ACATAAATAAAATAACATTACTAATATAATATGCCCCAATTAAGGGGTAATGAGCCAATATTAGGGGTAAAAGTTTCCCATGGAGTAGTAAATGCAGTTTTTTCTTTATCATTTTCATGGACAACTATTTGATTATACCCCGAAAATTTGTCAATCATAGAAATTCTTTTTGCTCCAACCACCTTTTCAAGAATATGATCCATTTTTGGAAGAGGGTAGTTGTCTTTTAATGAAGTTCGATTTAAATTTCTAAAATCAACACATAGTCTTATTTCTCCATTCTTTTTTTTGACAGGAACTAAATTGGCTACCCATTCAAAGTATCTAAGAGGTACGATAATTTTCGCATCAAGAAGTTTTTTAACCTACCTTTCTATTACATGCAAGAGAATATGATTTATCTATCTAAGATTTTGGTTGAAAGGCTTGACCCATGGTTTTAATGGAATCTTATGCTCAATAATGGAAGTATCATAAGTTTTTAAATCTTCATAGGACCATGCAAAAACATATGTATATTCTATGAGCAATTCAATATACTTTCTCTTTAATTCAGTGGGAAGATATTTAGACAATTTGACAAGTTTTGTATTTTCATTTGAACCCACATTACAATCTTCAACTTCCTCCGGTTGAGGCTGCAAGGTAGATTTCAAAGGGGTATGATTTTGATCAAACAATCTTTCTAATGGAATGAGACCTTTTGGAATCTGATTATTTTTTAGTAAGAGAAGTTTATGATTTGCAATCCTATCTTTGAATTTCTCTGGATTTTCTCCTTCTTGCATAATCCAAACTGGATCATTCTAATTTTCCCGATCTATATGTGTTTTGGAAAATTCGTCTACCATCTACAAAAAATTATTTATTTGTTCATCATCTTCAAAACAATTCCAATAGTGAACATTATTTGGAATTGAAGGTTTGTGTCGCATGTCAATATGCTATTTCAACTTCATAACAGTGGGTGGAATAAAAGCAGTTGCTTCGTTAGCTAATGAATCTACTTATTGATTATGCAATTTAGGAATAACATGGATATTGAAAGATAAGGAAAAGTTGTCAATCAAATCCCATGCACAATTTATATAAGATCTCATTCTAGAATGTTTAGCTTGATATTGTTGTCTGATCTGTTTAACAATAAGCTCTGCATGTTCATATACTATCAAATGTCTGATTTTTATCTTTCTAACAACTCCTAGTTCTAAAATTAAAGCTCCATATTTACATACGTTGTTTGTGTAATCAATGTTGAATTGCAATCTATAGGAAAAAGGGAATGTAATACTCATCGTTTGGTGCCACGAATAATACTCTATCTCCTTCTCCTTCCCAAGAAGAGGCACCATCGAAAACCATTTTCCACATCCCATCTCTAATATTTACATTCTTTTGGAGTTTCTATTTTTTCATTTTCGTTTTTTGTACTAACTTCAAAATCACCATCAATAGATAAAATACAGTTTCCTAAGTCCTTATCAACAATATAGACTGGATAATTATTAGGGTTTTGAGGATCACGCACTGTGTAAGCCAATCTAGTCTCTTTGTACAATTTGGTAAACTGTCCACCAAAAATAGGAATCGTGGCATATGTCATGTCTAACTGAACTGATCCTCCTATCTTAACACCCCAAGATCTTGATAAAAACATGCCATATTTTGCAAGTAGATCAACTATTATCACATCCATAAGAATACTTTTAACTGGAATTTGGGCCAAATTTATGACTAAATCTTTTATCATACCCAAACACTTAACCTTCCTGGAATCAAAAGAGTATAAATATTGATAAGGTTTGATAATTTGCAAGCCCAATTTTTCCATTATTATTTTCGACATCAAATTATGTGAAGCACCTAAATCTAGCATACAGTTATGTAACAAATGATCGTGCACAGTAAGAGTGATATAAAATGGAGCCACCGAGTCTTTTTTGTTTTCAATATGAGGTCCAAACATGATCGTTGGATGCTCATCCTATAGGTTAATAACATCAACTTGACTTTCTACATCAGGAAAATTAATTACTTTTGAAATCTTCTTCTTATTAACTGGATTTCTGGCAAGTTCAATTAAAGGGACTGAAATTTTAATCTTATTCAATTCATTCTCTAGATTGAAAATGCCAACTGATTTTTCTAACTCTTTGGCCTGCACTTCGACTTCTTTGTTTTCCAACATTTTAGTTTGTGTTGCCTTTGTTTCAACCTGATTTGTTTGAGCAACTTGTGCTTCAGTAGGTGATTTTGAGACTAATGTTTCATTTACTTTATTCCTTGCCAAGAGATTTTTTGGTGTATTGGTAGTAGAAATCTTATCTCTTGGCCTCAAATCATATTTATTATGAAGCTCAGCCAATATCGAATCGACAAGATCTTTATATTGTGATGTAGGATCCTCCAAGTTATTTATATTTTGTTCATCAAATAATGATCCAATATTGTTCATAGTCTTGTTGAGTTTAATGAGGTTCGAAATCAACATCACTAAATTTTTTTATATCCTCATCCAATTCATTATATTCTTGAACATCATCTCCCTATACAAAAAAATTCAGTTTTAAAAGGGGCTTGAATCTTTTGCTCCTCATTCTTAATTTGCCTCTGTTGAATCTAAGGGTTTGTATTGAGGTTTCTCCTAAATTGATTTTGATTTCTAGCATAAGGATCAGATTTGGTTTTCTCAATTTCCATCCTGGAAATTTTATTTGATAAATCTTTAATGATTTTATCCATCTCTTCCATCTTTTCCTCTTGTGTGTTTCTCCCAGAACTGGAGTGTCATCCTTGTTCTTTAAACCTTCTAGGTTATCTTATTCCCAACTCAACCTTTGTTTTCAGTTTTCCTGATGCCATTATATTAGATTCAATTTCAATAGCATCATCTTGCATCCCAGCTAGTGTTGCAGCTCTTATTTCCTTTAAAAGTAACTTTAGCGGCTAGATGGGAAGGTTTAACTTCGACTGGGATCTTGCTATATAGTTTATTAAATCTTTGGATAAATTCAGAAACAGTTTCAGAGGATTTCTTCCTTAAGGCACCAAATTTAGTCAGATAATATAAGTGGTGTTTTTTCTCACCCCACTTTCTTAATAAAATAACTTCTAAATCATCATATGTTGCAATGGAATATGTAGGAAGTCTCCTAAATCAAGTTCCGACTTGTCCCTCAAAAGTATGTACAAACAGTCTCATGTAAACGTCTTCATGTTCAATGCCAAGTATATCAGTAAATTGATAAAAAAATGCTATGTGTTATATGGTTGTTAAATTCCCTTCTCCCATGAATTTAGGTAAACATTTTGTATAGTTATGAGGTAAATCATGCAGAACTGGGGGAAAGGCCAAGGGATCATATCTATCAACAAATTTGGAAAAGATCCTCAGAGGAGGTGGTGGTGTATTTACTTTTCAACCGCCTCCTCCATCCATTGATAGTTTTGGAGAAGAAATACAAGGGATGTAATGTAAATTATCAAATATTTGAAAATATTGTTGTACTAGGTCTTTGATTGCTTCGGGAAGGTAATAATGAAGACCTGCTAGATAATCAAAAGGTGACGGATCTCGTGATAAGGATGTATAATCAAACTCAGAAGGGAAATGAGAACTAGAACTTGGTCTTTCATATCAACTGGACGAGTAGATGAGGGAAGTGATAAGAGATGAACTTGAGTACAAAAGATGATCTTCGGGATTTACAGGGATAGAACCTTTTATTTCAGGAAGACTAAGGACAGGTCGCGTGTAGACAACGTTGGGTACTAAATATGCTTCCTTAATCTCAGTGGTGAAAGTATCTATCAAAGAAAGAGGTATATTCTGAAATTTTCACCCTTTAGATCATATAATTTTACTTTGGGAATTTCAACCTCTGGATTTTCTAATTTAATTTCAGGATTACTAGTTGAGGCTTCTGCAAAATGAGATTTATTTTGATGTTTTTCTTTATAACTAAGTAAAATTATTTATCCTGTTGAAATCTTGACATTAACTTGAGTAACCTTTGGTTGATAGACCTTACCTGCTGACGCAAACATCTATCTTAGATATCCTTTGGTTTTCAATAGTTTCTCAGGATCTGAAACTAGTGTAGTTTGCTTATCGTCTGAGTTTTTTCTTATATTTTTTTGTTTGAATTCCAACTTTTCCAAAATGGAGTCGTCGTGTGAAAATCAAAACGAGCCTTAAACTTGTATTTAATTCATGTTCACCATAAAAAATCAAAGCTAAACTTTATCGTAGTCCGAGGGGAAAATAGTTTTGTTTTTTTGTTCCCCGACAACGATGCCAAAAATATGTTCTTGAGATTTACTCTAGGCTCACAGAATAATGTCAGCCATCCAAAATTTAAAATATTTGTTTTTTATAATGCTTTTCTACCTTTAGTTTTAAGATGGAACTTCAAATAACTTAATGATTAGAAAATACAGAGGCAATATCTCTTTCTTTGAGTTTTTTATAAATATTGAAGAGATGAAAAGTAGAAATGTACTAAACAAAATTGTCAAACAAAGTAAGGTATCCAATGCTGGTAAATATTACCTTATCCGCAATAGAAGAATCATGAAGAATAAGTCTTACAGCATGAATTGAAATGAGGATATCCACGTAGTTACAAGTCTTGTTTTACTCACATTAATAACAGAGGAAAAGTTGTAGCTGAACAAACTTCCAATTATATGGACCACAGTAGATGTATTACTAAATTGTAGTCTTTCAATCTTTAAGAACCATAGAGTGAAGAAAATGAGGTTATGATGAAAAAACAATACACATAAAGCACATAAGTCAAGGAAATGAAATGTAGAATCTTTTCCTTTTCTCTGAAATTGGTATTAAGAAGTTTCTCTTTTACATTTGACTAGAAGAAGCCTCGATTACATCTCTAATCTGCTTATTTATACAAAAATTGTCTTAACTAAAAGTGGTTAGACTTTCCACATTCTTTGTTCTCAAAATAGAGTAAAATCTAAACAGAATACATATTACAAATATTTTGAACATTTGTCCATTTTATGGGATCTTCTTTGCTTGTTGGCAATTTATTCTTCATTTATTTGCTCATGGGTGTAACTAGCTTTTGATGATGTTTGTATTGTGCATGCAAATATAATAATTAAATAACGAACTTGGGGGGTTCAATATTTGCATTTAATTCAAAAGAAAAAACCTTTTCATGTACCACTGATAGATTTCTTTGAATTTTTACTATCGCCTGTTGAGTGATCTGATGTTGCATACTTTGTTAAGCTATGACTTAGCCACCTCTCTTAGCTTGTTTGTGGTTGAATCATCTTCTCCTCCGCTTGATTCATTAGAATGGAGGGAATTTTCCCGCTCCAAGATTTCATAAATCTGCTTCCATGATTTAATAATGTCTGTCAGGCGAGCGATAATGTCTGAAAAAATATCTGAATTTGGGTTTGGGTCTTCTGCAAATGGATCTTTCTTTCTTCTTGTTTTACGCAGTGCCATAATTTTAATCTTTCCAATATTATTCCTCCTGTAAGAAAATAAAAATCTATAAGCCCAACTATTGTAGTGAAAGTTTTGAAGGCAAATAGAGAAATGCTATAAATTTTAGAAGTGATTTTATTGAATACAAAACACAAACCACAAAACAATTTTACAATTAATCGAATGACAGGGTAACCATGTCAAATCTGTCAAATTTATTACCCGACGACCGAAAGATTTTCAAATCCTTTACCTTAACCACGTTAAACATATCTTTAATGATCGTGATTTAATGAAGATAAGTGATTTCAAAACTTCTACATTTGGGAGTTTCGAATGAGAAATGATAAATATCTCCCAAAGGTTGATTTGACGGAGCAACTAATCATCATTTAATTGATATTTTAGTTTTAATTAACCACAATTTATGATTTATTTAACTTTAAAAGCTTCGGAACTCCAGAGCTTCGTTGCTTTGTGAGTTTTGCATTTGAAGTTTTCAAAGTTACCCTGAAGTCCAAATTCATGGAGTGATTACTTACCATTAATTATGCCAAATAAAATATGTTTACCCTTTAATCTTCAACGCTTTATAATTTCGACGTTCTGGCACTCCGATGTTGTTTATATTTGTTGACAGTTTAATCTTCCTAAGGACGGTCTCCCAGAGTGATGTGACAGGATGTCATCATGTCTGATGATGTGTCATGAAAGTATAAGTGACACGTGTCACCTAAAATCATGCGAATTATATGACTAAGAGTGCCAAAAATGAGTGCCACGTGTCTCCACATGTACAAAGTGTCAGGTGGCATAGGACACATTAGCTGAACACTTTAAAACTTATTCTGGAAATTTAGAGCTCCGGAACTCTGGGGCTTTGTGACTTTGGAATTTTAAATACCTTTAGACATTTGAGCTTGAATTACTGAATCATGAAGTTCCGAAGTAAAACCTTGAATATGAGTTATAGTGTTGATTAAACATCTCATGTTTTTTGAATCCCTGAAGTTATGAGAATCATCGATCTAGATGAGTTTCAGGTTTAACGACTGATGCTTGATCTGCCCTGTCAAAATATAACAAAATTTTTAGTTTAAGAAATGATATTCCTAAAGTTAAAACTTTTATTTGAAAAAGGAAAAAAATCCACAAAGAAACTTGAAATTTTTATTTTTACTTGAAAATCTTATTTATGTTCTAATAGGGAGAAAATGATAATGGATCATATCTTTTAATTTTATCCCTTACAGGAATGGTCAATCATGGAAGTGACACTTGGCTCATTGATAGTGGTGATTCTAAGCACATGATAGGATACCGATACTCTCTGTCAAACTTGATAAAGAAGGACTCACCTCATAAGGTGAAACTTGGAGATGATTATCAGTATCCTATGAAAGGCTTAGGAGAAGCTCCCTTCAAGTTAGATTATGGAAAATTGATAAAGATAAAATATGTTTTACTCATACTTGGTTTAAGGAAGAATCTCCTCTCTATTTCATCTCTAGAAGAGAAGGGTTTCAAAATTTCATTTGTCAATGGAGAAGTTCTCATGGGGAAAAAAGGAAAATCTTTCAATGATGCAATTATGATTGGTGTCCAATAGGGAGGCTTATATGAATTGAAAGGACACTCAGAGACAACCCCGGTTCACAATATCATAAACCCATGTGAGTTATGGCACATAAGACTTGCTCATTTACACTATAAGGCATTGCGGATCATGAGCAAGATGGTGACAGGACTACCAGAGATCCAGGTGGACCATGAGGGCATATGAAAGGGATGTGAAAAAGGCGAGAGCGTGAAGAGCCTATTTCCAAGTAATAAAAGCAGGGCCAAAGGCGTATTGGACATTGTACACTCAAATTTATGTGGACCTATGTCCACCTCTTCATCTAATGGGTATGTATACTATGTCTCCTTCATTGATGATTTTTCATGCAAAGCTTGGATTTGTTTCTTGAAGTCAAAGGGTGAAGTGTTTAGAAAATGTAAAGAATTGAAGACCCTCCTAGAAAATATTTCTAAAAATAATATTATTGTCTTGAGGTGAGACAACGGTGGAGAATTCACATCAGATGAATTCAAAGCATTTTGTGGGGAAGCTGGGATTAAGAGGGAGATCTCTACTCCATACAATCTTCAACAAAATGGTTTGGTAGAAAGTAAGAAACGAACCATAATGGAAGCAGTGAAGGCCATGCTTCATGATCATAACTTACCAAAACATCTATGGGAAGAATAAGCAAGGATTGTAGTGTATGTGCAGAATAAAACACCCCATCGTGTTCTTGGGAGTAAGACTCCAGAAGAAATATTAACAGGAAAGAAGCAAGAAGTCATCCACCTGAGAATATTCAACTGTTCAGTATATATACATGTTCCCAAGGACAAAAGATCCAAATTGGACCCTTCAGGAAAGAAGGGCATATTTTTTGGTTACAATGAAACATCGAAGGGATACAGAGTCTACATCACTGGTCACAAAAAGGTTGAGATTAGCAGATATGTTACCTTTGATGAGGATGCAACATTCAAAAATTCAAGGAAGTGTCATACAGATGAAGACCATGATGAAGAACCAGTATCTCCAAGAGTTGTAGACACTAGAAATGATATTGTACCAGAATAACATGATACAATAGATCATGACATGGTAGAGCCACAAAGATCCACATATCCACCTAGAAGAAAGAAGAGGAAAACTTGGGCTCGTGAGATTATACAGGATGCAGAAAAATATGGTGCTCCAGAAGGAACTTACAGAGAAGGAAAGAAACCAAAACCATATTCCAATTACATGGCACTCCTTAGTGATATTATTGATGCAAAGCCTACATCTTATGAAGAGGCTACAAAAAATAAGGAATGGAAGGATGGCATGATTGAAGAGTACCAATACATTTTGAAGAATGATGTTTAGGATGTGGTTCCAAGATCACGAGAGAAATCAGTTGTGAGATCAAAATGGATTTACAAAATAAAGCATACAACAGATGGTAGTATTGAGAAGTACAAGGAAAGGTTCATGGCGCAAGGATTATCCTAGAAAGAAGGCATTGATTATGAGGATACTTTTTCTTATGTAGCGAGATACACTTCCATTATGACTATTCTTGCGATAATTACAGTAATGAAATGGAAGATACACCAGATGGACGCGAAGACAACTTTCCTGAATGGTGAGCTAGAAGAGGAAGTGTATGTGGAGCATCCACAAGGTTTTGAGACACATGACAGACAGTCACATGTGTGTAGGATAAATAAATCCTTGTATGGTTTGAAGCAAGCCCCCAAGGCTTGGTATGATAGAATGGATAACTTCCTGATGAGTTTGGGCTTTACCAAGAGTAAAGAAGATCCCAACCTTTACTACAAGGTTGATGATGGAAGTCTAGTGATACTATTGCTATACGTAGATGACTTGTTTTTGAAAATAGAAGAGAATCCCATTGCCAAGAGAAAGAGGAAGCTTGCCGCATAATTCAAATTGAAAGATCTAGGAATAATGCACCACTTCCTAGGTCTAGAGGTATGGCAAAGACAAAATGAGATTTTCCTAAACCAAGGAAAATATGCAGTAGATATTCTGAAGAGGTTCAATATGATGGATTGCAAGGCCATGCCTATGCCCGCGGTGACAAATCTGAAGCTGCTAAGTGATACATATTAAGAAACAATGGATGTCACCTTATATAGACAGATGATCAAATCACTGATGTATTTGACAAAAACAAGACCAAATATGTGTTTTGCGCTGAACACCTTGAGTTAGTGTATGGTTGAGTTAGGTTATGTTCACCTAGTTGTGGAAAAACACGTAATGAGGTACGTAAAGGGTACAATTGATTATGGTCTCAAATATGTCTCGGATCGGGAGATAATCCTACATGGCTATGCTGATTCAAATTGGGAAGGTAGTGTAGTAGATCAGAAAAGTACATCCGAGTGTTGCTTCAGTATAGGATCAACTGTGATTGCATGGTTCAATAGGAAGCAAACCAGTGTGGCACTCAGTACGGCTGAAGCAGAATATATTGCAGCGTGCTCAGCTAGCAAAGAAGCAATATGGCTTAGAAAGTTTCTTTAGGTCTACTTGATCTCAAATTAGAGGCAACTTGCATTTTATGTGACAAACATAGTTATATGAAGTTGTCAGAGAACCCTATGTTTCATGACAAGTCAAAAAAACATTTAGATCAAATACCACTATGTCCAGTACATGGTACAGAAGGGAGCAGTAAAGCTCTAGTATATTTCCACCGACGAACAGGTAGCAGATGTATTTACCAATCCCTTGTCCATAGTTAAGTTTGATTATTTCAGAGACAAGCTTAGAGTGGTCCAGAAAGAATTCTCCAGTAGTGATATGTGTTCCCCAGTAGTGGGAAGTTATCCCCAGTAGAGGGAAGTGATGAGATCACTAGTAGTGGAAGCTACTCCAACGCAGGATAATATGCTACCCCAACACAGGTTGGTACTCCAACGCAGGATGATATGCTACCCCAACGCAGGTTGGTATGCTACCCCAATGCAGGTTGGTACTCCAACATAACTTGGTATGCTACCCTAACGCAGGTTGGTACTCCAATGCAGGCTAGTATTCTACCCCAGCGCATGTTGGTACTCCAATGTAGGTTGGTATGCTGCCCCAGTGTAGGTTGGTACTCTAATGTAGAATGGTATGTTACTCCAGTACGAAAGGTTGGTGAAAGTGCATAACTTATTATGATATATAGATTCGTGAAAATCAACAAGACAATGGTCGAAGTGTACAGACATGAGAAGCATATTGTTTCTGAAGAATACTTTCCTAGCTAAGAGGGAGTATTGAAGAATGTGTAGTTGCGGAAGATATTCTCCTATTGTATTTGATCATGCAAAAACCCTAAAAAGAATATTATTATGTTCTATTTGTAAAGTCAGCCCCATTGTGGCCTTTATTGTAAAATAAAGTCAAACTGTCAATTCGACCCCTATTGTGGCAAATGTAAAATGTAACTAAGTGAAAATTGTCAAGTCAGACCTAGTAGTTAAAAGGGAAAGTCATTTGTGTATAAATAGAGGGGCTAGACACCTCATTGATACACTCATCTCACTCAAGCACAAGAGAGAGAAAAGGTGCGCAAGTTTTGGAGAGAGAGAGAGAGAGAGAGAGAGAGAGAGAGAGAGAGAGAGAGAGACGCCAAAAAGGTCCATATATTTTGTGTTTTGGCATTGTTCTTGGTTGAAGAATATATTTAGAAGAAGTTGTCAGGTTTTCTTCCCCTAGAGGGTTTCCCAAGATAATCCTTGTGTCTATCTTACTTCTGTGATTTTCTCTCTTTGAGTGATCTTGTATATGCAATTAATGAGATAAATAATTGTAATAAGAAAAGATGAATTGTAATTGTTAGCTGCATAAGTAATTTTTCAACACTTCTTAGCCTTGCGAGATTATTTGAGATATTTGCTACTAGAATACCGTTTTAGGCATCAACGCGGGAGTATTTGAGATGTTTTCTACTAAAATACCATTTTAGGCATCAACATGTTTTGGTGACCATACAGAGGAATGCCTTGTAATTCCAATTTTCTTTAAACATTTTATTTTTCTCGATATTTCGTCGTTATAATTATTTTATTTGTTGATTTTGGCTTGTTTTTACTGTATTTTGACCTTTCTTGCCAATAATCAATCAAGCCTCATTTTTACTTGAAAAATCAAATTGACATTCTTAATTATCTTTTGAACCCGATTGTACAATTCGTTGTTATATACAAACACACTACTGAAACAATCATATTCCACCAAAATAAGTTGGATTAGTTGAAAGAATCTTAGAGGTAAGATTTTCCCCTCTCCAACAAGTAAAGTTGACAATATATAGATATATTTTCTCACTTGATATATGATCTTTCCTATTCCCAAGTAGCTTGGTTTTCCCGCCAATTTGGAAAATCAATTTGATTTGTCTACCCTTCATTTTGATAATATTTTAGAAACCACCCAAACCTAGGAACATCTAGATATATCTTGGAAAATGAATTCTTGTGAAATTTAGATTTTTTAAAGGAGAGATTGGAATGAATTACAAAGGATCCTTCATATCCTATTACTTAGGGATTAATTTTTTCTTAGTTTATGAACACACCCCTGAGGAAATATCTAAGAAACATAGGTCACCCCCCTTATTTCAAGCCTCTAATTGAGTAAGGGGTGGAAGAAGGAATTTGAATCATTTTGAAAATATTGTTATCAATTACCTTTTCGATTCCAAATCTAAAATTTGTATCTCTCGAATCCTTCACTTTCTAAACATGACTACTCAAGTGAACATTGTTCAATTTAAAATCTCCCAAGCAACAAGTTTGAAAATCTCTAAAGATTTTAGTTCACAACCAATTGGAAACATGTGTAATATTATTCCCCTATGACGAGTGTAAAAAATCTGGATAAGATGATCAAGAAACATGCACTTTTCCAATATGAGGTCAATGCAGACACCACATCCGAACATATCCCTTCCCTAATTAACCTTACCCTCACTACTACTCCATTACCCAAATTAAAATAACTTTTACCTAAATTCTCGTGTGATGGTATCATTACTATAAATGAACATTTGGGTGCTTATTCAAATGCATGTAATAATATTGGTGCTTATGGTAATGATACTTGCAGAAGGTTGTTTGTCAATTCATTAGAGGGAAGGGATTCTACCAAACTATTTGATTTACCTAATAAAATATTTTCCACCTAGTTTGAACTTGCTTATTGTTTCAAATCTATCTTT
>JZKD02S1741810.1:657032-683474 GCA_000966675.3 Picea glauca | reverse complement strand
ACATCACATACCTCTGTCATCAAATGCCTCCCCAGGAGGCAGTACCATATCGGGGTCCCCCCGGAAGTCCACCCCCGCATAAGGAAACCGTAGTATGACCTGCGGCGTCTGCCGCCATATCTGCGCGGCCTCCTCCGAGAAATAGTGCCCCCCTTCGCCACCACCGTGGCGAACCAAAATCTCAGACCACCACCTCAGACGCGGGTGTCGCACAGCTGGTACCTCCAGCACCACCCTCGGCCGCAACGCCGGCACCCTCTCTAAGAAAAAGGCCACCAGGATGGAGCCAAATACAAACTCTCCCCGGCCCGCCGACCGACATCGGTCCAGCTGAGCGACCATCTGTGCATGGAGAGCTAACCCCCAGGAAAACCGCTCACGGCCCACAACCACTCTCTCCATCAACATCAACTCCCCACCACTAATCCGGTGGGGTGCTGTGGACCGGTAAATCCGCACTATCATCGTTGCTATGCAACGATGTAGCAGAACATCTAGTGCGTTAATACGCACAGCCGACCCAGTCATATAGTGAGCGCCTGAGCAGAATCGCCCGGCGACCTCAGCCAGATCAGTGTCTCTCGACAGCACAGGTGCTGCCAGCAGCGGTGTTCCCCGAAAGGGGAGCCCAGTCAGGAAATAAACGTCCTCCTCAACAGTGAACGCAACTCGCTCTCCTCGCACGAGGAAGCAGTGCTGCCGAGGGCTCCACATCTCAATGAGAAAGTGGAGCAAGTGCTCCTGGGCCCGTATCAGTGGGCACTCAAAAAACTTTAGCAGCCCACTGACTGCCAAAGTCGCTCGCACTGCTGGCCTCGCCTCGGACACCTCCTCCCACAGCAGCTCCCAGTCCCGCTCGTGCCACCTCACGTCCATACTCGCTGCTAGCTGCCTGCACACAACCCAGAGACCTGTATTAGCTTGGGAACTCATCTAAAAACATCCAAATAAGCTAAGTTTTTACCCATAAACCTTGCCTCAAAGGCGCGGTTTTACCTCCCACAGGCGCGCACCCATGCGCACCTGTTTGCCATACAGACGCGCATGAAAACGCGCCTGTCTTTCCCACAGGCGCGCTCAAGAGCGCGCCTGTTCACATCACAGGCGCGCTCAAGAGCGCGCTTGTCATACCCACAGGCGCGCTCTCGCGCGCGCCTGTTTGCCTTATAAGCGCGCACACATGCGCGCGTATTAATCTACTTTATTGGAGATATTAATCTACTTTATTGGAGATACCAACTTTATTGGAGATATTAATCTCCTTAAGTTGTCAACAATACCAGATTATCTCTTTCCTTCAAGCCTTCACCTACACAAGTCTGTTGTTCTGTCTCTGTTGTCACAGTTCACAATTTGCATAGTTTTAGAAGTTCCTTTGTTCTTGCACTTCCCAACCAACCTTAGACAAATAAATTTATCTCTCTTTAATTTTCTCACTTCTGAGAACCTCATAGCTCCTCTTCCTCATTCACAACTTACTTCCAAAAAACTTACGTCTTTCACACTTCGTTCTTGCGATTTCAGAACTCCACTCTACCCCATACTTTATTAATTACTTTCATGCACACACTTGAACTAGATTCGAGCATAGTTATTTATACATTATATACTTCCATGAATTTTTCCAGATAAAAAATTATGTCCATGGAGTTAGCTCCAGATCTCCTCAAAATCGAGTTACGACACTCAGAAATTGACATAGGCCCCCTTTGGTTTCATGTGTGATCTGCTCTCAGACAACAATGCATACTTCAGCACTCAACAACAGTTAGATCTTCCCTTAATGTAATATCAACCATCGATTTTCTTACTGCCCTCCAAAACACATAATACTTCTTAAACTCTCAGCAGTCATTTGATGCAATCCCTTGAATCGATAATATTCATCGATCCATTCTATACCCATCAAAACATGAAACACAACCTCATCACTCAGTAGTCGTTTGATCTTTCCATGTTTTGATCTCATCCATCAATTTCTTCTTAGCATATCGGGACCTCCCGTACTTGAAACACATAATGCACCCCTCAACACTCAACAATTGTTTGATCAGATTAACATTCAATCTCAACCATTGATCTTGTTTTCACATAATTCAAACCTTTACCTCACGAACACCGTCTAATTAGATCACTAATTAACCTCAGTCATTGATCTAATCTCTTACCACTAAAACACACCATGCAACCACAATGCACAATAACCATCCGATCATTCCTTGGATTAAATGTCAATGATAGATCTGTGACAAGAGGCGACCTCCTAGACCGTCGAATATCTCACCCTCTGGGTTGTCCGATATTCAACAAGTGGTGACCTCTTGGGTTGTCCGATATGCAACAAGTGGTGACCTCTTGGGTTGTCAAATTTCTCACCCTTTGGGCCATCCTATTTGTGATAAGTGGCAACCTCCTAGGCCTTCAGATCTCTCACCCTCCGGGGCATACGATCTACGACAAGTGGCGACCTCCTGGGCCATCTGATCTCTCACCCTCTGGTTTTTATTATTTGTGACAAGTGGTGACCTCCTAAGCCATATGATCTCTCACCCTCTGAGTCGTCCAATATATGAAAAGTGGAAACCTCTTAAGCCATCTGATCTGTGACAAGTGGCGATCTCCTGGGCCATTCAATTTGGACTCTAATTCAATCTCAATCATTGATCTCATACAACTTGATGGTCTCACTGCGGATCTAAGTTATATCTTTTCAAACTTTTGCAGCCTCCAAACAACACCCTCAAGTTCTGCTACATTCATATTGCACCTATACTTAGACGCATTTCCAAGTATTTCGCCATGGGTCTAAGGCCTTTTCCGATTCTTCCTTCTTCTTCTGCGATCCCGCCCATCTTACCGATTCTTCACACTTAGGAAATTTTCTTAGATTTCATTGCGCTCCATGATATATCTGTTCGCCCGAATCATTCTTATCATTTAGTCAATTGTTGAGTTCTTAACGTGGGTTGTGGGCCTACAACATTTTTCCAATTCACTTGTCTATGATCGTGATCTCATCCTTCTGACTGATTCCTCATACTTAGCCAATTTTTGAGACATCTCCGTTCAACATATTCCTCATACTTAGCCAATTTTTGACATCTCTCCATGGGTTCATGCTCATTTCTTCACATACTCCCGATTCTCTGCCACTTTATTATCTTCGTGGTGTCTTGACACTTAGTCTATTTTCAAACTCTTACCGCGAGTCTCTTATACTTAGTCTATTTTTAAACTATTATCGCGGGTCCGCATGACATCTTTGTCTGACCGATCATCTTATCTTCATTCGATTGATTCCTTCTTGATACTTAGTCAATTTTCAAAACTCCTACCACAGGTCCATGGGACATCCTCGTCCGATCGATTGTCCTATTGATACTTTTTCATCTCCATTCAATCGATTCTTGGTACTCAACCATTTCTTCAAAATTTTATTGCAAGTCCGCACTTATTTCATCACTTCTTCACATAATTTTAATTCTTCGTCGCTTCATTATCTCTATGATGCCTTGATACTTATTTAATTTTTGAGATCTCTTATGTTGATGTGGCATATGAGATGGATTCCACATGGATTTCTTCTTCATGTACTAGATGATATGGAATTGATACGTGTCCTGACATGTGGTGTTGTACATGGCATCTACAAAGCTACTTATTATGACATTGATGTGTACCCCCTCTTATGTGACACTCATCCTATTGAACACGTGGTGCTGATGAGGTTTCTATCATGGTGCTGACATGGCTGAGTTGGCCCACCGGGTATCAGTCGCACTCCTTTGATATTAGTTTTTTATCTTTGATGATCAACAATCATGATTTAATATGTTCCGAGTGCAAAGTTTTTCACGACAACAAGTTAACACTTTGTGTAGGGTTTCATATATCTTCTACTCGCATTCAAAATTTCTTACTTATTTTTTTCATATGTAAACCCTTCATAGTTGTTTTTCTTCACGAATGTGGGATATATCAATTGCTTCATTTGAGCCATCGAGACCTCGTTTAGACCTGCCACACCTACCTATGCACCCTATGTGCTCTCAGATTCTATTTTTGTTTCCTTCTCGATCCCATCCCTCATTTCTTCTTTAACAAGGTCATCTTCGTTCGACTTCCAATTTCACTATACCTGTGTAGCCCTAGTTATATTGAATTGATTGCTCACAATCATCATTACTTTGTAGAATCTTATCAACACATAGAACATTCTCTTCTTCCTCTGTATGTCCATGGATTCGTGTTATTGGTTCTAGTTCAATCCTTGTGTTGTTCCTGAGTTTATACTTAAGGCTCATAGCATAATGTCAGGCATCACAAAATAGAGAGAGTTTTTAATATGAAAAAGAGGATCAATATTTTTAGGAAAAAAAAGCTATAGTTGATTTCTAAGTTGTCTTTGCCTAGCTTCCCAACGTTCGCGTACACTTATGTCATGTTCAATCGCTTCCCATGAGCATTCAATCTCAACCCATGAATTAGCAGTCTCTAAGATGGTGTCAAACAAGGTTAAAGCTATGCTGGTCTGATGTTTAAGACCGGGTTCAATATTGGGTTGTCTTGCAATGGGTACAATCATGGAGAAAAGAAATGGTCAAAAGGATCTATTGTTTTAAATATTTTCTTTTTCTATTTCAATTAAGCAAGAAAAGTTCCTAAAATTGAATTAATGGTATAACAACTCATAGGTCGTTTTTCGTATCTGAGTTAAATTTGAAAATAATGAATGTAATGAGAGAAAAATATAAAGCTGTTTAAACAAAGCAAGGAATCAATCACAAAAGAATCTTACTCTGCCACAGAAGAAGAAAATAGATGATGTAACCTTTAATGAAGAATAAAATGTAGCAATCTAACTAATTCACAGGTCTTGTATTTTCTAATAGCAAACACAGAGGAAAATCTGTAAGCAATTAGATAACTAAATGAAATATATAACCATAGTAGAAGTTGTACTAAATTACAATCAGGCATTCATCAAAGACATATGAATAAGGATGCTGGAATATGAAAGAACAGAAGAACACATAACTCAAAATTGACGAAATATGGAGTCTCTGGTCTGCACTTGTATTAATTATCAAAGAGGAGAGATTTCTCTATTACAATACGGCAAGAATCAATCTTTCTTTAGTCTTTTGAAAATATATTTATACAAGAGATTCTCAACCCTAGGCGGTTGGAAATCTTGTTATTCCTAGGTAACGACGGTTACAAAATGAAAACTGGAACTGTTTCACTTGGTTCTTCTCTATCTCTTTCTCATACCGACAGAAACAGATATGAACATGTTACTTCATTGATTTTTTGAAGTACTCCCTTTTCCTCGCTCAAGACATTCCACACACCTGCTTAGAAATTGTACTACTAGTCTAGAAGGTGCTGTCACATCCTTTGCTTAAAAAAGATACAACTTCTTTTGTAATTGTGGCAACCTGTCTTCGATACTTTTATCTTCAGAAATTGTTGACTGTAGCTGTAAATTTGGCTTTACCAACCATCTATCTATTTGAGAAATATCAACCTGCTTTAGCTGTGAAATTTCATCTTGCGCTGACTCTAAGTTTTCTTTGATGTCAATTTGATAATATTGATTTGTCCTAGTATTTCAGAACCGTCATCATTTTCGAGGCCTAGTGATTCTTTGCTAAGCAATCGAAAAACCTCTTCACAATCTGCTCTTATTTCCTTGGCCTTTCTTTTACTCTCGACTATATTGGCATCCCATATATTTAATCTTATATCACCTTTGACCTTTTCTGCAACAATCAATCTAGGATTTATAGATATTTCTTCTCTAGTTGATAACACGACCACCTCTTGAAAAGTGATTCGGGCTACAGTAGCCTCTTTTTATTTTAAACCAATATTGTCCAATGATTGGTTTACTTCCTGAAAATGATTTTGGATGAATCCTATCTTAGCAAAAAGGCTTTTTTGTGCTATTTCCAGATTCTTTAGCACTTCTAATGCTTGAGCTTGAAACGATGCTATATCCACAACCATTTTCTCAGTGGAACTAACCTTGTCTTGTAATTGCTTTACCAACTCATCTTTTTGGATAGTTTGTCTTTCCCTCACTTGCATATTCTTATGCATCTCATCAAGACTGGACTTGAGCAGTTGGATTTCTTTTTTATCACTAGCTCTAGCAGCTAGCCTGTTCCAGTCCCTTTTTGACTTCATCTCGGACATTCTTTTCTGTATTTCTTATTTGATTTTGCAATTGACCTATCATCTGATTCCTCTTCCTCAATATTTCCTTCAGATTATCGACTGAGAATAGGTTATTTGTTGCAAAATCTCCCAAAGAGCCAACTACCTCTGTGCAAAGTCTTCTTCTTCCAAATTTTATCCATCCAATAATAGTCTATGATTTTTTACGATTGCACCCTCTTTCTGGTGCATTTCTTTCTTCACGACAACTTTCCTTTTCTTACTAAAAAAGAAATTGGTAGGAGTTATTTCTTCAATAGGGATCGGCGTGAGATCTCCTATGAATATTACCTCTACGTTAGGGTTTCCTCTGGTGAATTGTAATGGCATGATAGCCTCAATGGGGTTACCAATTTTTGTGGATAACTGTTTTTCGGCTTCATTTGTAGTTGATTTCTCTGGTGAAGATAGTGGATTATCTTCTCCTTGCTTTATTAATGTCCCTGATTACTCTTTGTCATGGTCATTAGATATCTCTGTCACCGGGATATCTTTTTTCTGAGTCAAGATCTCAGGATTCTCTAGGTTTTATGGGGCTTCTTGTTTGCTAGAGCTTCCAACTTCTGGATTTCGAGTCTATGTTTGCTGTGTAGCAAGAGACATTGGGTTTTCCCCTTGTAATACTTTTGGAAGACTACTTCTTCAGTTCTTTTGGAAGTTGTAAAAATCAATCATTTTCTCAGGTGATAGAGCTCGAACTCGACTCAGGACTTCCTAGTAAGATCTCACCCCTCAAAACATTTTGTCTTGAGGGGATTCTTCATGTTCATACTTTTTGAGATTGTGATTGGCCATATGGTTACCCACAACTTTCTGCAGGTCGTGCTTCTTAAATTCAATGTTAACCAATTTTATTTCTTCTAAGGCCGCAACCTCCACTTTGGAGTGGTCGGAATCCGATAAAGAAAAAACATCAATTTGTAAAGGAAAAGATGGCCATTCCTTTTTATGCACTGCTTTAAGCTCTTTGCTAATCCCACCGAGTGTAGTTTATTGTGCGACCTCACGACACACCAGTCGGTCTGCTAAAAATTGTGGTAAAGCGTATGGGGGAACTGAACAATCGAAAACTCTGATGTAAGAGAAGTGCTCCTCGATATACCAGACTTCCACTTTATCCAGGTTAGCCACAATTATGTCTGAAATTCTAGGAGGTGGGTGACCAAAAATAAAAGTATGCATCGACATCGCTAGCCATTTATAGATTTCATAAAATCAATCCTTCGCCTTGTCTTCCCAGATTTTTGAATGATAAATAAGAATTGGTTCTGCGCTTTCTGGATTCCAGCTCTAGCCCATCAACGAGAAAGGCGTCATGAACTAGATGGTGTCCATAATATAAGTTGACATGTAAAATGAAGTTGGTTGACCCTTGTCTTTCTTTGCCTTGTATTCCATAATCTCACTAGCTAGATTGCCCGACAATATCTTGGCCCAGTCGAAAGAATAACCTTCTGCCACCGTGTGTCTAATGGGTACCCATGGTTGAAAGAAATGGGCTGTGTTTTCCTTTCCATAAATTTTTCACATCATTATGGCTATATACATGAACTGTGGTTGTAACGATGAGATTGAATATATGCTATGAGAATCAACTTTGAACTTTTCGGGGCGTGAGGACCAGTCCTTGATCAAGTCTAAAAGATTCTTTCCATATTGGTCACACTCCTTCTTGCTAAAATCCTCTAGAAAACTGGCATTATAAGTGAAGTTTGATGTTGAAGGAAGATTATACATCACCTGTATGTGTTCCGGCCTAAATGACCCAACAACTACCTTCTAAGAATTGAAAATAGTTATAGTTTGGATATCCACATGATCTAGTGCCCATTTAATCATATCATTGTAGGGTAAAAGACTCGGCCTTATTGCTACCTTATGCATCTCTTCCTGGGAAATAATCTTGTATTTGAGAGATAAGTATTCCTTTTCATTGTCGCTTGAATCATCAGGGCAGTTTACCAGTTCATACTGTAGAATGTTGAATACATACGTCCAGGTTTTGACTGTATTTATACTTCTGGGTGAGGTGTCAGAGATAACCTATGAACTCTGGCCTGAGCTCTCACTATTTTCTTTAACTGCTTTTCATGGCGGCATGGTAGCAGTTCTTAAAAAACTTGTTACTTTTCACAGAAAATGCACAGGACTGAGTATCCTATTAAGAAAGTTTTACCAGAATGCAAAAGTATTTGAAAATGAAAAAATCTTTCTTGTCTTAGAGGCCTCGACCTGTATATACCTTCATTGAAAAAACATTTAATTCTTTTAATACAAATATTTGGGCATTAAAATAAGATCTTATTTGAAATCATTTCCCTAAATCAGATATTAATGTCATTAATGGTCGATACCTCGTGATTTGGAAAAATCTCAGAGAAAATTTGAATTTATCTGCTTTTCGAAACAATGTAAGTTTAACAGGAAATAAGACTGCTTAACGTATTAACAAATCAAGTTTATCCTGTTAATTAATCATCTATAACATTAATCCATTTCGGGATTTCGGATCTCGTGTTACACTGTATCCATCCGAGATAGGATTCTCGAAACACGAAGCCGCGATATACTTAATTAAATTTTAATCTTGTTTAGTTCCTTCATTAATCACGATTAACTGCGAGGATTTCATGGTTTCGAGTATCGAGACTTATGGTGATCCTTCGAGGTATGATTCGCGAATTTCGAAATCACGATGTGATTAATTAATTTTAATCATATTTGAAGTCTCGGTTAATCATAGTTTTAACAATTAATGCTGTTTCATGACTTCACATATCGGGATTTTGATACTCTTCACATATTGGACTATTAGGTCTATGAAACCCCAAAACCCGATACTTTGAAAACTGTACTAGAGATTTGAATTTTTAATGGAAAGGTGGCTCCTTGACTTTTAAGTATTTTAGATCGCTGAATAAATCAGAAGACTTTAACAACGGTGAGACTCGAGCGAGTTTCATTCTTATTCGAATGATAATTATTAAAGTCTAAAGTTAAGAAAACTATATATTTCAACACCTTGGACCTGCCAGATCTCATTCCTCAATTTCTGTAGGGTTGTTTCGCTCCTCTTTCCTTCATTCACATAGATCTATGCATGGACATACTCAACTACCTCTGTCTGGTTTGATTTGCAATATGAACGCTTTCTCTTTGGCTGTAGTATTTTGGATGCTTCCTTGATCTACTCTTCTCCCTATCATTGACACCAGTTAGTCTCCCCCTACTTGTGATATCAATGACATCCTTTGACATCAATGAAAACATAATTTCCAACAAACTCCCCCTTTGTCATTGATGGCAACACTTAGTTATTTCGGTTCTTACTGTACATCTCTCATACTTTCTTTGCATTTCTCTTTCTCAAAATATCCCCCTTTCGTTGTACTCTCCCCCTTTGACATCAAGGGAAAAGTGATTTTATCCCACTTTCATTTTACTCTTTATTCTCTACTCTGCAACCATCACCCTTCTTCTCCTTCCGCAGCTCCCCCTTACACTGTACTCTTCATTTTTTGCTCTGCAACCAACAACCTTATTTTTTTTCTACAACTCTCCCTGAGCTTATGCTTCTCCATGAAACTTGCATTGCATCCTTTCTTTTGTATCTACATGATTCTTTTGGAAAATACCATCTTCATCAATATCCTTTTGTCATAATGAGACACTTCATACATTCAACTGCAAAGGTGTGATCAATTATTTATAATTTTGGATCTTTGTTGATGTTTTTGGTAGCATTAGATAGGTACTTCCACGTGGGTTCATGTCAACACGTGGGAGTCGTCCTAAATTCCTCTTAGAAACTTAGGAGATTCAGTTTATGTAAGTGAATGTACTTTTGTAATAAAGTTAGTTTGGTTTAATTAAATGCTAAGGTATTTGGAATTCATAATTAAATTAAGTCATATTCGTTATATCTAAAGTGAACACGATATTAGATCTCAGTCGTAGATCACTTTAGGAGATCTCGTATTTTGGAATTAGGGTAAAATCAAAGTTATAAAAGACAACCTATGCGAGAGGAAGAGACACAACGATGGTACACAAAGAGTGAGTGATCACTCAAGTGTATAGGGGAAGGGGTTGAGGAAAGGGTGTAGGGGGGAATCAAGGGAGATAGCAGCCAGGTGGACTAGGCTATTTGTTGTAGAATTTGTATTCCCTCATAAGGTCCATTATCCCAAGACAAGAGCCCTGATTTTATTTAATAAAATCATCACAGATCTGGTTTCCCGTGAGGGTTTTTCTAGGGGTTGTTTACTTGAAAATATCATGTGCAAATGTGTTTGGTTTTTGTTGTTAATTCTTTTGTTGATTTATTTGTTAAAACTCAGTCATGCTATTATTCAGTAAATTTTCTTAATGAGTATGTTATAGAAAAGGGTTTACTAGGAAATAATTTTCTGGGAATTGAGTTCTGTAAATTAACAATCTTTCCTTCCATTCTGCTTTTCTCCCTTTCTGCAAATTATCACATCTCTGCATGCTTGGTTCTTCAAGATGTTGTATTCCTTCATAGCTTCTAAAGGGATCTTCCAACTTCTGATTTTCATCATGCTAATCTATTCTTGTAAGCAAATCCAATATTCCTTTAGGCTCTTATCTTTCCCAAAACTCATAAAAATTTGATCAAGGGTTTCATTTTCTTTACTTTCTTTGGGAACATGGAGCTTCCCCTTTTTAATATTTTCTAAGTCTATTGATCTTAGTGGTTTATGCTTCTCCTATGTGTATCAGTACACATGCTCTTTGAACATGTAATATGAATATTGTTGTCATGATAATCTTGTTTCAAAGGTTGTCACATGTACTACAAAGATGCCATAATGCTATACATAAAATTCTTTCACCATTACCACAAAAGCTATCCACCGTTGTAGTCTAGGTACGCTAGTACATTAAACCTTCCACAAGGGAAGGAGGTCTCACCTGAAGTGCAAGTGAGACTTGTATGATGAAAAGAGTTATAGAAAATACACCATCAGATATATTCCTAGATTACTTAGATCCATCACTTTACAATTAAGATTAAGTTTCGTTATTTTTCAAATAACACTAGAAAAGAGAAGGAATAATAAAATATGCAACAAAACTATACTTCCATTCATAATATGACAAATAACCATGAATTTTTTTTAGGGTCCCCAAATCACACCATTGTATTAGAAGAAGTAGTATCAAAACCCTCATTCAATACAGATCTGATAGATCACCACTCAAAATGCATGTGTCTCCTATAGTTCATCTCACATAGTGATATTTATCCCCTCACAAACCATTATAGACTCAAGAGTCTCCACAAACTCAATAGCAATACAAAACTGAACCCAACACTAAGAATAATAGCAAGTGACACTCTACAGTCGAAATAGTATCATTAGATCATTATCCCTTTCACTTTACATTTCCATTTTATTTATACTTTTTTTCCTTTGATAAATTCACTTGTGTTAGCACCATGATTTTTGTAGTTAGAGTTAGAGGTTTGTCCAAAACAAATTCAKAGTCATRCCTTGATCTTGGAAAAAATCAAGACTTTCCTAGATGAGTCATAGTTAGTGTGTCAAAGTTTATGAGGTCACTGACCAAATAAAGAATGGTTTGAAAATTGTCAAGTAAAGGGTTTGGCCACAAGTTGGTTAAAAGGGTGTAAGGTTTGTCATGTTTAAATTGTAAAGGTCTACTTTCCTAAGTCTCGATGTCATGTCGAAAAGTGGAAATTATGTACCAAGGTCAAATCAAGTGGTTAGGATGAATTTCATGTAAACATATATTATGGGTCATCATTACCTAATCATGAAGTCAGAAAAGTGAATAATCATGGCACTCCATATCATTTGTACCATTGCACACTTCAAAGGAGTATCCACTGCGCAAGTTCACTATGAAAATCTTTAACTTGCCTTAAAACATCTTGTCGCTATGGATTTTTCATCCCATTTCATAATTTCATTCCTTATCCATTCAAGCATAAATATTGGTCACCCTTCATGTTTATCTATCACCTTCAAGACTTGTGCATCATTCACATATTTTCTAGTAAGCTCCGAAGCCCTTTGCTACGTAGCTACTGTGTGCTCCCAGTTGCTACGTAAATTTGCTACTCTGTTTTTGCTGCGCATCCTCCAATTCTTTAAATCATTGTTCAAGAGATTTCCTTGGAGCCTATTGAAAATTAGATTTTGGAACGAGTTTGTCTTTCACACAATCAACCTTCTTTCTTCTTAGCTAAATTCTTATTACCTACTCTTGCGCCAAGTTTTCCGTTGTTGTTTTTACTACGCTGAAGTTTTCCGTTGTTGTTTCTACTGCACCAAAGTTTTCTGTTTCACCAAATTTTTCTGTTGTTGTTTATACTACGTTGAGTTTTCCGCTGCGTCGAATTTTTCCATTGTTGTTTCTACTACGCCGAGTTTTCCATTGCGCCGAAATTGTCCGTTGTTATTTCTACTGTGCTAAAGTTTTCTGCTGTTGTTTCTATTGTATTGAGTTTTCTGCTGCACCGAAGTTTTCCATTGTTGTTTCTACTACACCAAGTTTTTCGCTGCGCTGAATTTTCTACCACAAATTTGTTTTCTGCACAAAGTTTCCTGTTGCTTCCTTTTCCTGCGCACCGTGCAAAATTTAATATTCTCATTCGTTTCACAAAGAGGCTATTACAATCTATTGTCGCACACCTAAAATTGGCATATTTCAGCATCATGAGAACGCTTCAAAGTAAAATAAAGAATGAAAGAAGAGGCACAGCCATGAGGTTTGAACCACATGATTTAAAGTTAGTAAACGCATATCCGATGATCAAAGTTTCCTTTGAACAAGACATATGCATACGATTTTATGAAAAGATTCAAGGATTTAATGCGCAACTAGATAAGAAGTTCACCCTTAACTTTACTGGCGTCAGTACAACTATTGCAGGGATCAATTTTCAAGTATCAGAGGAAACCATATGAGTTGTGAAGGAGATCCCTATGCAGGGAGAAAAATGGTTTAAAGGTATGTCATTAGATACTTCATGTTATATTGATTCCATCAAACTTGAATATAGAAATCAGAAAATTGGAGCCAACATTCCCAATGAGTATCTTCTGGAACCTTTTGAGAAAATTTTGAAGATAATCCGAAAGTACTTCACCTGTGAGGGAAGATTCGACAAGGTGAATCAATACCACATCAGGATTCTAATGCATTTCACAGGGATAAATCATTTAAACTTACCTTTTTTCCTATGTATAAATCTAGGAAAGATGGAAGACAGTGTCCAAGCCAAAGCTGACCATCCAGAGAACAACCTATTCCATTTTTCCTTGATTAATATGTTAGTGGTTGAGGAGCTCAGAAATTTAAATAGGGACTAGAATTCCTTCCTGATTTTAGCAAGCATTCCCAGAGACCCTAAAGGAGATATTCCCTTATATGTTGAGAAATCAACACTTCATAGTTCAGAGGTAAGAAGAGGAGGTGTTTTTGAAGGGAGAAAAGGAAAATAAATTGAAGATTCATCACTCATTCAACCACCATCCGAGAAAAGAAGAAAACTAAGATTCACTAATGAAACCGAGGAGACGCAAGCTCCCAGTAAACCGCACACTAGGTCCTCTTCCAGGAGATTTCCCATACCCATAATTCAGCCAGAGTTTGTTGAATGTGCAACCCAAGAGATTGATGAAAAGCAAGTGGAACCAGGTGAAGAAGATCTAGATATCAAGGAGTTGAAAAAACAATTAAAGAAAGCTCAACATGTTATAGCCCAATTCTATCAGGAAAACAGAGAATCGAGGAGGCAACTAACAGAAAGAATTCCTGAAACACAAACATCACAGAGTAAAACAGGTCAGATATCTCCTACCTCATAAACATGAGGAGAAAAGAATATAAATTGGTTGAAAAAGAAGCTAAGAGAAGATCAAGATGAGACCATTAAACTCAAGGAGGAAAACAAAATATCAGAGGAATGTATCATGGAACATTTCAATAAATGCAAACTAGCTATTGACGATGCATGTGCAACTCTCTCTAACGCTCAATCAAAATTGAAAAGGAATGCGTCTTTGTTGAGATAGGTGAGGAGTTTAAAGAGACAAAATTTGTCATTAAGAAGGGAAAACAAGGCCTTACAACTGCAAGCAAGTTGGTACAAGGAAGATACGGAAAAATTGAATGATCCCATCCTTTGCTACCAACTAGATTCATGTGCGCAACCTCTGCATGAAGATTCGTCGTGCGAAATCCATGCGCATATTTCATAGCCATCATTTGCGCAACAGAAAACATAATTTACTGCGCAAAGGTGACAATGTTTTCCAACGATACATGTGATGATTCATCACAACCGTATGGTTGAAATTTTCTTAGGAATTTATGATTGTAAATAACATTTCAGATAGGTTATGATTTGCCAAATCGGTTTTCCTATTTTTGGTAAATTGTGTAGAGGTTGTTGTTCTCTTTGAAAAAAACCAGATCCATAACTCCAGGAGATAGTAGTTCGACTCCTATTAGCTAAGTGTAGCTTTAGTTTTCTATATATATGGACTATTCTGATGTAAAAATGGGCACGCAGGCAGAAGTATAGACATTTTGGTCCTCAATGTAATTTTTTGAATCTAAAGAAATACAAATGCAGAAGTCCTGAATTCATTAAGAAAAATATTATAATGGTGGTTATCTAAAGATTTTAGTCTTCTTTGTATGTATTCCCTATGTACTTATTTTCATCTACACTTTTCTTCTCTTTAAATTGGTAAATTAAAAGTCCATAATTCATCTAATGGTGCTCTAGACTTAACTCATTTAAATTTTGTCTATCTTCTCACCTAAGTTCAGAATTCATCCTTTGTGGTGCTCTGATCCTGTTGTATGTTTCTTTCTTATTTCACCCTACATGATAAAATTAAACACTAAATTTCATCACCTTATTTAGCCTTTGTTCCTCTGAGGAGTTCTATCTACCAAGCATTATTTTCTTTGTTTTCAGAGGTTGACTCCATATCCCTAGAAGCACTATCTTTTGTCAACAAACCTTGAAAAATTATCTTAAAATTCTAAATCTAGCCATAATTTTAAAGCAACCTGTCTATCAGAGATCAAGTCTTAGAGAGATCCCTCTCTAGATTGGAAAGGCTAGTTTCCAGTCTTAAAGTTGGTTTATAGGTTACCTTTGTAGATTGTTTCTTCGGAACAATAATTTACTCAGTGTTAACAACTTGAATCAATTAAATCCATGTCTGGACGCTCCTAGTATTCCTTTGATCCATTCCTGGTATTTCATTTTCCCCCATCTTTCAGCTGGAATGCGATGCTTTTGACCTTTTCCACTGATTTTATACGTCTAGTTGGACCACGATGCTTTTGATTTTTTCCACTTCTTTTAAGCTTCTAACTGGCATGCGACACGTTACCAAATTCACATCTTTTCCAAAATGAAGGGCCCAACAGACCCCTACCACAAGTGTTGACTTGCCCTGAGTCAAATTTCTGCTTCTTCACCATAACCTCCTTCAAACAAAGGGCCTAAATCTGGTACAATCTTCACTGCTTGCTAGCATAAGTTGTCATATTGGTCTACATGATCCTTCCACTTTCAAACCAAAATGGAAGCTCCCGCAACAAACTCTTGGGCACAACAACATCTGGTTCTTTAATATTGGTGGTGAGAAGAGTCTGATACTCTGTGTCTGTGACATTATCTAGTTGATGTATCTGGACATATGTATCTTGAACTGCAAGTTTGAATTCCCTTAGTTCTCTCTTGGCGGTTTGGGCAGCTTCGTAAATCTCATCAATTTTATTGTTTGCCTCTTGGATTTATGAAAACTTCTCCTGCTCCTCAATAGGATCGGTGATGTATTGTGCTTCTGCATTCATCTATTGAATCTGGACTCTCATCTCTTATACCAATATGATTCTTTGTTCTAAAAACTGACCCAATCATTGACCAATGTGAAAATCTTGTTACATTCTCCAGTTCGGTCATGAAGGGAAGACTAAATAATATTTCCTTCTGCAAGCACTTGAATAATTTTTTGTTCCATGTTCTTTGGTTTCTTTTTCTCCTTTAGCTGAATGGATTCCATATGTTGTTAGAGACTATATGTTTTCATGACCAACTAGGACCATGCATATACAATAATATCAACACGTTGCGCTAGGGAAACCAGAGTAATGTCTTTTGTAAATTGAGGGCTAGCCTGCTGGAATGTAGACCAAACTTCAAATATCTTTCCTGATAGTGCTTCTAGGGATGATTGAACTTGGTCATGGAAACTGTGTTATTGATATCTGTCTTTTGTCACTACTACTAGCTCCTCATGCAAGTGTTTCACTTGTTGTGTGAGCTCTTCATTGGCTTTCTCAACAGAAACAATCATGCACTCATTTTGATCAGTCGATGCTCTCAGGATATTCAATAGCTGCAAGATGGACCATGTCACAAGATCTCCGCTAGTGATAGATGGGTACACAATAAATCTTGATGCAAGAGATTGGCCACTGGAAATCGACCTTTCAGAAAAACTTGGGGTGCTTGCGCCATCAAGACTAGTAGATGTAGCTTGAAATCTATGCACGATCCTTTCTTGGATAACTTGGGGTGAGAAACTAACTGCTTATGTATGCTATAGACACAGTTCTAGGATTGCGCAACATTGTTGGGGGTCTTGAAGTAACAACACAACCTGCTCATAGAAAAAAATCATACTATGGGCTGAAGTGGAATCTTCTTGAACATCCATAGGGTCTTGTGACTGATCTGGACCTGATTGATCCTTCTCTTCTGCAAATTTCATTGTGTTCAGATTGAGGCTGGTTTCTTGAGGGCTATTCCAGGGGACATTGACTTGCGTAAACTGGGAAAAATGGAAAGGAATATTGGAAGTACTTTCTCCAATAGCAGTGAAGGGGTCAATAGAATCTATCCCATCCATAATGATCCATTATGCACCTGACTAATGAGGAAATTGGTGCAACTTCCAACTTCTCTTGTAGTACCGAATACTGGCAAACATTGCAAGTTCATAATTGTTGACTCCCACAGTGACACATAGGGAGTCTTCCATTGTGTGTCGAATTCTCTCGAAGGCAAAGGAAAATAGTCCAAATATGCTTCGGCCTTCATATGTGGGAACAAGTCCCCATCTAAAAAATATATGTCGATGAGCCAAGGTTTATCGACTTTACCCTATTGATCTCCCATAACCTCAACTCATGAATCGATGATATCCGCTAGAACGACAGGATTTGGAACAACACCCTAAGAAGTTGCAGCATGACCCATGGTTCAAAACCTATGATGCTATACAACCACAATAGGAGGACAAGAGACCAAGTGCAGGTACACATAACTCTAAGTGGGCTCTAAGACCGAGTATGCAAACATCTAGACAAAACAAAATGACTTGGATGATGGGAGATGACAAAATTATAGACAGTCGCGATGAGGTGACACGCGATAAGAATTAAATTTTCATTGAAGGGAAATTTGCATAGATGACTCAACATTAACAACAGACATGACTAATCAACACGACAAAATCTAATCAATAATTTGGGGAATAAATGGCACAAGTATCAACATAGCTTTGACATGGCACAACACGGGAGGTAAATAACTATCTCAATGACGACTAAGTGGAAATGTATTGACAACCTTTTTGACATAAATGGACTTTTACTGACAGGGATAGAAAGAAAATAGAAAGGTACTAACTGCATTTAACGAACAATTGGAAAGTGACTTGACGGTGACTAAAACATTGGAACGTACTAAATGTGTAAAATAATTTTCATAGCAACTTCCCAACCACAATGATGAGATTTAGGCTGGACAAAATGAAAACAACAACTAGAATCTAGGGGTGAGTGACAATGGGACACATCACTATTTTATTGGAGAAAAGGAAAAAAAAACAAAACAAAATGGAAACCTACCTACTTTATTCACTCCTTGTGACATGAGTGTTTCAAATCTTATTTCAATGAGCAGCCATGTAGGCCTTCAAGTGTGCACCATTCACCCATCCTGGACAAAGAACACCATCTATTTGTGCTAGTTTAATAGCTCTCGACTCTTGAATTTCGGCAACTATAAAGGGTCCAAGCTAGTGCATTTGTAACTTCCCTAGATGCTTCTGGTACTTACTGTCATAAACCAATACCTAGTCACCTTGAGAAAAAATATTGGTCTTAATGTGCCTGTCATGCCAAGATTTCTAGCTAGCCTTCTCCACAGTCTGATGAAAATTTGCTAAAAATATGGCTTCCTCAACTTCCATCAGTTCTGCAACCATTTTTGCAACAGATTCATCATATTTCATTTGATCAACTTGCAAAATCTATAAACTTGGAGTGATGAAATCAACTGGGAGTACTGCTTCTCTCCCATACACCAATTGAAAAGGGGTATACTTGTGTAACTTCTTTGTAGTGGCGTGATAGGCCCAAAGAACAACCAAAAATATCTCATCCTAGTCATCTTGATTAGCGCAATAGACTTTGGTCAACTACCTCTCCAAAATCTTATTGAATGCTTCCATTGTACCATTAGCTTGCAGATGATATGAACTGCTCTTATGATGTTGAATCATAAATTCTCGGGTAAGGGTGGTAATTGTCTTACTCATAAAATGGGCATATTGATCACTTGTTAAGATCCCAGGACATCCAAAACAAGTGATGAGGTTCTAAAAAATGAACCTTGTTGTTGTGTTTATAGAACAATATTTAACAAGTTATACTTCATCCCAGTGAGTCAAATAATTTGTTGTTGTAATGATGTACCTTGCCTTTGAATGTTTAACGGGTGGATTGATAGGTCCTATGAAGTCAACAACCCACTCCTCAAAGGATTATACTACTTGAACAATGGTAAATCATACATGCATGATGTATTACCAACTCGCTAACAGACATCACAAGCTATGGTGTAATCTTTATCATCTTTGAACACAGTTGGCCACCGTAATGCTGCCTGAAGTATCTTTTGTGCAGTTTCCTTCCCTCCAACATGACCTACCGCAAATCCGTTATGATACTCTCACAAGACATTAGGTATTTCATGGTTAAGTACGCATCTCTTAAGAATGCTATCTAGTCCCAACTTATATATTTTACCTACAATCAATTGATAGTCTACTACACAAACCATCAATTGTCTCTTTTTGGTTGCGGAATAACCATCAGGGAAAACACCGATACTTAAAAATAAGGCAATATTAGAGAGATAGTCTAGGATGGCATCAATTTTAAATAAATTTGCATCTGGGAGTTGGTCATCTACATCTTCGCCAGCTTCGCTCGAGTCTAACTGAGATAAGTGGTGAGGGCCAATGTTCAACTTTCCAGGATTAACAACAACTTCAAAGGAAAACTCCCAGTACAATAAAATCCACCTGCAAATCATTCCTTCTAACACAATATTATTGACCAAATATTTAAAAGTAGAATGGTCAATAAAAAACTTGAAATGACCTCCTAAAAAATAACGTCTAAACTTTTGTAGAGCATAGACCATTGCTAACCCTTCCCTTTCAGTGGTAGTGTATTTGCGCTCAGCATGTGTCAATTTTCTACTGGTAAATTAAATACGATGATCCATATTTCCTTCACCTAATTGTGCAAGAACATCACCTAAATCAATGCCACAAGCATCAATGTGTACATGGAATTCAACCTTCCAATTAGGATACGTCAAAATAGGGGCACTACTTAACTTCTCTTTCAAAATGTTAAAAGCTTCATCACATTCATGTGTCCAATGAAAGGATTTAGATTTATTTAGCAACTTCTCCAAGGGTGTTGTTATACTTGTGTAACTCTTGATAAACCTATGACAGTACCATGTATGACCCAGAGTAGATCGCAATTGTTTGGAAGTCGTAGGGGGGGGATATTGAGAATGACAACAACCTTCACCGAATCAACCAAAACTCCTTCCCTACACATAATGTGTCCTAACAAATTTCCAAACGGTACACAAAAGATGCATTTATTTAGATTTAATGAGATTTGTAATCATCTACAATGATCAAACATCAACCAAATAAGGCCTATGTGTTCCTTGAGTAAACTGTACACAGTCCTATCATCCACATAAACTTCAAGAAGATTGTGAATAAAGTCACAGAAAGCAGCAATAACAATCCTGGAAAAGACAACCAAGGAATTTTTCAATCCAAAGGGAATAACATTATAAGAAAACAAACCCCAACCATAGTTAAAATGGTCTTTCTTTTATCTTCTTTCACAATTCTGACTTGATGATATTCCGAAAATCCATGAGTGAAGGAGTATGCTTCCTTCCCAACCACCTAATCAAGTACTTCATCACTAAATGGAGTAGGAAATGGATTGTGCACATAGATTGAATTCAAACTTATGTAATCCACACAAACTCTTATATCTTTAGTGCCTTTCTTGATCTCTATGACAATAAGACTAATCCATTTGGCCTCATCCATAGGAAAAATCAATCCAGTGTTAAATTTCCTAAACCTAGCATCTGACTGTTAACTCAAATAATTTTTTTTTTATTAATTAACAACACAACTAGGTTACTTAACAACAATCAACGGAAGCATAAAAAACATAAACCAATCACATTACACAATAGATTTCAGGTAAACACCCATGGAAAAAACCTTGCGGGAAAACCAGTTATGAGTTTGATTTTATTAAATAAAATCCTGGGCTCCCATCTTGGGATAATGACCCATTAGAGGAATTACAATGCTTTAGTCGATAGCCTATCCCACCTGGTTGTTATCTCCCTCTCTTCCCCCTACACCCTTTTCTTAGCCCTGCCCACTTAGTCACAAGTACATGAACAAGACTCCCTCTTTCTCCTATGCACTCATTATGTGCATCTCACTCTCCTTAGATATGCTTTTATATTCTCCTAATGACTAAAACCTTAACCCTAGATCTCCAAAGGGAAGGAAATTATCTTGCCCCTATGAGATCAATATTCATGACTTAATCTCTCATTGAGATGACTTATATCACTTAAGTCACTCAAATTTATAAAAAGTCACTTTAGTCCTTAAATACAAGGTACTTTATAAAATCACTTTATAAAGTTACTATCTAGAGAGGTTCATTCTGACACCTCTGCATGATAGGCACCGCCAATGTAGAAGTATATGTCCAAGATACCCTAGAGACATACACTCCCTCTTAGCGAGGAAGGTACTTCTAGAAGAACCTTCTCCTGGATCAATCTTTGACCCCATAAAATTTGTTTTTTTTGTAGCTACTCCCCTTGAACTGGAAGACCCTCCCACTACCTCCGCTACAATATGATATGATATATGATCCAAGATACCCTTGGAACTTACTACAGGCCATCCCAACACTGTGTACATCATACCCTCCCTGATTCCAAGCCTCACTGTTGCAACTTGGGTATCTTCTCCCTCTGAACGTATGAGTACCTATTGTTACAAGGAAAATATCTCTATGGATAGGGGAAAACCACAACAGATGGAAAGACACCCAAAATCAACTCTAATATCAAGTATGTTTTATAAATAAAATGATAACAAGAGAATGCTAGAATCCTACCTCATCTGGACGTCTGAAGAAGACTACCGTTGAGCACGCGACCCAAAGATTTACACCTGCAACTTGTCTTCAACAACCAATATACGCAAGCATGTGGTATTGATATATAATGTTATCATATAAATCAACATAATCCATTAACATACATGACAAATATACCCATGGAAAGAAATATAAATATTTGCAAGATATCAATTGGACGAGAAGAGAGTATTTGTGTTAATGTAATCAACAAAAGTACATAGGTGACCAATTTCTATAACGGTACATATCGAAACTGAGAAACTAAGTCCCTCTAGCTGGGCCTCCACAACTTCAACCCTCCACAAAGGCAAGCTCGCATGTAGGAGTTAATGAGTTTCTCCATCGCAAGATAGGAAGTGCTTGGGGGTTGAACACAAGAAGTTCATACTTTCAAGGACAAAGGGATGCAGACTCAATATGAAGTGAAATTTCTCTAGAGTGTCTTTGCTCTCAATGATGTGTTGAATGTCTTCAAGGCTTAGATATAGCTCAATTTATATCCTTCAAATGGAATTGAAGGGTCGATTTGGAACATTTCCAATATATGGAAGGTTAAGGATCATAGATCTCGTGACATGGCATAGAAACCCAATGCAATTTTAATTTTTGTGTACCAAACCCGATGTACACTTGATATAATGGATCATCTCATGTATGTATGTGTGTTGCATAACTTTCAAGTTGCGTACATGTATACAAATATGATTTTTTAGCTCTGGAGTGAGGGAAAATGAGGTCTGCAGAGGGAAATTGAAGGTCATCAGAGCAAGATGCATGGAGTGTAGAAATTTTCTATAATAGATGCCCCCTAATGTGTGAGGTCAGAGGAGTATCTTCGATGGTCAAAATACATTATAATTCCCAGAAGTGGAGTAATGAAGACTCAGCTAGAAGTACTAGCTACTCATGAGAATATTACAATTCATAATGACTTTGTGCACATGTCTGCCAATCTGAATTACATTGCAGATCCATGTGGATATATATCAAGGAGTTGTTCATGGCCATGAATAGGAAATACAAAGTGGACATATGCCATAGGTTGTCATATTCACGAACAAGACATAGTGGAGTCCAGTCTCAAAATAAACTGACGATATCTGTATACAATGGAGTACAATATGATCCTCCATGATCATTGAAGTCATATAGGTACTGGTCAAATGAAAGACAACAACATATATGGGGTGTTGATACTATAAGCTGGAGGTATTCTACATTTTTTGTCGATGGTGCAAGTCTATATTATGTGAATGGAGGACTTTAAGTGGAACACAATTAGACTTCATTTGATTACCGGTCATTAAGGTACACTGTTAAAAAATGTGAGACAACCCACCGATAATGAAAGTAGGTGTCAAGGCATCGATTACATTCCAAAAGTGTGAATGAGGGTGTTGAGGTCAAACACTTGAAGAATTGATCGATCATGAGACATTGATGTATTCCTAACTGTCGATGGTGGGAGAACCTGCCATTGATGACTGCAAGCCTCTAGGTACTGATAGGACTCTAGGTCTCATTTATAGAATAGATGAGATGAAGTCAATGGAAAGAGACCTATTGAAAGGAAAGCATTAAGTAATCTCTCATCGTCCAGTGTGAGGTACAAAGCAATAGCTCAATGATTAGGAGGATCTCAGATGAATAGGATGTTCACAAACCAATGACCATGTGCATCTCTCGCATGCACTAGATGCAAGTAGTGCACGAAAGAGGCCCTCTGAATAACATCCAATAAAGAAAAATTCTGACAAAGGCGCGGAAACAACCAATAGGGCTAATGGAAACCAAGACACTGTATGAATCCCAATGCATGAATAGATTTCTTGTCGTCAAACACAAGGGAAACCCTCGATCCAGCAACCAATGAGGAAATGTCATCTGTTGGGTTCAAGGCTACCTACCAATGATGAAAGTATGCCTAGGGTGCGAGGTAGGAAAACAACTTCATGTGATTTTGAGATACACCGAGGGTATGGCCGACACCAAAATTCAAGAGTTATGAGGAATGGCCAACATGAGTTTAAAATTTCCTTTGAACAAGAGCATGAGACATATAGATAACTTACGTCTCTACCCTTTATGGATAGCAGTGAGATGTACCAAACATGGGTAGAGACTTATTAAGTGGTAGAGACTTACCAAACATGTGGTACATGGTAGAGACTTAAGTGAGAAGGTTTGGTAGTTATTAAGTGGTAGAGACTTAGGGTACCCTAAGTGAGAAGGTTTTGTTTCTATAATAAATGGGTTTGTACCTAGGGCATATGAATCACGGTCATAGGATAATGCAAAAATCCAAAGTGGGGTGAAAAACTATCCTATATTTCAGTGACAGAATATACCTGCTGGAGGCGCAAACTGATGATATGACACTGGAAATGTGTTAAAAAACCCTGAACAAAACCAGGTCTTTCATGGCGGTATTAGTCCATAGGAAAAAACTATATAAAAATTGGCTTTTTTACATATTTCATTTTTTTGTGTTTTTCAATTTCATAAAGGAAAACAAAAAACATTTGGTCTTTTACTCAACTTATATATGATACAATGGATAAATGAATGAATGTGTTTTTTTAACTTAGTTATGTGACAAATTCCAATCTAAAATTTAATTAACATATGCATTGAATACTTGATTACAACTTCTAGGGATGTGATCAAAGTAACATTCCAAAAGTCGTACTCGTAGGAATTGTTGGAGTAAAGTAGGATCTCGCACAAGGTAAATGTCGTTCAACTAACATACAACTAACTCAGAGTCCAGCTGAACTTACAAAAATATAAAACCAAGTGAAATGGTGCCACGTAGTAGCTCTATGACAATGCTATACTCAGCCACATTATTCGTTGATTGCTCTAGAAAAATGCCACCTGAAGACACTAGTTGTCCCTCAAGTGAATAGATAACCCAAGCGACAGAAGCCAAGTTCCGTGTATGATGAGTGGAACCATATTTGAATCCTAAGTAGACCAAAGACTTCGTTGACATCTTCCAACCAAGGGAAAAATCAATAAGCAAGCTGCTGACACAAAAAAACAAAATAAAAAAGGAGTATATACACTAATATCTAAAGGTCATGCCCAAGTTTGAGGGCTCAAGTGTAATACCTTTTAAGGTAGAGCCCATTTCTAGGATCTTCCAACATGTTCGCCTCATAATATTCTAATTCATAGGCTCCTTTATCTAGAACACGTCGCAGGATATAAGGACCATGCCACATGTGGTTGAACTTTCCTACCCCTAGCGGTTGTTTGCCTTGGTCATAAAGGAGAACCAAGTCACCCTCAACGTATTACTAGGGAAAAACAAACCTATCATATTGAACCTCAACATATCATTTATTCACTTCGATTTCCATACAAGCATCTTGATGTTTCTCATTGAGGTGCTCTAGGCTCACGAGGTGCTCTTCAAGATTGAATGTGTCAGATAGGAGTTCAATTTTGAATTTAAGGGAAGGGATTTCACATTCAGTAGGAAGAATCGACTCCATGCCATGTCAGAAATGGAGAGAAATCGATGGAATTATTTACCGTGGTTTGGTATGCCCAAAGTGCAGGGTAAAGCATCACATGCCTGTTAGATTTACTCAGGATGATAGTTTTTTAAAAAATGGTCTTGAGAGATTTATTAACAGCCTTTACTTGTACATTTTCCCGGGGATAATAAGGGCAAGAATGAGTGTCTGTAAACCCCAATTTCGATGCTAACTCTGTCATCATTTCATTATGAAAGTGACTTTCATGATCAATGACAATCTCTTTTGGGATTCTGAACCAGGCTATAATCTGATTGAATACAAAGAATGTTGCAGTATTACCATCAGATTTAATGGTAGGCATGGTCTCTACCCATTTAGTGAAATAATCCACGACCACGATAATATGTTGGTGTCCCCTAGCTAGGGCCAGGTTGCAGTCCATACAATCCACCCCCACTTGGTGAAGGGACCGATGGTTATGATTGGGTGAAGAAGGGGGTTGGGTGCGAGCGCATTTTTTGAGAGAACACCTGGCAAGGGTGACACTTCTTGGCCTCTTCAATGCAATCTTTAAAAATTGACAGCAAAAAATAACTGGTTCACAATATTTTTTTGGCTTGTCACAAGCCCAGATAAATGACCACCACATGCCCCCATTGTTATATTCATTGAGAACAATCTCAATCTCCTCGTGATTCAAGCAATGACGCAAAATATTATCCACCCCTCAATGATACAAAGTGTCACCGATAATAAGGTAGTTTTTAGCATGATGATGTATACATCATCGATCGTCTCTCGACAGATGTTGGGGGAGATTCAAGGTTTTAATATAGATTAAAATGTCTTCATACCAGGGGTCTAAAGACGAGATAAGAAAAATATGTTCATGCATGAATTAATATTCATGAAAAATATCCTCATCCAGTCTAGGGAAGTCTTTCATTAACTGTTAAGAACCAAACATCAATGTAGCATAGAAAAACCTCAGAAAAAGTACTCAACCCCTTGAAAAAGAGATAATTTCAGATAATAATCCTCTTCAAGGGGGCAACCTCCTTTTACCCCACTTAAATGTTCAAGTAAAAGATGATTCAAAATGAAAATGTCTCCTTGGTATATATAGGAGACTAGGAGGTATAAT
>JZKD02S1741810.1:624091-637704 GCA_000966675.3 Picea glauca | reverse complement strand
AGTATCATGTCTGAACCTTGTTTACGACACCAATGATCAACTTGCAACACTTGTAGGGAAGATGCGACACTTACAACGACTGATAGGGACAATGCGACACTTATCCATCTGAGCAGATTTGACGTGTAACAGGATGGTTTTGTCATTTTTGTAATGAATGCGACAGTCAAAAGTCACTCACCATGTATGCACCCCAGCAAATGAGCACGTGGCATAAATCAGGGCCGCTACAGTGGATGGCGAGAGTCTGACAGAGCACTTCATCGTTCTGATACCCTGCCAAAGGAACACATTGACACAACACTCTCCCCAATGATGAGACCTTGATGATAACTGAAACACCATGGAAAAGACAAGGGGTTATGACACGATCGAATACAGTTGGTTCCTATTTCTCGAAAAATGTCATGCGAAGAGTCATTAAATAGAGGACAGTCAGTTTCCTAAATTCTAGGTATAGTTGCTAGAGAATAGGGAAGCCCAAGCGGTGCCCTTGCTTATATATTTTATATTTTTAATGTAAGCTAGGTTGGTTGGAAAAACTAGTGTAGACAATGAATATTGAATGTAGTTTGAGATCGATCGAAATTTAATGCAAAAGTCCTGAAGCTTTGATGAAAAGATTCTAATTGTAGTAGTCAGATGTATTGTTTCCTCTCTTTGCATATGTTCTTCCTGTATTCTTTATTCATATCTATTTCTATCTAAATAGGAACATAATTTCAAACCTAGGATTCAAACCATTTAGACAAACTGCCTTTCCTCTAAGTGAACTCCGAATTCATCCTCAACGGTGCTCCGAGTCACTTCCTGTGTTTTTCCCTGCTCGCCACACACAATGATTTTACACTGAAGACTATTGCTCACTTACCCTTTATCCTCTCAAGTTCATTCACTGAGTCATTTGTTTCCGTCGTATTCTCGAACCGACTTCATAGCCCAAGGTCTTACTCTCTTGCACCAATAAAACCAAAACTTATTATTTAAAGGTGTTAAATCTAGCCGACAGTTTAAAGCCATATCCTATACCCAGACAAAGTTTCCCGAGAGAGCCCTCTCTAGGTCCAAAAGGCTAGTTTCAGGCCTCAAAGTTGGTTTGTAGGTTGTCTTTGTCATTCGTTGCTCAGTCGAACAAAGTTTACAGAGAGATAACATTTATGGCGCCGTTTTCGGGGAATAAATTGAATAAATGTTCCCTGAGAGAACGACTAAAGTTACAGTTTTGACCCCTGAGGGTAACTGATGGACAAACATTTATATTGGCTGAAATATTTACCCCGACGACTCCAGTCAAAAATACCAGTAGCACAAAGTAGCATGATTCACGATCCCTGGCTCTAAAGATGATCTATACCAGAGAAATTCCTCACCCAAACCCTATAGAGCCTGTCTGCGATCCCGAGAAGATTTTGTGCAGGACTAGAGAGCAAGTTCTAGACCCATTTTATTACCTAGATAGAAGCCTGTCCTTACCAAGACGACACATAAAGCATTTGTGAACTTGAGTTTGACACCTTGTTTGAGAAAACCCTATTCAGGTCTAAGTCAGAAACTAGCTTAGACGATATGGTCTTCGACCAGAAGAGGTTTAAAGCTTTGATACCTAAGAACATCCCCCAAATCCCAAACCTGCCTAGATTCATGGCCGCCAGATTTGCCCCCCTCATTTTTCCATCCCAACTACATGATTTTCCCCAGAATTAAAGCTAGAGGATTAAGCTCTATGATGTTGAAGGGAACGTTTCAGACCAAAAACATCTAGATTGGTTCAACGATTTCTTCGACCTAGAAGAGGTAGACTATGCAGATGCGAAAATGAGACTGTTCACGCAGAGTTTCATGGGGGAGGTGAGGAAGTGGTTCAAAGCTGTCCCAGCAGCAAGCATTCAAGACTTTGCTTCATTTGAAACGTCTTTCATTACTAGATGGGGAGACAAGAAGAACTACTTGCAGCTATTGACACAGTACAATAATATGAAGAGGGCACCAGAGGAAACAGTGAAAGAATTCTCAGCCCGTTTCATGAGGGTGTATAACTCAATTCCCACAGAGGTCCAACCACCTCCTGAGGCTGCGCAACTATGATACGCTGACTCCTTCAAAAATGATTTCTCCTTAGACGCCATGATCAACAAATAAGAAATAAGATCAACAAATTTAGATGCCATGATGAGAGATGCAATTGAGGTCTAGGTTAATATGATGGCGTTGGGGAAAATCAAATAGAGATTTAACAGAGGAGATAAGAAGCCTCAATAGGATGCACAACCATCGAAATCCCTGTCCTTAGATGACAAATTTGATTTGATGATGAAGATCATGGAAAAACTGATGGAAATAATGTCCATGGGAAATAGACCTTCTCCCCGAGAACAACATGACCCTCAGCCCCAAAATCAGAACCCCATAAGGGGTTAGGTCCCTCATATCAAACAGAGGGAGCAGAGAGACCAGGGAAACCAACAGACAAGGCCTTCATTCCAAAAACATTATGCAGACGAGGACTTCGATCAGATGTTCGAAGACCAAATGCATTGTTGGGATGACAAGAACCCGCACGTGTTTTTGAAAAAGGGAGAACATGCTCAGTACATGAGAGAAAATGATGATATGATGCTTCAAACAGATGACACATTGTCTTGGGAAATGGAAGAGTTCAGGAAAGGTTATTAGAATGCCATCATGCAGTTTCAGAAGAAATATAACCTCGAGAGCAAGGAGGCACCTACCAAACCTCAGTAGACAAATCCCATAATGAAACCTCCGATGGAAACCCCTTCCACAAGTTGACTAAAGCCAGACAACCCAACCAAGGATGAAATTGAAAAGGCCAATTCAAAGGATTAGGCCCCAAGGAAATAGATGGAAACAAGATGGGAATCATGTGGAAAGGAGGTAGAGAAGGTCTATCCCCACTTTAACTTTGAGCATGAAATGGCCAAGATCAAAATATTTGTCCCTTTTAACGAACTTATCAGAAAGGGTGAATATTGAAAGAAGATTATTAAAATGCTTAAAATGAGACAAACCCCCGACACTTTGAACGTCCAAGACGATCACCTTGCCATTTTGTTTGGTCCACGCATAGAGGAGACAAGCGATATTGAGGATGTTCCCCCATTCTATGTCAGTCTTAAAGTCCATGACATGACCCTGCATAACACCATGCTGGACTCTGATGCGTCGCACAACCTCATGCCAAAGGTGATCATGGACGAGTTGGGTTTGGACATCACTAGGCCCTATAAGGACCTTTTTTCTTTTGATTTGAGGAAAGTCAAGTGCTTGGGTCTCATCAAAGACTTGGTCGTGTCACTCACCCAAATTCCTTCGAAGAGCATGGTTATGGACGTAGTCATGGCAGACATACCCCCTATGTTTGGCATGTTTCTATCTAGGTCGTGGGTTGCAAAGTTAAAGGGGACTCTGCAAATGGACATGTCATATGCCACCATTCCCATATTTGGCCAGGATAGACAGTTATACATAGAAGTGTTGCTAAAATACATGGTAAGAAGTAAGACACAACCGAATAATCATCCTATCTACTTTGTTGACACTGAGGTCAGTTCCTCCATATTCTACAATGACCTTAGTTTTGAAGAGGAAGAATCGACGACCATCATGACCGTCGATGATAAAGTCGCGCAACGAGCAACAAAGTGCGCCAACCCGAGAAACCGCGCAAAGGATGAGATTTGGAACATGAGTTTCGACAGTTCTGTTAGCAAAGAAGGGGTAGGGGTCAGCGTATGAATAAGCCTGCCCAAGGTGGGCACAAAACTCTTCTCATACAAGCTCGTTTTCGACTATACAAACAACATGGCCGAGTATGAGGCACTGATTTTAGGCCTGAAGGTTTTGAAAGAATTAGGCGCAAATAGGATAACAGTGCATGGGGACTCCGAATTGGTTATAAAATAGGTGGAAGGCATATATCAGTCCAAACACCCTGGGCTGAGAGCATACAAAAACCTAGTGCTAGACCTCCTCGAAGAATTCTCGGAGTATAATCTATCGGCGATCCCGAGGGGGAAAAATCAAATCGTTGATGCATTGGCCACCTCGGCCTCGGTTTTCAAAATTCCCATCTTTTTGAATAGAAAATACGAGGTTGAAGTCAAACACAAGTCATCAGTGCCTGATAATATCAAATATTGGCAAGTGTTTGAGGATGACAAGTAGGTGGAGAGATTCCTCCTAATGATCGACGAGTTTGCTAACATCAACATTGATGATGAGTATTGTTGCAACGAAGATGACAGTGAAAATGCACATAGTGATGACGACCCTTTCTAGAACCAGATAATGGGAAGGGAAATAGTACAACTAAAAAATAATATCATCCCAAAGGGGTTAGTTCTACTGGAAAAGATGTTTGATGAAAACGACGTGGCTAGTAATCCCAAGATCACTGCAAACGATGAGGATGCTGAATATTGCAACATCGGGACTAAGGAGAACACAAAAATAATCAAATTTTTGAAAATGCTCAGTCCAGAGGTCAAGCAAGACTACATCAATCTCATGAAGGATTTCCTCGATGTTTTCACTTGGATTTATGACGAATTGAAGGTGTACGACACTAAAGTGATTCAACATGTCATCCCTCTCAAAGAAGACCAGAGGCCTTTCAAATAAAAGCTGAGACGGATAAATCCCCTGCTATTTCCGCTGATCGAAAAGGAGGTAAAGAAACTCTTTGAAGCTAAAATCATCATTTCTTTAAGGTTTTTGAAGTGGGTGGCCAATTTGGTACGTGTAAGAAAAAAGAGTGGCAAAATAAGATTGTGTGTGGATTTTCGAAACTTAAACAAAGTGTCCCTTAAGGACCACTACCCGCTCCCTAAAATCGACTATATTCTACAAAAGGTGGTGGGTTCTAGAAGATGTCCATGCTGGATGGTTTTTCGGGTTATAATCAAATCATGGTCCACCCAGATGACAGAGAAAAGACTGCTTTTACGACACCATGTGGGACGTTCATGTATGCCAAGATGCCTTTCGGCCTGATTAACGTCAGAGCTACCTTCCAGAGGGAAATGGAGATAACATTTTATGACCAAAAGGACAAGTTTATTGTGATCTATCTGGATGAAATCATAGTATACTCTGACTCCAATAAACAACAGCTCGGGCATCTGAAGAAAGTTTTCTAGAAATGGAGGAAATTCGGCATATCATTAAATCCAAAAAAATCACATTTCGAGATGCAAGAAGGGAAGATTTTGGGGCACATCATATCAAAAGAGGGTATTAAAATAGACCCTAGCAGGGTTGAAGGAATCCTGAAAATTGACACTCTGCGCAGTAAGAAGGAAGTGCAATCCTTCCTTGGAAAAGTGAATTTCTTGCGAAGATTCATTATGAACCTAGAATAAATTATAAAACATATCACCTGCATGCTTAGAAAGGGAAATGAGATCAAGTGGAACCCAGAAGCCAGGAAATCATTCAAAGATATGAAGGTAGGACTGAATAAATCTCATGTGTTGGCCAGTCCAGACTTCATAAAGGACTTCATCTTCTTTTCATTCACCTCAGAGCATATTATTGTTGGCCTGTTGTTACAGAAAGACGATCAGAACTTTGAGAATCCCATAGCCTATTTCAGCAGGACGCTCAGGGATTCTCCACTAAGGTATGACATTATGGAGAAACAAGCATACACTTTGGTAAAATCCCTAAAGGAGTTTAGAACGTACATATTACACTCCCACGTTATCGCTTACATGCCCAACAACTCAGTCAAGGATATCCTAACTCATCCTGAACCTAAGGGAAGGAGAGGCAAGTGGATAGCGGCCATGCTGGATTATGACCTCGAAATCAAGCCCATGAAACTAATTAAGGGTCATGGACTTGCAAATATTATGGTGTAGTCAGACTATGACGCTGTGGGAATAAAATGCATCACTAATCTGTCAGAGAATCCTCAGGAAGAAACAACTGCGCAGGTGTCTCAAGAGTTTGCCGATTCACCGTGGTATATAGACATCATCTACGTGTTGAGGAATCTGTAAGCCCCTCTGGGTTTAAGTAAGACCAAGGTTGGGTTTTTAAAGCTCAAAGCAGTTAAGTTCTACATCTTGGAAAGTTCAATGTATTGGAAAGATCTCGGAGGGATATTGTTGAGTTGTTTGCTAGAAAACGATGATAAACAAGCTATCGAGGAATTTCACAAAGGCGACCATGGAGGAAACCACTACTGGAAAACCACCACACACAAAATCCTAAGAGTGGGTTACTATTGGCCTACCATCTTTTCAAATGTATACAAAGAAGTTTCACGTTGCCATGAGTGTCGGATTTTCAATTTAAGAAGAAAGCTACAACCCCTACCACTAAAGTCGATCTCAGTTGAAGCACCTTTCATGCAGTGGGGCTTGGATTTTATAGGGGAAATAAATACACCATCCTCGGTGTAGCACAAATGGATATTCATGGCCACAAATTACTTCATGAAATGGATAGAAGTAATCCCCACGAAGAAGGCTACTGACGCATTCATCATCCAATTTTTGGAGACAAACATCCTATTGAGATTTGGATGCCCTATCAAGATCATAACAGATAATGCGGCCGCATTCAAGTCTAAGAAAATGGAGAAGTTTTTTCAGGATTACAATATAACCCCAGGGTATTCTACAACGTACTACCCACAAGGAAATGGGTTAGCATAATAATCTAATAAAATCTTGACTAGGATCATCAAAAGACTCCTGAAAGACAACAAGAAGGCTTGGCATAAAAAGCTTATTTACACGTTGTGGGAGGACATGGTTATCACCAATAAGTCCATCTCAACGTCTCCATTCTAGATTGTATAGGGCGCATAAATAATTTTCCCCACCTCACTGGGGTTTCCCATTCGAAAATTTCTGCAAGAGTAGGAGGCTGAGCCAGATGACACGCAAAGGAGAATAAATCAATTGATTCACACACAACGAATGAGGGAACATGTGTACAATCGATCACAACTCCACCAGAAGAGGATGAAGAAAACCTTTGACAAGCACTCTAATAAAGAGGAGTTTCAGTTGGGGGATCTGGTGTTGAAATAGGATGTGAGGAATGAAGATAAAGGAAAGCATGAAAAATTTGATAATATTTAGACAGGTCCATTCAAAATTGGTGCATATCGCATAAATAATGCTTATTTTCTAGAAGAACTAAATGGAGAGTGCGTTGGTTGGGGGCATGTAAACGACAGGTTCCTCAAACACTATCCAGTGAAATAAAGTCTGTTTAAAGTCACATGTCATTGTAAATAGTCATTTTATTTTTTTTGTCTCGAGTCAGTATGTCAGCAGAAAATTGAAGCCCGAAGTGAAGGCCATGAGTTCATGTTGAACCTGTTAGAAACTGAGTCGATAGGTTTAGGTTGCGATTATTTTTTCATGTTTCAGTGTTTGAAAGTAAAATAAGGCCCAATGGTCAGGCACTTGGTCTGTTGTGCTTTGCTACCTCACTGGGAGGATAACATCCCCGTTGGAGCCAGCTGTTAGCACCACCATTTTTCTTTTAAGTTAGGGTCAGTCTTAGTCGAGTCATGGCTTGTGTGTCAAGGCATGTGAGGTCAGGTACTGAACAATAAAGGGGTCGAAGTCAGCAAGTGGCCAGTTGTCCCTTGGAGTTGGGAAGGGATGTCAGAGTCAAAACATGTGTAAATAGTACGAGTCTATTCCAAAAGAGTCGGGTCCTGTCAAAAAGGGAGTTTCTACGTGCCTCGGGTCGAGGCAAGTTGTTAATAAAATTTGCGTCGGAAAGTGAAATGGCCATCATCATCTCATTATGAAGGCTGGGAGAATGAAAAATCGCAGCATTTGTATCACATATGCCCTGCAACCCTTATCAGATGTACCTTGAATGTGTGGATGTTCTATGGAAAATATTCGATTTGTTTCAAAAAATCCAGTCGCCATGAATTCAGTGTTCCTTGGCACGATTCCACGTCCCGTCTGCTCTGTTATAAATTCCAAATGTTCTGCACACATTCTATTCAAAAATTAGGCTTATGCACTGTTTGTAGTTTTCTCTCACAAGCCCAGGTTGATCAGGAATACTTCCTTTGGCTCGTGCCTAATGCATTGCGCGCAGGGAAAATACGCATTGCACCATGGAAACCTCCCAAAACATAAGTAAGGGTGTGCAAAGTGGCAAAAACATCGGGCCTGAGCCCCTAAACTTGAATTTGAATAATGAAGATCCAGAGGTCATAGCATCCTTTGAATAGTTCGGGTGCATGGAATTTTGCATGAAAATTCAAGGATTCAATATGAGACTAGCCGAGTAGTTTGCACTTAGCTTTGATGGATTCCATGCAATGATCTCAGGTGTTACTTTTCAGGTAACCGAGGAAACTCTGTCAACTGCAACAAAGATCCCTCTGCATGGTGAAAGGTGGTTTAAAGGGATGCCTTTGGATGCGCGGTGCTATGAAAACTTCATCAAGGAAAAGGTTTAGGTGGGGAAATCGTGACAGGCGTTCCGAGTAGATATTTGCAGGAACCTTTTCAAAACCTTCTTGGAGCAATTGGGAAATATTTCACCTGTGAAGGGAGGTTTGACAAGATACATTTGCATCACATTAGGTTATTGATGCACTTTATAGGAAGGAGACCATTAAATCTATGCTTCTTCTTACATGAGAACCTCCGAGACATGGGAAACAACGCAAAGGCAGAAGTGGATCAATCTAAAAGGAAACTCTCTCATGTCTCACTAATTAAATTGCTGGTAGTTGAGGAACTAGGATGGTTGGAACCTAAACCCTAAACCCGAATAATTGCTTATGTGCGCCATTCGACTGGAACCTGTTGAAGGTACAAGTTGAGAAAGTTGGATTAGAATGAGGAGGACAAGCGCCAGAGGCACAGATGTTCGAGAGTTGTCTTAGAAACTAAAGCAAGAGCAGCTCGCTATCACCGATATTTACCAGTAAAACAGAGAACTAAGACAACAATTAGCAGCAAAGACCCTCGAAGTGTCAGCAGCACAAGGCCATGAAGGAAATGTGACGTGGCTAAAGAGACATCTCAGGGAAGCACATGATATAATTGTGCAGCTACGCGAAACAAAAAGGATGTCAGAAGAAAGGAATGAAAACCATTTCAAAGAATGTGAAGCAGTCGGGGATAAAGTCCACGCAGCTCTTACTAGCATGCAGAAGAAACATGATTAACTGACTTCATTCTTGTATTCACAAATGTGGCGTGGATCTTGATAGTTTTGAAGAAAGATTCTCTGTTGGACAGTTTTGTCATTTTAGTAATGACTGCAACAATTAGCAGTCACTCACCATGTATGCACCCCAACAAATGAGTAGGCGGTAGAAATCAGGGTCGTTACAGTGGATGGCAGGAGTCGAGCACTTCATCATTCTGATACCCTGTCAAAGAAAGGCATTGACAAGGGACTCTCCTCCAAGACGAGAGCTTGTTGATAACTAAACCTCCATGGAAAATACAAGCAGTTATGACACAATCAAATAAAGTTGGTTCCTATTTGTGGAAAAATGTCACGCGAAGAGTCATTGATCAGAGGACAAATAGTTTCCTAAATTCTAGGGATAGTAGCTAGAGAACAGAGAAGCCCAAGTGGCGCCCTTGCCTATATATTTTATCTTTTTAATGTAAGCCAGGTTGGTTGGAAACACTATTCTAGAGAGTGACTATTGAATGTAGTTTGAGCTCGATCGAAATTTAATGCAAAAGTCCTGAAGCTTTGACGAAAAGATTCTAATTGTGGCAGTTGTATGTATTGTTTCATCTCTTTGCGTATGTGCTTCATATATTATTTATTCATATCTATATCTGTCTAAAAGGAACACAATTTCAAACTTGGGATTCGCTGCGTAGTGCCATGGGATTTGCGCCATTTAGACAAACTGACTTTCCTCTAAGTGAACTCTGAATTCATCCTCAGTGGTGCTCTGTGTCGCTTCTTGTGTTTTTCCCCCTCACCACATGCAATGATTTTACATTGAAGACTGTTTCTCGCTAAGCCTTTATCCTCTCAAGTTCAGTCACTGAGTCATTTGTTTCCATCTTATTCTCGAACCAACTCCATAGCCCAAGGTCTTACTCTCTTGCATCAATAAAACCAAAACCTATTGTTTAAAGGTGTTAAATCTAGCTGACAGTTTAAAGCCATATCTTGTACCGAGATAAATTTTCCCAAGAGAACCCTCTCCAAGTCCAAAAGGCTAGTTTCAGGCCTCAAAGTTGGTTTGTAGGTTGTCTCTATCATTCGTTTCTTAGCCAAATGAAGTTTACAGAGAGCTAACATTTCTAGTGTCATTGTCGTCGATGGAATTGAATAAATTATCCCTGGGAGAATGACTAAAGTTACATTTTTGACCCCTAAGGGTAACAAATGGACAAACATCTATATTGGCTGAAATATTTGCCTTGGCGAATCTAGTCAAAAAGACTAGTAGCACAAAGTAGCATGATTCGGGGACCCTGGCTCCAAAGACGATCTATACTAGAGCAAATCCTGACCCAAATCCTATAGATCTTGTGTGCGATCCCGAGAAGATTTTGCGCAGGACTAGAGAGAAAGCATCGAACCCATTTTATTACCTAGACAGAAGCATGTCCTTACCCAAAGACGATGCACAAAGCATTGGCGACCTTGATTTTGACACCTTGTTTGATAAAACCCTATTAAGGTATAAGTTAGAAACCAGTTTAGACGATATAGTCTTCGAACAGAAGAGGTTTCAAGCTCTGATACCCAAGAACAACCCCTAAATCCCAAACCCACCTAGAGTCATGGCTGCCAGATTCACCCCCCTCGTTCTACCAGCTCAACTACATGATTTCCCCTAGACTTAAAGCCATAGGATTAAGCCCTATGATGCCGAAGGGAAAGTTTCATCCCAAAAGCATTTGGACTGGTTCAACGATTTCGTCGACCTAGAATAGGTAGAATATGTAGACTCATAAATGAGATTGTTCGTGCAGAGTTTCACATAGGAGGTGAGAAAGTGGTTCAAATCCCTTCCAACAACAAGAATTCAAGACTTTGCCACATTTGAAACATATTTCATTACTAGATGGGGAGACAAGAAGAACCCCTTGCAGTTGTTGACACAACACAATAATATGAAGAGGGTGCTAGAGGAAACGATGCAAGATTTCTCAGCCCATTTCATGAGGGTGTATAACTCAATTCCCGTAGAGGTCCAACCACCTCTCAGGGCTGCGCAACTATGATACACTGACTCCTTCGACAACGATTTCGCCTTGATGTTGAGAGAAAGAAGATAAACAAATTTATACGCCATGATGACCGATGCAATCGAGGTCGAGGTTAATCTGATGGCATCAGGGAAAATCAAACAAAGATTTAACAGAGATGATAAGAAGCCTCAAGGGGATGCACATCCATCGACATCTCAGTCCTCATATGACAAATTTGATTTGATGATGAAGATGATGGAGAAATTGATGGAAAGAATGTCCATGGGAAACAAACCTGCTATTGGAGAACAACATGAACCCTAGCCCAGAAATCAAAACCCCACAAGGGGTCAGGTACCTCAGATCAGATAGAGGGAGCAGAGAGATGAGGGTGACCAACAAACAAGGCCTTCATTCCAAACAATTGCGTGGATAAGGACTTTGATCAGATGTTTGAAGACCAAATGCATTGTTGCGATGACAAGAACCCGCACGTGTTTTTGACAAAGGGTGAACATGCTCAGTACATGAGAGAAAATGACAATATTATGCTTGAGTCAGATGACTCATTGTCTTGGGAAATGAAATAGTTAAAAAAAGGTTATCAGAATTCCATCATGCAGTTTCAGAAGAAATTTAACCTCAGGAGCAAGGAGGCACCTACCGAACCTCGATAGACAAATCCCAAAAGGAAACCTCCGACGGAAACCCCTTCCACAAGCTAACCGAAGCCAGACCACCCCACCAAGGATGTAACTAAAAAGGCCAATTCAAAGGAGGATGCCCAGAGGAAAGCACTGGAAACAAGTCGGGAAGCCTGTGGAAAGGAGGTAGAGAAGGTTTGTCCTCCCTTTAACTTTGAGCATGAAATGGCCAAGATCAAAATCTTTGTCCCTTTTATCGAACTTATCAAAAAGGGTGAATATCGGGAGTAGATTATTAAAATGCTTAAAATGGGACAAACCCTCGAAACTTTGAATGTCCAAGATGATCACCCTGCCATTTTGTTTGGTCTGTGCGTAGAGGAGACAAGTGATACTGATGATGTTCCCCCGTTCTATGTCAGTCTTAAAGTCCATGACATTGTTGAACATACTGTTATTGATGTAATGTCATTGATGTCAACAGTCGATGATGCACATGAAGCTCCAAAGGGAAAACGCGATGCAGAAACGTGATCAAGATCAAAATCCCCACAGGACAAACTAGGATCGTTGATACACATGCGCCAGATCAACGACAGGGATGAATTGTGGAGAGAGAAAGAAGAATTAAACAACTCACTAGTTCCAATACCGTAATTGGTCTAGATCGTCAGATCTCACAAACTCAAATATCGACGAGTATGGTTGATCCAACAAAAGATCATATTAAGTCGGATTAAGTCATGACCGTCGGATGCGCAAGTGCCAAATCAATGACAGGGATAGATTGTGGAGAGAGAAAGGAGAATTAAATATCGGTTTATTTCCAATCTTGCAATTAGTCAGGACCGTCAAATCTTATAGATTCAAAGATCGACGATTGTGGTTGACTCACCAACAAACACACAACATCAAATTGCGGAGCCTGGGTGACCAATTAAATCACTAGCAAGTTATGGTTCCGCAATTATCCTTGATCGTTAATATGCTTCGATAGTCTTCATGACTGTTGGATCACTTTAAGTGGAAGGATAGGATAAGCGAGGAAAAAAGGGTTGAGAATTCAAATTCCTGACTTTTCGTCAGTCGTCAGATCAAATTAAGTGGAAGGATAGGATAAACAAAGATGGAGGGTCGTTGGATTTAAATCAAGGCAAAGTAGCATCGCAGACAGATCGAGTCATATATCTAAGATCTTTATCGAATGAACATCATTAATTTTGGGTTAAAATATGTGAGGAGGTTAAGATTTAGGAATCTCACTTTGGAAGAATTGTGAAGTCGAATTAACCGAAGTCTTGAAAGCTGATATTCCGAAGTCACTCTGAGTCATCGATCTGAGATACAATTTGGATGGTATTCTAACCGTTAGATCAAGGAGATGAATATGTGTCACATCAAGAGATCTACGTCAACAAACCATGTCAACAAGAACATGTGACATACCATGTCAGCAAGGACATGTGGCATATTCAGATAATGACAAGTGTCAAGACGAAATCAGCATTTCAGGTACGTGTAAATCTTGAATTTGAGTGACACATGGCAGACACTCGGCCCATGCCAAATCATCAAGTGACGTTAGAAAGTTACATCACTCTGAGAGTTTTGCTTTGGGAGTTTCACCACTGTTTGCACTCTTTTCGTCGATGTGTGAGCAAAATGAGAGCACTTACATGCCTAGTTGGGCTCTGCTAGTCATGACAGCTGTATGGTAAAAGTTAGAAAGAAAACAACAAAGCTATTAACAAGAATTAAACAAAAACTAAATGAAACTATG
>JZKD02S1741810.1:571290-607296 GCA_000966675.3 Picea glauca | reverse complement strand
ACCAATATATAAGCTGGTCTGATTGATGAAATCCAAAGATACACAATGGAGAAAGAGGACTTGGGTCCCTTCCCTCTCCAATGGAAGGCTCTTGAGGCCCTCAACTAATTGCTCTTCTTACAATGAAAGATGAAAGTGTGAGTGAAAGAACCCCAAGCTTATCCACTCTAGTGAGAGATGGAAAGCCTATGAAATGGTGTTGATTATGTCTATTACCAAAGAATGAGTCTCTAGTAATCTCAACAGCATAACAATACAAATAATTCCTTGAAGAAATGGTGGTCATTCATGGCTTTTTATAGCCAAACATTAAGCTATTATGCAACCTCTTTTGAATGTGAAGAGGGGCTCTTTAGGGCACAATTAGGTCTTTGACCAGCCCCCCCACGCGGAGTGAGCTCTGATTTGGTGTCAAATCGACTTGGGAGCCGATCCATTAGTGGTTGGGAGGCCGACCAGTTCCATAAATGCGCTGTTTGGTAGGCGCGCAGGTTTTGCACCCCACAGCTGTGCCTATGCGCCCAATGTACGAATATGTAGCGCACGCACGTGCGTGCGTCCAGTGGGTGCAAAAGCGCCTTGTAATTTTTTGGCCATTTTGTATAGTTTTGGCCCTTTTTCTGTGCTGTGGAATTAATCTTGTTCCATGAATGACTGTTTTCCTGTGTTGATGATGCAGAGTTCTTGTCGCCCAGTGCGGACGAAATTTCAGTGATAACAACCACCAGCAAATGTCCTAAGTCCCGAAGTCCTGAATGTCGAAGTCCCGAAGTGGACATGAGTTGTCCGATCTAAATAACACTTCAGGTTTATTCTCAATCGTTGATCATATTACAGTGGAAGGATAGTGTAAGTAGAATAGACGAAGTCCTGAATTAAATGGTGGCCATCCATATCAATGCTTGATTAAGTCCCAATTGTCGGATTAAGCAATGAAAGGATAAGTGTAAGGATCAAACATGACCATTGATATGATTCCGCGAAATAGAAGTGAACCATCCGATCTAATTCGAAAATTTGAAAAGTTGAAATCCCGAAGTCCCGAATGATGAAGTCCTGAATGATGAAGTTCTGAAGTCCCGACTATCGTCCATATCATCGGGAGATTAAAATCGTGACCGTTGATTTTGATCAACGCTCAAGCACTCATTTGGCCTAGCGTTTGGTCACCGTCGTTGGTCATATGGAATAAGAGACATAGAGGCAAAAGGTAATACATCGATAAAGTTGATAAGGTCGTGGTTTTGTGCTATCGATCACATGTAATGGTTTGAAGGAATTGCCTCTGCAGAACTCAAATTTCTCAATAATTGCAGAGATTCGAGATTGAGTTGAAGATGAAATTGATCAATATCTGTGATCAATTAGTGAAAAGCCTTCACGGTAAGGTTTGAATAAATAACCGAGATTATGGTTAATTTAATTGAAGAGGTGCGATGGTCCAAATGAAAGGACACAATGTATAACTCTCACACCGTTTTGAAAATTATATAAACAAGGAAGAGTGTTGAGAATATGGTGTCTTTACAGTCCAGATTAGAAGATCAAAATAGAAGCAGAGTCCAAGAAGAAGAACTGTTGGTTATTATGAAGTGAGGGTGGAAGGGAGGAGCATGTAAGAATTCATATCCTTACTAATAAAATTGTAAAAGACAAGGGAGTTGGTGCTTCCTAGGGTTGGTTCCCTAAATACAAGGGAGTTGGTGCTTCCTAGGGTCTGTGCCCTAAAGACAAGTGAGTTGGTGCTTCCTAGGGTTGGTGCCATGAAGAAGGGGATATGTGTCTCCTAGAGTTGGTGATCTAAAGAGGATTGGTGTCCTTCACTATTATTTATAAAACTTGTAATTGTTGTTAAATATATTTATATAATTGATTTTGCATACAATTCATTATTGATTCATTGTGATAATCAATAAAATATAAAAGTAATTGCTAATTGTTGAAAAAGGGTAATATTGATTCACACCCCCCCTCTCAGTATTCCAACAATTGGTATCAAAGCAGGTGCCTTCAGAATAGTCTAAACAACTGAGAGGTAGATCCTGAAGATGGATCAACAAGAGGGAATGTATAACAACAAAGAACCATTGTTCAATGGAGGAGGCTATGCTCTATGGAAGGTAAGAATGAAAAAATTCTTGTTGGCTCTTGGTTTTGATATCTAGCAATCTTTTGTAGATGGTTACACTGCACCAACTGCTCCACCCAAAGATGTTGCAGGAAATAAAATCTGTAATGACAACTCACGAGCAATTAATGGAATTATAGGAGGGTTGAATAATTCCATATGTGTGAAGGTTATGCGTTGTAAATCAGCCAAAGAAATATGGGACAATTTGGAGGTTGTATATGAAGGATATGACAAAGTCAAGGAATCCAAACTACAGACCTAAAGAGATCAGTTTGAAAATCTAAAAATAAAAGAAGAAGAAAACATTGTTGAATACTTTCATAGAGTATATGAAGTGGTCAATTCAATCAGAGCAACAAAAGAAGAACTTGAAGATAAACCTATTGTGCAAAAAATACTAAGGTCATTACTTATGAGATATGATGCCAAGATCTGTTCAATTGAAGATAGGTCTGATCTTGACACACTCACAGTTGATCAACGCCATGGAATTTTTATAGCGTATGAAATGAGAACAGGGAATGATAAATCATCAAAAAGGGAAACAACCTTTTAAGCATCTAAAGTGAAGCAAAAGAAAAAGACCAAAGATGATTTATTAGATATATCTGATGAAGAAACTGCAAACTTCATAAAGAAACTCAAGAAAGGGACAGGGAAATACAAAGGGAAGATTCCTCTAATATGTTTTAACTATGGAAAAATTGGACACTTTGCCAATAAATGTCCATATCCTAAGAAGTAGGAAAGTGATCAGAAGAAAACTGAAACTGATAATAAAAATAATTTATACAAGAAAAAGAAACCGTTCTTTACCCAAGAAGACAGTAGCTCATCAGAAGAAAGTGAAGAAGACGAGCCAGAGCTTCTATTTATGGGGATAAAAAATCAAGATGATAGTCATTCAGAAGAAGAAGAAGAAGTAAACTTAGAAGAAGAAATCCTTAGTGTGATTGAAGAACTAAGTAAAACCAAAAAAAAAAATAGGGTACTAAGGGAATACCTTCTAGAAATTAATGAAGCTACTAAACCAAGAGATAGGGAAGTTTCCAAAACTATCAAAGAAATAGAACAAATCATTAGTGATTTAAAGTCCCAACTCCTGGAAACTAATAAAATTGCAGAAGTCATTTTACAACAACTAAATGATAAGAAACAAGTATGTGAGAAACTAGAAGATGAGATTAAGCTGCTAAAAGGTGAAATTGAGAAAGAAAAGAAGGGATCACAATTTGAAAATAGTTCAAAAATATTGGATGAAATTCTCAATAGTCAAAGGTCACCAAACAACAAGACTGGTTTGGGATACACTCAAGACTCAATTGCTACATTACATGAATCTGTTAAGAAACAAATTAGTTATGCAGATACTCTGAAAAATTCATTAAAAAGGGAGGATAACCAGGCAAAAATGATGCCATTGAAAAATGTTACACATAAACATAAATCAATACTCCCTACTAGAGTAAAAAATGACAAGATAAAAATAGTCATCAGAAGGAATCCCCCTAATTATCTATTTATTGGATATTGTTACTCTTGCAATAATTTTGGACATAAGGCAGTACACTGTAAAGCTTATGGACAACATAATTATATAAATGACCAAAGATATAAAAACAATAAGTACAATGCAGAGAAGAGAAACTATAACTCATTTTCTCCTTTGCAAAGCGACAATAGTAAATGCCAAAAATGCAACAACTATGGTCACAAAACCAATGAATGTAGATTGCCAAAATATGATAAAATGATAAATATTCCTATTAATCAAAAGGTATGGAAGAAAAGACAAACCGAGTGCAAAGTAGCCTTATATGAAAAAAATCAGGGATGTCRGTGGTATATTGACASTGTATGTTCCAAACACATGACTGGATATCAAAGTAAATTTCTCAAGTTAAATGAGAAAGGAAAAGGAAAAGTAACCTTTGGAGATAACATGTCAGCCAAGATACTGGGAAAAGGTATTGTTAGGTTAGGAAATAATAAAACTAAAGCAAAAGATGTACTTCTGGAAGAAAATCTCAAACCTAATCTCCTAAGTGTAAGACAAACATGTGATCAATGTCACATACTTACTTTTGACTCTTAGAAATGTGAGATCAAAAAAAGGGACACTCGAAATCTAGTGGCAGTCGCACCAAGAACATCTAGCAATGTGTACATCCTTAATATAGATGAAGAAGATAAATGTTATTTAAGCCAAGTAGATGAAAGTTGGCTATGGCATAAAAGGTTGGGACATTTAAGCTTTGACAACTTGATCAAAGCCAATGAGAAAGAGGTAGTTAGGGACCTACCAAAAATGATTAAGCCTTTTGATCCCATTTGTAAACATTGTCAAATACGAAAGCAAAAAATAGTTAGGTTCAAAACAAAAGAACACTCCACAACAAAACCATTAGAGATTATTCACATAGATATATGTGGACCTACCAGAACCAAAATCACTTATGGTGAACATTATTTTATGTTGATTGTTGATGATTACACAAGACTGACCTGAGTTTTCTTTTTAAAAAAAAAATAAGAAGCCTTTGAGAAATTCAAAACATTTAAATCTCTTGTAGAAAATGAAACAGATCTCAAAATTAAATGTCTAATATCAAACAATGGAGGAGAATTCACCTCTAAAGAGTTCACTCAATTCTATGAAAACCATGGTATCAAAAGACAGTTTTCAGCCCCTAGGACTCCTCAACAAAATGGAGTGGTAGAAAGGAAAAATGGAATAGTTCAAGAAGCTGCAAGAACTATGCTAAATGAAGCCAAACTTCCAGACAAATTATGGAGAGATGCAATCTAAACAGCAGTTCACATACTTAATAGAGCTCAGTTGAGACTCGATCTTGACAAAACCCCTTATGAACTATGGTTTGGGAGGCCAGCCTCGGTAAAACACTTTAGAATTTTTGGTAGTAAATGTTACATAAAGAATGATGAAGATAACCTAGGAAAGTTTGACCCAAGCTCTGATGAAGGAATATTCTTAGGATACTCATCGAATAAAAGGGCATACAGATGTTATAATCTCAGACTACTAAAAATAGTGGAAAGTGCAAATGTAAAAATAGATGATCTAAGAAAGGGCATATCCCAAAGATTTGATCAAAAATATCAACAAGAAGATGATGATATAAAATCTCAACAAGAGGATGATGTAGAATATCAACAAGAAAATGATGATGAAACACAGGAAAATGAACCACACACTGATGAAGAAGACAATGAAGAAACACCCTTGCCAAGAGTTCCATCAAAAACAATTCAGAAGAATCATCCTAAAAGCCAGATCATTAGAGATAAAAGTGCAGGAGTAGAAACAAGAAGGAGACTAGACTTTGACCCAGAACAAGCAATGCTATCCTTAATTGAACCTAAGTCCGTTAAAGAAGCTGTCAAAAGTAAATATTGGATAAAATCAATTAATGAAGAACTAGATCAAATAGAAAAGAATCAGACTTGGGAACTAGTTCCTAGACCCAAGAACAAGAATGTGATAGGAACTAAGTGGATCTTTAAGAACAAATTAAATGAAAATGGGGAAATTATAAAGAAAAAATCCAGATTAGTCTGCAAAGGATATTCCCAAGTAGAAGGTATTGATTTTGAAGAAACCTTCACTCCTGTAGCAAGACTTGAGGCTATTAGAATGTTCCTAGCATTTGCAAGCTTCAGAGATTTCAAAATATATCAGATGTATGTCAAATCAACATTCCTTAATGGAACACTAGAAGAAAGAGTCTACGTTGAGCAACCAAAAGGATTCATTTTATCAGAAAACCAGGACTATGTGTGCAAACTGAAAAAGGCCCTGTATGATCTTAAACAAGCCCCCAGAGCATGGTTCTCTAGGCTTGATCAATATCTGCAAAAACAAGGATACAAGGGACTACTGACAACAACCTATATATCGAAATTGAGGATCAAAACATGATTGGTGTGGTAGTATAGGTAGATGACATTATATTTGGGAGTAATCTCACTACATTAAGCAGAGAATTTGGAACTTAAATGCAAGAAGAGTTTGAAATGTATATGTTGGGAGAACTTTCATTTTCTTAGGTTTACAAGTAAATCAAACAAAAAATTGAATATTTGTTTCACAAACCAAATATATCAAAGACATGCTGAAGAAATTTCAAATGGAAGACAATAAACCCATGAGTACCCCCATGGTCACTGGATGTAAGCTAAGTCTAGAAGATGACTCACCAAAAGTGGATCAAACAATGTATAGATCAATGATTGGAAGTTTACTCTACTCAATAGCAATAAGACCTAACATCATGCAGGTTGTAGGACTTGTGTGGAGATTTCAATCTGCACCTAGAGAATCTCACTTAAAAGAAGTAAAAAGAATATTCAGATACCTTCAAGGAACCCTAGAATTTGGATTGTGGTATCCAAAAGATAAAAATTTCAACGTAACTGCATATACTGATGTTGATTAGGCAGGTAACATAGATGATAGAAAAAGCACCAGTGGAGGAGCATGTTTCCTGGGAAAAAGTCTAGTGGCATGGTCAAGCAAGAAAAAAACATCCACATCTCTTTCTACAGTAGAGGCATAATACATTGTTGCTGCATCTTGTTGCACACAAGTCCTTTGGATGAAACAAACTTTAGAAGACCTACAAATAAAATATAACAATCCTATTACTATTAAATGTGACAACACTAGTGCCATAAGCATCTCTAAAAATCCATTGATGCATTCTAAAACTAAACACATACCAATCAAATACCATTTTCTAAGAGATCAGGTTACCCAGAAGGTGGTCAAAATAATGTATGTAGACACAAAAGAAAAAATTGCAGACATTTTCACAAAACCTCTGCCCAGGAGTACTTTTGAGAATCTACGACAAAAATTAGGAGTAATTCAAAAACCCCATTAAAATCAAATAGTCAGGGGAGCATTACCCTAGGGGGAGCAACCCTTTTCCATTGATGTCAAAGGGGGAGAGTAACTTCATAGATAAAATCATCATCATAGGGGGAGTATATATGAATTTTAGAATGTTTTCCTTAGTGACAAAGGGGGATATTGTTGGACATACTGTTATTGATGTATTTTCATTGATGTCAACAACCGATGATGCACATGAATCTTAGAAGGGAAAACACGGTGCATAAACATGATCAGGATCAAAATCCCCACAGGACAAACCAAGATCGTTGATACGCATGCGCCAGATCAATGGCAGGGATGAATTGCAGAGAGCAAAAGAAGAATTAAACAACTCGCTAGTTCCAATCCTGCAATTGGTCTAGATCGTCAAATCTCACAAACTCAAATATCAATGACTATGGTTGATCCAACAAACAATCAGATTAAGACAGATTAAGTCGTGATCGTCAGATACTCAAGTGCCAGATCAACGACAAGGATAGATTGTAGAGAGAAAAAGGAGAATTAAATATCATGCTATTTCCAATACTGCAATTATTCAAGACTGTCATATCTTATAGTTTCAAAGATCGACGATTGTGGTTGACTCACCAAAAAATGCACAACTTCAAATTGCGGAGATTGGGTGACGAATTAAATCACTCGCAAGTTGTGGTTCCACAATCATCCTTGATCGTTAATATGCTTCAAGAGTCTTCACGACTATTGGATCACTTTAAGTGGAAGGATAGGATAAGCAGGGAAAAAAGGGTTGAGAATTCAAATACCCAAATTTCCATCAGTCGTCGGATCAAATTAAGTGGAAGGATAGGATAAGAAAAGATGGAGGGCCATTGGATTTAAATCAAGGCAAAGCAACATTGTAGATAGATCGAGTTGTCTATCTAAGATCTTGATCGAACAAACATCATTCATTTTGGGTTAAAATATGTGAGGAGGTTATGCTTCGGGAATCTCACTTCGAAATAATTGTGAAGTCGAATTACCTGAAGTCCTGAAAGATGAAAATCCGAAGTCACTCTTAGCCATTGATTTGAGATACATTTCGGATAGTATTCTGACTGTTAGATCAAGGAGATGAATATGTGTCACATCAGGATATCTACATCAACAAACCACATCAGCAAGAACATGTGACATACCACGTCAGTAGACCATGTCAGTAAGGACACATGGCACAGTCAGATAATGACAAGTGTCAAGATGAAATTGGCATTTCAGGTACGTGTAAATCATGAATCTGAGTGACACGTGGCAGCCACTCGGCTCGTGCTACATCATCAAGTGATATCAGCAAGTTACGTGACCATGAGAGTTTTACTTCAGGAGTTTCACCACCAGCAAATGTCCCAAGTCCCGAAGTCCCGAATGCCGAAGTCCCAAAGTGGACATGAGTCGTCCGATCTAAAGAACACTTCGGGTGTATTCTCAACCGTTGATCATATTACAGTGGAAGGATAGTGTAATTAGAATAGCCGAAGTCTTGGAGTAAATGGTGGCCATCCATCTCAATGCTTGATTAAGTCCCAGCCGTCGGATTAAGAAATGAAAGGATAAGTGTAAGGATCGAACATGACCATTGATCTGATTCCGCGAAATAGAAGTGAACTGTCCAATCTAATTCGAAAATTTGAAATCCCGAAGTCCCGAATGATGAAGTCCCGACTATCGTCCATCTCATCGGGAGATTAAAATCATGACCATTGATTCTGATAAGCACTCATTTGGCCTAGTGTTTGGTCACCGTCATTGGTCATATGGAATAAGAGACATAGAGAAAAAAGGTAATACGTCGCTGAAGTTGATAATCCCGTGGTTTTTTTTTATCGATCACATATAATGGTTTGAAGGAAGCACCTCTGCAGAACTCAGTTTTCTCATTAATTGCAAAGATTTGAGATCGAGTTGAAAGATGAAAATTATCCATATCTGTGATCAATTAGTGAATAGGCTTCACGGTAAGGTTTGAATAAATAACTGAGATTATGGTTAAGCTAATTGAAGAGGTGTGATGGTCCAAACGAAAGGACACAGTGTATAACTATCACACCATTTTGAAGATTATATAAACGAGGAAGAGTGTTGAGAATATGTTGTCTCTACAGTCCAGATTAGAAGATCAAAACAGAAGTAGAGTCCAAGAATAAGAACTGTTAGTTATTATGAAGTGAGGGTGGAAGGGAGGAGCATGGAAGGATTCATATCCTTACTAAGAAAATTGTAAAAGACAAGGGAGTTGGTGCTTCCTAGGGTTGGTGCTCTAAATACAAGGGAGTTGGTGCTTCCTAGGGTTCGTTCCCTAAAGACGAGGGAGTTGGTGCTTCCTAGGGTTGGTGCCCTGGAGAAGGGGATCTGTGTCTCCTAGAGTTGGTTCTCTAAAGAGGATTGGTGTCCTTAGCTATTCTTTATAAAACTTGTAATTGTTGTTAAATATATTTATATAATTGATTTTGCATACAATTCATTGTGATAATCAATAAAATATAAAAAGTAACTGTTAATTGTTGAAAAAGGGTAATATTGATTCACCCCCCCCTCTTAGTATTCCAACAGACATGACCCTGCATAATGCCATGTTGGACTCTGACGCGTCACACAACCTCATGCCAAAGGTGATCATGGACGAGTTGGGTTTGGACATTACCAGGGCCTATAAGGACCTTTTTTCTTTTGATTCAAGGAAAGTCAAGTGCTTGGGTCTCATCAAAGACTTGGTCATGTCACTCGCCCAAATTCCTTTGAAGAACATGGTTATGGACATGGTCATGGCAGACATACCCCCTAAGTTTGGCATGCTGCTATCCAGGTCATGGGATGCAAAGTTAAAGGGGACTCTGCAAATGGACATGTCATATGCCACCATTCCCATATTTGGCCAGGATAGATGGTTATACAGAGAATTTCTACTGAAATACATGGTAAGAACTAAGACGCAGCCGAATAATCATCTTATCTACTCTGTCGACACTAAGGTTGGTTCCTCCATATTCTACAATGACCTTAGTTTTGAAGAAGAAGAATCGACGACTGTCATGACTGTCGATTATAAAGTTGTGTGACGAGCAGTAGAGTGCGTCGACCTGAGAAACCACGTAGACGATGAGATGTGGAACATGAGTTTTGATAGTGCTGTCAGCAAAGAAGGGGCAGGGATTGGCATATGGATAAGCCTACCCAAGGTGGGAACAAAACTATGCTCGTACAAGATCGCTTTCGACTGTACAAACAACATGGTCGAGTATGAGGCACTTATTTTTGGCCTGAAGGTTTTGAAAGAATTAGGCGCAAATAGGATAGCAGTGCACAGGGACTCTGAACTGGTTATAAACCAGGTGAAAGGCATATATCAATCCAAACACCCCAGGCTGAGAGCATACCGAATCCTAGTGCTGGACCTCCTCGAAGAATTCTCGGAGTATAATTTATCGGAGATCCCGAGGGGGCAGAATCAAATCGCTGAAGCATTGGCCAACTCGGCCTAGGTTTTCAAACTTCCCATATTTCCCAACAGAAAATATAAGTTTGAAGTCAAACATAGGCCATCAATGCCTGATAATATCAAATATTGGCAAGTGTTTGAGGATGACAAGCAGGTGGAGAGATTCTTCCTAATGAGTGACGAGTTCATTAACATAAACATTGATGATGAGCGTTGCTGCGACGAAGATGAGAGTGCATATGCACGTAGTGATGATGACCCTTTCCAGAACTAGATAGTGGGAAGGGACATAGTACAACTGAAAAATAATATCATCCCAAACGGGTTAGTTCCGCTGGAAAAGTTGTTTGATGAAAACGACATGGCTAGAAATCCCAATATCACTGCAAATTATGAGGATGCCAAAGATTGCAACATCGGGACTAAGGAGAACCCGAAAATAATCAAATTCTTGAAAAAACTCAGTCCAGAGGTCAAGAAAGACTACATCAAGCTCATGAAGGATTTCCCCGATGTTTTTTCTTAGAGTTATGACAACATGAAGGTGTACGACACTAAAGTGATTCAACATGTCATCCCTCTCAAAGAAGACCAGAGGCCTTTCAAACAAAAGATGAGATGGATAAATCCCCTGCTACTGTCATTGATCGAAAAGGAGGTAAAGAAACTCTTTGAAGCTAAAATCATCATTTCTTTAAGGTTTTTGAAGTGGGTGGCCAATTTGGTACCAGTAAGAAAAACGAGCGGCGAAATAAGATTGTGTGTGGATTTTCGAAACTTAAACAAAGTGTCCCTTAAGGACCACTACCTGCTCCCTAAAATGGACTATATTTTGAAAAATGTGGTGGGGTCCCAGAAGATGTCCATGTTGGATGGTTTTTTGGGATATAATCAGATCATGGTCCACCCAGATGACAGAGAAAAGATGGCTTTTACGACACCATGGGAGACATTCATGTATGCCAAGATGCCTTTCGGCCTGATTAATGTCGGAGCTACCTTCCAAAGGGAAATGGACATAGCATTTTCTAAAGAAAAGGAAAAGTTTATTGTGATCTATTTGGATGAAATCATAGTATACTCTGACTCTGATGAACAACACCTCAGGCATCTGAAGAAAGTTTTCCAGAAATGCAGGAAATTCGACATATTAGTAAATCCAAAAAAATCACATTTTGGGATGCAAGAAGGGAATTTGTTGGGGCACATAATATCGAAAGAGGGTATTAAGATAGACCCCAACATGTTTGAAGGAATCCTGAAAATCAACACTACACACAGTAAGAAGGAAGTGCAATCCTTCGTGGGAAAAGTGAATTTCTTGCAAAGATTCATTATGAACCTGGAAAAAATTATAAAACATATCACCTGCATGCTCAAAAAGGGAAACAAGATCAAGTGGAACCTGAAAGCCAGGAAATCATTTGAAGATATCAAGGTAGAGCTAACTAAAGCTCCCGTGCTAGCCAGTCCAGACTTCACAAATCACTTCATCTTGTTTTCATTCGCCTCAGAGCATACTATTGTTGGCATGTTGCTACAGAAAGGGGATCAGAACTTTGAGAAACCTCTAGCCTATTTCAACAGGATTCTCAGGGATTCTCCACTAAGGTATGAAATTATGGAGAAACAAGCATACACTTTGGTAAAATCCCTAAAGGATTTCAGAATGTACATATTACACTCCCACGTTATCACTTACGTGCCCAACAACTCAGTCAAGGATATCCTAACTCAGCTTGACCCTGAGGGAAGGAGAGGTAAGTGGATAACAGCCATGTTGAAGTATGACCTCGAAATCAAGCCCACGAAACTAATTAAGGGTTAGGGCCTTGCAAAGATGATGGTGCAATCGGATGTTGTGGGAATCAACTTCATCGTTGATCTGTCAGAGAATCCTCAGGAAGAAACAACTACGCAGGTGCCTTAGGAGTTTGTCGATTCGTTGTGGTATACATACATCATCTATGTGTTGAGGAATATGCAAGCCCCTCCAGGTTTAAGTAATACCAAGGCAAGTTTTTTAAAGCTCAAAGAGGTTAAGGTTTGCATCCTACATAGTTCAATGTACTGGAAAGATCTTGGAGGGATATTGCTGAGTTGTTTGTTGGAAAACAATGATACATGAGATATCAAGGAATTTCACAAAGGTGACTGTGAAGGACACCACTACTGGAAAACCACTTCGCAAAAAATCCTAAGAGTGGGTTACTATTGTCCTACCATCTTCGCAGACGTATACAAAGAAGTTTCCAGTTTCCACGAGTGTCAGATTTTCGATGGAAGAAGAAAGCTATAGCCCCTACCACTAAAGTCAATCTCAGTTGAAATACCTTTCATGCAGTGGGGCTTGGAATTTATAGGGGAAATAAACCCTCCATCCTCTACACAGCACAAATGGATACTCATGACCACATATTACTTCACGAAATGGATAGAATCAATCCCCATGAAGCAGGCTACTGACGCAGTCATCATCCAATTTTTGGAGACAAACATCCTGTTGAGATTTGGATGCCCTATCAATATCATAACACATAACGCGACCGCATTCAATTCTAAGAAGATGGATAAGTTTTGTCAAGATCACAATATAAACCTGGGGCATTCTACAACATACTACCCACAAGGAAATGGGTTAGCAGAATCATCGAATAAAAGCCTGACCAGAATCATCAAAAGACTCTTGCAAGACAACAAGAAGGCCTGACATAAAACACTTATTTACACACTGTGGGCGGATAGGGTTACCAATAAGAATTCCATCTCAACATCACCATTCCATATTGTATACGATGCAAACACAATTTTCCCCACCTCACTAGGGTTGCCCATTCGAAAATTGTTGCAAGAGAAGGAGGCCGAGCCAGATGACATGCAGGGGAGAATAAATCAATTGATTCACACAAAGAGGATGAGGGAACATGTGTACAATCGATCATAACTCCACCAGGAGAGGATGAATAAAACATTTGAAAAGCACTCTAATAAAGAGGAGTTTCAAATGGGTGATTTGGTGCTGAAATGGGATGCGAGGATTGAAGATAAAGGAAAGCACGGAAAATTCAATAATATTTGGATGGGTCTATTCAAAATCGATGCATATCGTGGAAATAATGCTTATTTTCTAGAAGAACTAAATGGAGAGTGCGTTGGTTGGGGGCCTGTAAACGACAGGTTCCTCAAACACTATCTGGTGAAATAAAGTCCATTTAAAGTCACATGTCATTGTAAATAGTCATTTTATTTTTTTGTCTCAAGTCAGTATGTCAGTAGAAAATTGAAGCCCAAAGTGAAGGCCATGAGTTTATGTTGAACCTGTTAGAAACTATGTCGATAGGTTTAGGTTGTGTTTTGTTTTTCATGTTTCAGTGTTTGAAATTCGAATAAGGCCCAATGGTTAGGCACCTGGTCTATTGTTCTTTGCTACCTCACTGGGAGGATAGCATCCTCATTGGAGCCAACTGTTAGTGCCGCCATTTTTATTTTTAGTTAGGGTCGGTCTTAGTCGAGTCATGGCCTGTGTGTCAAGGAATGTGAGGTCAGGTATTGAACAATAAAGGGGTCAAATTCAGCAAGTGGTCGGTTGGCCCTTGGAATAGGGAAGGGATGTCAGAGTCAAAACATGTGTAAATAGTACGAGTCTATTCCAAAAGAGTCGGTCCTGTCAAAAAGGGAGTTTCTACATGCCCCGGGTCGAAGCAAGTTGTTAATAAAAGTCGCGTCGACAAGTACAGTGACCATCATCAGCTCATTATGAAGGTTGGGAGAATGAAAAATTGTAGTTTTCATATCATGTATGCCCTGGATCCGTTATCAGTTGTACCTTGCATGCACAGATGTTCTATGGAAAATGTTTGGTTTGTTTTGAAACATCTAGTCGCCATGAATTCAGTGTTCCTTGGCACAATTCCACCTCCCGCCTGCTATGTTATAAATTCCAAATTCTGTGCATGCATTCTATTCACAAATCAGGCTTATGCACTATTTGTAGCTTTCTCTCGCAAGCCTAGGTTGATCAGGACTACTGCCTTGGGCCCGTGCCTAATCCACCGCGCTTGGGGAAAATGCACGTTGCACCATGGCAACCTCCCAAAACATAAGTAAGGGTGCGCAAAGTGGCAGAAACGTTGGGCCTAAGACCCAAAACTTGACTTTGATCAATGAAGATATAAAGGTCAGAGCATCCTTTGAACAGTTCAGGTGCATGGTCTTTTGCAACAAAATTCAAGGATTCAATATGAGACTAGCTGAGCAGTTCACACTTAGTTTCGATGGATTTCACGCAGTGATCTCAGGTGTTACTTTTCAGGTAATGAAGGAAACTTTGACAACTACAACATAGATCCCTCTACGTAGTGAAAGGTAGTTTAAAGGGATTCCTTTGGACGTGTGGTGCTATGAAAACTTCATCAAGTGAGATGGTTTAGGTGGGGAAATTGAGACAGGCATTTCGAGTAGATATTTGCAGGAACCTTTTCAGAAACTAATTGGGGCAATCAGGAAATATTTCACCTGTGAAGGGAGGTTCAAAAGGATACACTTGCATCACATTAGGTTGTTGATGCACTTTACAGGAAGGAGACCATTAAATCTACCCTTCTTCTTACATTGGAACCTCTGAGAAATGGAAAACAATGCGCATGCAGAAGTGGATCAATATAAAAGGAAACTCTCTCATGTCTCACTGATTATTATTGGTAGTTGAGGAACTATGATGGTTGGGAAGAAACTGGGACTCGTTCTTGCTCACAGCAGGCATCCCCAAGGATCCAAAAGGAGATTCCTTTCTGTTTGAGGGAAGGGTAATATCACATCGTGCAGAGGCTAGAGTGGAAAAGGCTGCACAAGAAGGAAAGATGTTGGAAGCCATTCCCCCCAACAACAAATACCCCAGAGAAGGGACAGTCCAAAGAAGAACAAGGAAGTTGGGGAAACCCGAATCCCAAGTGAACCACGCACAAAGTCTGTTACCGAAGAATTACTTATGAGCACCATTCGGCTGGAACGTGCCAAAGGTACAAGTCAAGAAAGTTGGAGCATAATGAGGAGGGCAGACACCGAAGGCACAAATTTTTGAGAGTCATCTTAGAAACTAAAGAAAGCATAGCTTGCTATCGCCGAGCTTTACTAGGAAAATAGAGAACTAAGACAATAGTTAGCAGTGAAGACCCTCGAAGTGTCAGCAACACAAAGCCACGAAGGAAATGTGACATGGCTAAAGAGACAGCTCAGGGAATCACAGGATACAATCATACAACTGCGTGAAACATAGATGATGTCAGAAGAAAGGAATACGAAGAATTTCATAGAATATGAAGTGGTTGGGGAGAAAGTCTGTGCAACTCTTTCCAGCACGTAGAAGAAACATGATTAACTAACTTCATTCTTGTATTCTCAAACGTGGCACAGATCTTGACAGTTTTGAAGAAATTTTCACCCTTGGATGCTTTTGTCATTTTGGTAATGACTGCGACAGTCAGCAGTCACTCACCACGTACGCACCCTAACAAATGAGTATGCGGCAGAAATCATGACCATTACAGTGGATGGAGGGAGTTTGACAGAGCACTTGATCGTTTTGATACCCTATCAAAGGAAGGCATCGACACAACACTCTCCCCCATGACGAGACCTTACTAATAATCGAACCCCCATGGAAAAGACAAGTGGTTATAACACGATCAAATACAGTTGGTTCCTATTTCTGGAAAAATGCCATGCGAAGAGTCATTGAACATAGGACAATCAGTTTCCTAAATTCTAGGGATAGTAGCTAGAGAACAGCGAAGCCCAAGTGACGCCCTTCCCTATATATTTTATCTTTTCAATGTAAGCCAAGTTGGTTGACAAAACTAGTGTAGACAATGACTATTTAATGTAGTTTGAGCTCAATAGAAATTTAATGCAAAATTCTTGAAGCTTTGATGAAAATATTCTAATTGTAGCAGTTGGATGTATTGTTTCCTCACTTTGTGTACATGCTTCCTGTATTCTTTATTCATATCTATTTATTTCTATATAGGAACGTAATTTCAAACTTGGGATTCATTGCGCAGCTCCCTGGGATTCATTGCGCAACTCCATGGGATTCACTGTGTAGCTCCCTGGGATTCGCTGCGCAGCTCCTTGGGATTCGTGTTATTTAGACAAACTGTATTTCCTCTAAGTGAACTCTGAATTCATCCTTAGCAATGCTTCTAGTCGCTTCCTGTGTTTTTTCCCCCTCACCGCACACAACGATTTTACACTGAAGATTGTTGCTCGCTTAGCCTTTATCCTCTCAAGTTCAATCCATATCCCAAGGCATTACTCTCTTGCGCCAATAAAACCAAAACTTATTATTTAAAGGTGTTAAATCTAGCCGACAGTTTAAAGCCATATCTTGTACCGAGACAAATTTTCCTGAGAGAGCCCTCTCCTAGTCTGAAAGGCTAGTTTCAGGCCTCAAAGTTGGTTTGTAGGTTTCCTCTGTCATTCCTTACTTAGTCAAACAAAGTTTACAGAGAGCTAACAAAACCTTTAGTTAAATTGGCATAGTTCAGTATGAAACGATGTAGGAAGTTATCCTTCCCCTGTAAACCTTGAAGTTGTCTAATGTTGCACGGGGGAGGCAACCAAAGTATTGCCTCAAACTTCATAGGATCCACCATTATCCCATGCTCATATACAATGAATCCTAAAACACAACCAGACCTAAGGCAAAAGATGCACTTATGAGGGTTCAACCAAATGCGATAATAACGACATCTCTTAAATACTACTCGAAGGTGAGTTGAGTGATCTACCCTCTTGTGATAGTGAGTAGCAAGATCATCTAGTTAAGATTTGATGTTATGCTTAAGATCGTGAAATGAAAAGGTTATGGCATGTTGGAAGGTCGCTTCGACATTTTTAAAGCCGAAAGGTATTTTTCGATATGTAAATGTACCCCAAGGAAAAATAAACGTCATCTTGTGTTGATTCTCGGGTTTGATCTGAATTTGATTATAACCTAAAATTCCATCCACAAAGGAAAAGACTTTGCTTCCCCCACACTCGTCAATAATCTGGTCAAAAAAAGGAGTGGGGAAGTTATCTTTAGGACAAACCTTGTTCAGGTCCCTAAAATCCATACACACACAGAAGATTCCTTTCTTTTTATCTATGGGAATGGGGTTAGCCATCCATTCGATCAAGGGAACCGGGTAGATGAAACCAACATTGAGCAACTTCTCTACCTTTTCCTTGATAGTGGAGGCCTTCCTAGGATTAACAACTCTAAGATGTTGTTGAACAAGTTTAGCATTCATATAGGTTTTAATTTCATGCTCAACAATGATTGGGTCGATCCCTAGCATCTCTTCATATGACCAAGCAAATACATCTCAGAATTATTTGATGAGATTAGTGTAGATCTGCATTTACTCAGGCAAACAATCTGCACTGACATATACGTTCTCAATTTTACCAGGGGTTCGAGAGATGTCGATCGCGACAGTAGGAGAAATATTCTCCATGTTTCTTTTGGCATAAATACCATGTGTATCTAATGGAACCACGTTGTGACTGACCATCTCACTCAGGGTGGACCTAAAGTAATCAAGTTCAATCCTAACAAGATCCGGCAGAAAACATGATCGATGATGCATATCGTCCCAAGGCCTATCAGGACCACACATGGCCTCTAATATGGATTCATCCAAAGGTGAATTATCATCAAGGAAATCATGTGAACAAGATGATTGAATGGACGATATGGGCTCTAAAACAAGATCCATCTCGTCTGTCTACAAGGAGGAAGGATCTGGGTCAGAAATAGCTTCTAGAATAGCCTGATACGCCACTTTTGTTTCTAACAATGGAATTTCAATCCCAATGTGTGAATGACCTTCGTACAACATACTCAGGGAAGGTAGGGTCCAAGGTTCGTTGAAATATGAAGTACGGAAAGGAACATACCTCATCAATGACAAAGACTCACTGGAAATGGCATTAATATGTTTAATTAGTGTCATGAAATCACAAGTACCCATCAAGGAGGAATACATCCTAACACCAACATTCTGAGTTTCCTGCTGAGAATTATCAATAAAAGGGACTAAAGGTCCCACTGATGCATTAGGACTAGGATGCGCAAATGAAAACTAATCAATCATCACAATATTCCCTTCGCGAGGAAATCATAGAGTGCGGAAAATGGACGACACAACAATTGTCATGGCATAAGTCCAATTACACCCTAGTAGTAGATTGTGGTAAAGAGGCACATCAACCACCTCAAACTCAACCTCCACAGTCTTTCCACCTAACTGGACCAAGAAAGCGAGAATGATCTCGTGGGGTATGAAAGAATTACCATAAAATGCAATCAACATGGTTATGGATTGAGACAAGGGCAGAGAGCCAATGGCTTTCCAACATGTTAAGGACAACACAGATGTCAAAGAACCTTCATCCATTACGGTACGTTTGATGGTAATTTTTGTGTACTCCACATGGATTTGAAAGGCCACATGGTAAGGTAAGCGAGGCTTAATGTCTATGACATTAAACTTGATAACCTTTGAGCCACACGTGTCTAGAGCTCCTAACGCAGATAACAAGGTGTTCCTCTATGAAGGACATGTCTGGAGCACCTCCAAAGACAACATCGGGCATGGGGTTTGGCCCAAATTATTGACAATCTAGTAGTTTTGGGCAGCTTTGGCATTAGGATTGTGGTCATAGCGCTTTATTACTCCTTTTAGAATACAAGGCGTAGGTTCTAGCTTATCGATCTACAAGGGTGTTTTTGGGGGAGGAGGAGTCTCTGGACCTACAACAGTCTGTGAAGAATCGTAATCGCATGATTGAGTGGCTACCTCAATCTATGACTTAATAATATTGACTCATAGATGGCCACCTTCATGTGCTAAGGGGTTTTGACTCCCACTCAACTCATTTCCAGTGTTAGAGGTCCCCGAGGCCATATTTTGATTATGTGGAAATGAGTTTTTCGTCACACCAGGCAGTTGTGATAAGAGCCTCGAGGCTTCCCTTATTTTGGGGCACAAGTGGGTAAGGTGATCATCTTTACAAATTTTACAAGGAAACTTCACCTTCCTCTTTTATTTCCTTCCCTCACCAACATTATTATTCGATTTATCATTATTACTATCGTCCTTGGATTTATTATTATTATTATTTTTCCCACCCTTACAATTATTACCAAGTCCTTTCCTCTTGTTCCCTCCTAGTTGTTGGTTACCATTTGGGTTTTTTGATGACTGTACAAAATTCACATCCACCAATTGGGTGGTGGAGGACGAAGTCGAAGCTTGTCTTGCTACAGGCTATCTTAGAGACAAAAATTTCAATTGGTTTGTCACCATGTATGTAGTCTTAGCATTTGTAGAGCCTATGATGACATCGACATGAGGCCCAGGATTTTGTCTAGGATCATAGTTTGACCGCGGTGCGTCTGGGATAATTTCATAGATCATCCCAGATTGAGCATATATAAGGTCCAATTGTTGGGATTTTAAGATGGCTTCTTCCTTAGTGGTCACTTCGTATGTATAAACATCCTTCAAAATGTAAGGTACCAAAGAATTGAGGAACCATTCCAATAGAAACTCTGGACGAATGTAGGATTTAATTAATCTCTTCCATCTACGCCACTCTTGTATATGATCATAAATATGGGTGGCTTTATATTGCTGAAGAGTTGACAAGATTTTTAGGACGACATCATAATGAACCAATAGTTGGATGTTATTGAAAAAAAACAAAACCATATGACTGGAAGTTCTGTAGGTTCCCCCAAGTAGCTCAATGTACCACTTCATGGCGACCCCTGTGAGGGTGCATTGAAATAGCCTCAAATGAATATAATCATCATTAAGGGAGTTAGATGAGCACCAAAGGTGAAAAGTAGTCACATGATCACCCGAGTCCTCACCAGTCTTGCCTTCGAATTTTTGAATGTTTGAAGGAAGATTGGTGCAGATGAGGGACCATGACGAATCGTGACGCATAGGGTCATTCATCAATTTCAAAAAATATGGCAGATTTAGCATTGCCATAAAAAGGAGTCGAGGTTGCGGCGTCTAAGCCCATGCTCTCAAGAAATATTGGGGTTGAGAGATTGTAGACCATACAGGGTACTGGTATACACCATGGCCCTGTCAGGTAGGATAGTATCCTCCTCGTAACTGATTCATGAGAGGTTGTAAGGGAACCATACCCACATAAGAGGCATGATAAGGATTATATATGTTTCCCCCAAATGAAGGAACTCCATGTTGGGGATTTCCCATTCTGTAAAACTGACTCCCTCCAGATGAAACACCAGAGGACATAGGGGGATTCGCCATAATAAATGCATTCATAAGTATCAACATGGAGGAAGAGGGAATGATGGAATAAATATAGGTGTTGGCACAGGGGCATACCTGGGGTTCAATGCTTCAACAATGCACCAACAAAACCCTAACTACCGGCCCTTTCGGAAACACCTGCGAAGCAGATGAAGTCTCACTCGAGGTAGAGGCAGGGGTAGTTGCAGGAATCAGATGTCTACAACCTTAGTTGGGACAAAGAGATATGATTGTAACACCTTAGTAGAGCACTTAGTAGTTATAGTTCATTAATATTCAGTCTTAGTTTATAGCGCAAATAACCCTAACAACAGATCAACACAGTATTCACACAGATCCAATATATTCAAGCACTAAGCATATCGACATAGATCAGATCTAGAATATTATTCACATCATTTGGCACTAATCTATCATATCAGATTCATCTAACATACATCAATCACTAAGCATTAATCATATGAACAATGAAATGACCATAATGCACAAAGAAACCATAACACAAGATATACGTGGTTCACCCCCAGCCTGGGGATACGTCCACCAACTCTTCTTCTCTTTTTATTGACTTCTGTCAATATTCTACATGCACAGAGCCATGAGATCTTACTCCACATAAGACAAGAGATCTGCGTGCACTTTGCTAGATCCTCCTTCCCCGAGTTACAACACAAAGCCTTTTCATAGTCTCTTATAATCACATGGACTTATCTCTGCAAGTCCTCGACATAGTATGCACGAAGCATTTACAATTTGTACTTAACACTTAGCAAGGTACCAAAGACATCCTTCTCCTTTTTCCCCCTTCCTACATTGCCTAGATGTCTATTTATACATTACAAAAAGGGCCTAAACATGGGTAAACCCATGGGCCAACATCCCCATACCCGTTACATAGCCCAAAACCCAAAAATCCCTAAACAAGGGGCAAAGATCCCGTGATCTCCGCTTTGACTTGTGCTCCGCCTTCGACATCCTTTCGAAGTCCCAAAATAGGTCAATCATGACCAAGGATTCTCAAAACTTGGTCAAGGGCCAACAGGCCCCCAACACTCACCTGTGACTCATCCCGAGTCACTCTGATCTAGGTAGCTCTGCTTCAAAATCCTCGAGCTGGTTCGACCTGTTGCTACGCCAAGGCCTCCTACTCGACAAACTCTTGGATAACTGCTTCGTTGACAGGTTCTTCTAAGCGATGTTCAGCTGCAGTGATGACTTGTTCTAGTTCTGCTCCTGGGCCTTCAATCTCTGTGAACAGTTGGCAAGCCTCATCCTGAATTGATTGGAGCCTCTGAGTCACTTCCATGACTTTGCTCTAAATGGTGTGGACCTGTTGTTGAGCATGTATTGTTCTTGGGATCAATTCATCCTCTCAACTACAGACAGGGGCTTCAGTTGTGCCTGTATTGTTGTTTCTTGCTTCTTTGCCTCCTGGAGCTATGACTACAGTGCCTTTAGTTCAGGGTCTTCAGTAATTCACTCGTAGGTTTGTGCACTTCTAATGTTAAGCTAGTTACATTCTAGAGTGAATACTCTGATCCTCTCAACTGCGCTTTGGGCAGTGGCTTCTCTTTGGTCTCGCACGTCCTATGGAATACTTGGCATTGTTCGTAGCTCTAGATCTGCGATTTTTTTTTGAAGCTGCTGGATAGCTTCCGCAAACTGCGCTACTTGATGCTCTATAGGTTCGTCCGCCTTTTGTTCTAATCCTGTCATAGAGTGATGTTCTCTAGTAACTTCTTCTTTGAATCTGAGCTTCTCTGTGAGCAAATGCTCTTTCTCTTGCTTGACCTGCACTCTCTCCTCTTCAAACTTGGTGTGGAGGTCATATTTATCTTATTGCACAACTCAGTGTTTCTCTACCATTTCCTATTGTGCTTGCTTTAGGGCCACTGTAGTCTTTTCTTTCTCTTCTTGTGCTCAATGAAGGTGAGATTTGGTCATGTCAGCTATTCTGCAGAGTTGGGCATGCTCATCTCCCAACTCTGGTTCTTCTAATGGTGGGGGAACAGTGGATATTATGCAGCTGGATTGAAGGGCATGTTGTACCCCTCTGAGTTCTGCCTCAATTCTATCATACATGGCTTCTTGTTTGGCTTCAATGTTCTGCAAGAGGTCCTATGAGGCATCTGATATAGCTACAATGATGAAGTTGAAGTCATCGAGTGTGAGTAAAGTCTGCAGCTTAGTCTTGGTGGCTTTGGATTTCTTTCGGGAAGTAGGTTTCGTGGGGGAAACCTTTATTTTCTTGGAGGGACTAGTCTCATCAACAATATCCCTATGCGGTGTTACTTCACCTTGCTTCTACTGATCTTCTTTTCCATTGGTCCCTTCTCTATCTCCTTTGTCATCACCTCCTCGGCCAGGTGACTATGAAGTAGTTTTTTCTGATGCACTACTCAAGTTTTGTACCTCTTCGGTCTTCTTCCTTTTGCTGGTTCTAACTGTGTCGTGTTCTTCGTGAGTGGCCTCTGAGCTGCCAATTAGTTCTAGATCAGGCATTTTTGTAGGGTCAGCAGGGAGAAGGAGCTCTGCAGACTAGTCCTTAGTTATCTCTTCGAGGTCCTCCTCTGTGAGCTTATAGTACGACTGAAGATCTTCTTTATGCTCATATGCACGCGCAGTGATATAAATAAAGTGTCGATATGCGTGGAACTTCATGAGAGGTTTGTACCGATGCAGGGTGTTTGGAATCATGCGAGGGACATATACAATAGCCCTCTTTAGTTGGAGATAGTATGTGTGGAATACTGTGTTCGACTGCCAATGTTTTCCCATATCGCTTGAATACCGGAGAATAGTGAACTTTGCAGTGAGTGGCTCGAATGACTTGATGTCAGAGAAGGTCGCACCTTCCAGCATCTCCTAAGTATTAAACACTATCAGGATCAAGAGCCAGCTAAAATGGAACTTGTAACCTTGATCTTAAGCTTTGCGGCAATCCAATTCTAGTTGGTTGACTAGGTACTTCACCCAATTCATTTGGGGTCCTTCTACACATTTTTTGGTGAGATCAACAATGAACCCTGTGACCTGCATAGGTCTGTTCTTTCTCACCAGCTTTCCTGCGACCAATTGGCAGGCCAGGTGCACTGCGCCATTCTAGATGGAAGCTACCTTGTAGCCTCGTGTCCCCTTTTCTACATCACCATATGTGTCTTTGATCCTCTGTGCCAATGCACAATCTACAACCTTCCCTAGGTAGAATTCATGTGGGTCAGGTCCCTACATGCTCAATCTGCTGATCCTATGGATCAACGTCGGATCGACTATGATGCGTCTGTCTAGCCATAGATAGCCGCCATGATAACGTGATAGAAGGATCTTAACACACGCGTTAACCTCCTGGTGCCTTCCAAAATGTGGAATCTTCATCACATTTAGGATGGTAGACTGCGTGAGGTTCATATTCCATGGTTGGGGGATTATTTTCGAGTTCTTCCCCTTTCGTCCTAGTCAAATATCTATGAGGAGAGAGCATACTGTGGTTCTTGCGGTCCCCTAGATTGAAGTCATTGAATTCCAATGTCGCGATCTTATCCTGTTGTGTTCTAACTACACGTATCCCCTTCAGAATTATACAGTAACCAGGGTGTAATCAAAGTCCCTCAGGACACTGTCGCGACTCATCGCGCCAACCAAAGGCAGGATGTAGTCAGGCAGGATAGTCAGGATTAACTTCGTGTTTTCCAGTTCATCTCGACGCTTGGTTCTTTTCTCACCTGTAGGTTAGGATGGTCTGGATCCATGAGCAGTTGAAGGATAGGCTTGCACTCCTCTCGTCGAGGAAGCTTGAATACCTGCGGACATTAATTTTTCGGCCATTAGATCAATGAGAACTTATTCAACCGAATTCTCCATGGTGTTGAGTTTGTTTGACATGCACGCTCAGATCGGATAACTCGGGTGGATGAATGAGTGCTCAAAGAAATAGAACAAGTGTCGATCTCAATATACACAGTGTGGTAGCAATGATTTGGCTTGGATACAATTCGCAAAAAAAAATTTGGTGCAATAGTTGACGCAATAAGTAGACAGCGATGTAACGAATCTCTCCAACGGACGAGAGGTCTTCATCAATGCGATTTTGTCTGTTGTGGTGTAGTCCTAATGGTTTGATGGCAATTTTTCTGGCCATAACTATTGTTCTAATCGTTCAGGACTCATCGGTCTAACGGTCATAATTCCTTCAATGGATATATTGCTCCACCATGGCGAAGTTCCATGTTGTGTTGTTCTGATATTCCAGCGAAGTTCCAATTTTTGCAAACCCTCCTTCTGTGAAGTTCCCTCTGGAACCTTCTGTAACTTTTCTACCTTTTCTCTCTTCTTACTGAGCTTTCTAGCCTTCGTTCGAGTGATCTGCGTCTTGGTATTCCTCTTCCCATTTTGATTCTTATCTCCTTTTGGCATAGTAACTTCGCATTGTTGAGATTATTTCATAGGGTTCGGGGGTAATACTTCTGCTCTGTCTGGGGTAGGTGCTCTTTTCTTCTGTGAGTCTTCTTGCATTCTTTCAACTTTGATATCCAAGTTTCTTGTTTTGAACAACTTTGATCTGTTCTCCTGTTCTTCAATCAAGTGTGCTATCGTCCTAGTCATGAAATCTTTTAATTCTTGCTTCTTCTGTTCTAAGACTTCCTCTTCTTTTCTTCTGGTTTGATCCATCTCAATCCAATTTTTTCCTAGTAATATAGCTAATGGGGCATTTCTCTCAATAAATTTAACAACCTCAAAATCTTCCTCTGTCGAAGTTCCATGAGCACTCATAAATATATGGGTGAGTCTTCCACATAGGGTTATCAACTTTCCTCTAAATAATCCTATTCCTCCCAATGAAGGAATCATAGCAGGATTTCCTAAAATTTCCCAAGTTCTTTCTGTCATGATATTCACCTGTGTCTCTTCATCCAGAACACAGTCAATGTTGAAGTCTCCTAGTCTCATTTCTATGCACTCTTTTTCTTTGAAGATATCTGATAAGTTGATATTTCTATGATCATTCAGGGTTTCTTTCATTTGTAGAAATACATTCTCCGAGTCTTTCTGGGGTTCTGTCATGGTCTCAGTTCTTTGTCCTTCCTCTTATCTCATTTTCATTCTTTCAACCTTCGCAATCATTATAGGGAAATCCAAAACTTCATTATCCATAGCTTTACAACAAATACAACTAGGTCTTTTACCAGGGCAGTCATTAGCAAGATGTCTCGGCCTTCTACAAATATAACAAAGGTTTAATCTTCTTTTTCTTTAAAATGATCCCCAACCTTTCCTGTATTGCGCACTAGGATCATAGTAGATAATCTGCAAAAAGTTCTTTCTAGGGTCCTGCATCCATTTGTTAGTCCAAACATTCTTTATATGCATAGGAATAACATATATTTCATTATTCTTATTAGATCTACTCATATAAAATCTTCTTTCTTCTAGTTGTGCCCTAGTTTTCAAGCTAGGACAAATTTTATCAAACATAGCTAGGTCCATACTTCTGAAACAAAAATTTCCACTTATATTATGTTTTCAATCAAAATTTTCATTGTTCTTACCTTTATCAGAGCACAAACCTTTAAGATCTTACCACTTTTCTTCAGATCTGACTTCTCTTTTTAGCAAAGAGCTTCACAATTCAAGTAGAATACTACGCACTAGGGAAATAGATCTACGCATGGAGCTTTCTCTTTCCTTCAGTTCCCAACAATCATAGTTTCATGTCCTGACAATGGAACCATTTGTTGGCACCGGGGAAGACCCGGGGTTCAACACTTCAACAACACACCAACCAAACCCTAACTACCGACCCTTTCGGCAACACCTGCGAAGTAGATGAAATCTCACCCGAGGTAGAGGCAGGGGCGGTTGCAGAACTTAGATGTCTACAACCTTAGCTGGGACACAAATATGTGATTGTAACACCTTATTAGAGCACTTAGCAGTTATAGTTCATTAATATTCAGTCTTAGTTTACAACACAGATAACCCTAACAACATATCAGCGCAGTATTCAAACAGATCCAATATATTCAAGCACTAAGCATATCAACACAGATCAGATCTAGCATCTTATTCACATCATTAAGAACTAAGCTATCATATCAGATTCATCTAACATACATCAGTGCACTAAGCATTAATCATATGAACAATGAAATGACCATAATGCATAAAGCAACCATAACATAGGATATACGTGGTTCACCCCCAGCCTGGGGCTATGTCTACCAAATCTTCTTCTCTTTTTATTGCCTTCTGTCAATCTTCTACATGCACAGAGCCATGAGATCTTACTTTGCATAGGATAGGAGATCTGCATTCACTTTGCTAGATCCTCCTTCCCTAAGTTACAACACAAAGCCTTTTCACAGTCTCTTACAATCACTTGCACTTAGCTCTGCAAGTCCTCAACATAGTATGCACGGAGCATTTACAATTTGTACTTAGCACTTAGCAAGGTACCAAAAACATCCTTATCCTTTTCCCCCCTGCTTACATCGCCTAGACTTCTATTTATACATTACAAAAAGGGCCTAAACATGGGTAAACCCATGGGCTGATATCCCCATACCCGTTACATAGCCCAAAACCCAAAAATCCCTAAACAAGGGGTCGAGATCCCGCGATCACTTTTTCGAATTGCACTCCACCTTCGACATCCTGTCGAAGTCCCAAAATAGGTCAATCATGACCAAGTATTCTCAAAACTTGGTCAAGGGCCAACAATAGTAATTAAATTGATCCCCCATTTGAGCACTCCATCTTGGAGCATAGAAGCTAGGATTAGTCCTAGATGAAAGATGATTCCAAACTCCAACCATAGGATTCTCTTAGGGAATATGACCTCCACCAAATGAGAAAGGAACACAAGGAGGCGTTGTGCCCCCAAACCCAAAATTAGGATTCATATTAGCCATTGAAACAGAGGATGAGAAGTGCGACGTCATGTCAGGCATATCAAAAGAAAAAGGATTAGAGGTCAAAGGTGATCCAGGTGGATATTGGTGGCCACCTGCCTATTCCACTTGGACCCACACCATTGTTTCTTTCAGTTTTTTAGTTTCCTTAATTATAGAAAAATTTACTATTTTTAGTAGTTTTTCGGGTCCAGAACTTTTGGAGGCGTTTTGAGGCCCTAAACGACATTTTTTGGGCATGAATGCTCTAGTAAATATGAGTTTGTTTCAAACTCAATATTTGTTTTCAACAGTGTATTCCTCATTTATATCTTTCTAACGATGTATCATGTGCGTCAAACAGAGATAGTATGCCAAAGTTACGACCCCAGGAAATTGATGTACCAATTTACCCCAATGGGGCCCATATTCTGGTGTTTCATCTCCTAGGGTTAGGGTTTTGGATGTTTAGGGTTTTCCATTGTTTCTCAATAATATATAGGCCTTTAAGCCTCATTGTAACATAGAGTTCATAGGCCAGTATCTCTTCTCAGAGATAAGCTACCATCGCCCAAGCTATTTTATTTCCATTTTGTCTGTAAACATATTTCAGTCATTTGTTGCTAATGAAATGAAGTTTTACTTCTGCTGCATCTTTGTGTTTATGTGTATTTATGTATTTCATTGTGTTCCTACATAAATTTGGATCACTGGTATCAAAGCATTCTACTCTTTATCTATCCTTCTTTGCATGTCCCCAACGAGGTTGGGGTATAAGGAGTTAGGGCTCGATCTGGTTGAACCATTGCAATATCAACCTTGCAAACCCCGACGACCGCCCATGGGGGAAGAAAATAAATATGAGGGAGCAAGATATCCTATCAAATTATTTCTCAAGGAGGCCCTTGAGAAACAAAGGAACGCGATGATGGACAACTTTGCCCAGATCCTTCAACGGCTGCCCACTGGCAGCGCATCTACATCTAACAACCACTCTGGAGGCGCCACTCCTTTTAAGGTACAAGTAAACTTTAACATTACCATATTTGAGGGCCAAATAGATGAAAATGTCATTGATAGATGGTTGAATTTGTTAGAAGGATATTTCTCGATTCATGACTTTTCCAACTGAGAAAGGATTATTTTTGCACTCCTTAAAGTTTCCCCCCATGTTAATGACTGGTGGGAAACCTACTGGGAGAAATAGAGCGAGGGGGAACCCTCTATGTTCTCGGTTGCACCCACTTGGAATTATTTCCGAGTCGCCATCAAGGAAAAATATTATCCTGTGGGGAGCTATGAGGACAAATACATACAATGGACTACGTTGTGGCAGCAAAGGGACCAATATGTGCATGAGCTGACGAATCTGTTCCATACCCTACTCACAAAGTTGGGTATCAAAGATTCGGAGAAAAATTTGGTGTTAAATTATCGTAGTTGTCTTCATATATACATTCAAGAGGAAATGGAGTTCCTCGACATCCCTCGCTCTGTGCGACATACCGATATGCTACCAAGATTGAGAAGAAGTTCAAACTGAATAAGTGAGACTTTGGGTCTGCAAATCAAAATCAAGGGAAAGGTACCCCCAAACCACCAAACAAAGGACCAAGCCAAGGCGGGGTGGCCCAGGACAACCCGCCAAAGATACAAGCAAAGAAAAACATCACGAAGCCAAAAAAGGACACGGGGAAGTGGTGTGAGTTCCATAAGAGCTCCACTCACAACACAAGTGAGTGTCGGGCCAAGCAGTCACTGGTAGTCGAGTTAAAGGCTTCTGGATTGGATGCAGGCTTTGACTCTGAATCAGAACCTGACAAGGGGAATGGCAGGGGGAAGTAGATTATCGATGTAGATTCCAAAACCATCGTTGCCACCATGAAGATCTAGAAGAAGGAACCAGAAGATCCAGAGGAGGCGGAGTGCCTCTTCCATTCCCAAATGTGGGTAAAGGGTTCCTTGTTGCAGTTCATTATCGACAGCAGGAGCCAGAAGAACCTCATCTCAGTAGAGGTTGTGAAATGGTTGGGTTTACTAACCACAACACACCCACAACTATACACCATTGGGTGGCTGCACCAAGGATGGGACCTCCGCGTCAGCCAACAATGTCGTCGTCCCTACAACATCAAGCCCTTCACAGATGAGGTATTATGTGAAATTGCTCCTCTTGATGTTTCTGATGTATTATTAGGCTAACCATACTTGTGGAAGTGACATGCTGTGTATGAGTCCAGGCCTCGTGTTGTTATTATTACTTTGGGTAATAATTTGTACAGGATACCAGAAATAGCACCACCTACATCCATCTCTTTGGTTACTGTAAAATAATGCAATAAGATCATTGCCAAAACCAGGAAAATTGTTTTCCTGATGATCCACCCTCAGGGAAAGAATAATATTGTGGCCACGACCTCTAGGCAGGTCCCCTATGCACGACATCAACAGATGGATAAGGTCATGGAGGAGTATGAGGACATCTTCACCTCCCCCACAGGGGTGCCTCTACACTATCAGGTCAAGCACCCCATTGATCTGACCCCAGGTGCGTCATTGCCCAATGGACCAATCTATCGATGCTCTGTTATTGAGAATGAAAAAATCAAGAGGTAGATTTAGGAGCTGTTGTAGAAAGGTCACATCTGGTCGAGTTCATCGCCCTGTGGGAGCCCGATCGTGCTGGTGCAGAAGAAGGATGGGACTTGGAGACTCTGCATTGACTATCGAGCACTGAACAAGATCACTATCTGGAATAGGTACCTGATCCCATAGATTGATGACCTTATAGACCAACTCAAGGGGGAAAAATATTTCAGCAAGATCGACTTGAAGTCTGGGTATCACCAGATACCAATCGAACCCTCTGATGTGTGGAAGACTGCCTTCAAATCCAAGGAGGGCCTTTTCGAATGGTTGGTCATGCCTTTCGGGTTGACGAATGCCCATGCAACCTTCATGAGACTAATGGATGACATATTGCAACCATTCACCAACTCATTTGTAGTGGTTTACTTGGATGACATTCTGATCTTCAACCAGACTTTGGAAGAGCACCTCCACCACATCCGACAGGTCCTCCAAACACTGAGGCAACATAAGTTGTGTTCCAATTTGGAGAAGTGCACTTTTGGCATGACCCAGGTTTAGTATCTGGGATACATTATTGATGAGTGGGGTGTGCATGTGGATCCAGCCAAGATCCAAGTCATTCAGGATTGGCCAGCCCGAACCACCCTAACAGAGCTCCGCAAATTTTTGGGTCTTGCCAATTTCTACTGTAGGTTCGTGTTGGGATTCTCTTATATCACTTGGCCCTTGAGTCAAGTCACCAAGGGAGGAGTGAAAGAAAAATTCTTTTGGTCTGAATCTCAATAGAATGCGTTCGACGATTTGAATCATCGCCTCTTCTCTGCACCAATGCTCACATTACCAGACTTGCAACAACTGTCTGAGATTGAGACAAATGCCTCCAACTATGCTATTTGGGCATTCCTTACTCAACAGGGGCATCCATTGGCATATCATAGTGAGACACTTTTTGACACAGTCCAAAAGTATCCCACTTATGAAAAATAAATAGAGTCCAATATGCAGGCTTGCCGACAAAGGAAGCATTACATTTTGGGAAAGGAAACGATCATCCACACAGACCACCGACCCTTGTAGTTCATACAGACACAAGGGAAGTTGCAGAACGATCACCATCAGAAGTGGCTCACATACCTGCAAGAGTTTCATTTGAACATTAAGTACAAGAAATGAAGCACCAATAATGTTGCGGACTGCCTCAGCTGACCCCCTATCATGGCGCTAACCACAGTGCTCAACTCTTGTGGGCACAAGACTTCCAATTGGTCGCTTCTCTACAAAAGTGATCCAAAATTTGGCCACACATATAACACGCTCTTGGAGGGTAAGAAAGTTCCTAATTTTCACCTCTAGCATGCCTTGCTATGTCACCTGGGACACCTTTGTGTTCCTTCAAGTGATCATGCCAAGATGATTTGGGAGGTGCACTACAGTCGGGTCGCTAGGCATTTCGGGGTCAAGAAAACCATGGCAGTACTGCAAAAGTATTTCTATTGGCCTAACCTTCGATAGGATTTCAGGAAGTACATCAAGTCCTGCACTGCTTGCGCCATTGCCAAACCGACCATCAAGAAGCAAGGCCTCTATAATTCGCTGCCTACCCCTATTCGACCTTGGGAATCCATGTCCATGGATTACATTTCGAGCCTTCCTTCTACTAAGAATGGCAATAACTGTGTTTTTGTGGTCGTTGACAGATTCTTGAAGATGTCCATTATGATGGCCTGCAAGAAGAATATCAAAGCAGAAGCCACTGCTAAACTCTTCTTTGAACGAGTGTGGGTACACTTTGGGATCCCACAGTCTATCATCTCATATTGGGATAGCAGGTTCCTCAGTACATTTTGGTCCAGTCTCTAGTTGATGTTGGACACCAAGCTCACCAAGTCCACAGCTTTCCATTCGCAAACCGATGGCTAGATATAGGTTGTCAACCGGCTGATTGTACACATTTTATGCATGTACAACTCAAAGCATCCACACACATGGGATGAGAGCCTCCCCTATATACAACATAGCTACAACCGGGATCTCCATCCAGCCACAGCCCCTTTCAGGTGGGCTTGGGATTCTAGCCATTATGTCCCATTGACGTAGCCATGCCATTTGTGGCTACTTAGGTAGATTCATCCCATGTCCAGTCTAAGGCTGGCAAGGCAAACAACTTCATTGAGTGCATTCATTACATCCGCCAATAGGTTCATGACATCTTGGATAGAGCCAATGCTAAGTACAAGCAGCGACATGATCAACATCGGGTGCCACACAACTTCCAGGTGGGTGACAAAGTGTGGCTACATTTGCAAAAGGAGTGCCTCACTGGACCCTACCACAAGATTTTCCCACTCCGATATGGGCCATACACCATCACCAAGTTTGTAGGGGACAATGCCTTTGAGCTCAGTATTCCACCATTCCTTGGTCTGCACCCAGTGTTCAATGTGGACCACCTTTGGCCCTACTTTCCACCTCTACTGGACACATCCGACATGGAAAAACAACTCACACCAACAGAGTTAAACCCAGATTGCATGGAACAAGACACAACTGATTGGATTATGGACACATAGATCAAGAACACCCACCAATAGAGGATCCAGCGATATCGAGTTGTCAAAGTAGGCCAACTTCTTCACCAGGGACCAAGTTCAGCAGAAGTTTCCTCATCTCATGGAGGAACTCAACGTAATGGGGACCATTTCTTCCTAAGGGGGGAGGAATGATCCAAGTGGGTATTAGTGGCCATCCACCTATTCCACTTGGACCCACACCATTGTTTCTTTCAGTTTTTCAATTTCCTTAATTATAGCACAATTTACTATTTTTAACAGTTTTTCAGGTCTTGAACTTCTGGAGCCGTTTTGAGGCCCTACACGATGTTTTTTGGGCATGAATGCTTCAGTGAATATGAGTTCATTTCGGACTCGATATTCGCTGTCAATAGTGTATTCATTGGATAGATATTTCTAATGATGTATCATGTGCGTCAAATGGAGATAGTATGCCAAAGTTATGACCCCCGGGAAATTGATGTACCAATTTACCCCAACGGGGCCCATATTCTGACGTTTCATCTCCTAGGGTTAGGTTTTTGGATGTTTAGGGTTTTCCATTGTTTATCAATAATATATAGGCCTTCGAGCCTCATTATAACACAGAGTTCAAAGGCCAGTAGCCGCCACATCGCTTCTCAAAGATAAGCTACCAACGCTCGAGCTATTTTATTTCCATTCTGTCTGTAAACATATTTCAGTCATTTGTTGTTAATGAAATGAAGTTTTACTTCCGCTGCATCTCTGCATTTATGTGTATTTCTATATTTCATTGTGTTTCTGCATAAATTTGGATCAGAAGGTATTGACTGAGAATCATGATTTGACATACCGAAATGAATTACAAAAAGATTTGTTCACATGGGCCAAGAAGAGCTCATGAGTTGGGTAGCACTAGATGAGGGAGTCTCCGACATCCACACCATTGAGGATAAGGGAGTCAATGAGACCCCATTAATCATAGAGGATAGGGGATTTGAAGTGATTCCTGAGACATTCATATCTGACTCAGTACTCATGGTAGGGTGATCATGACCCTGGGAGGTGGAGATATATGCACCACGCTTATTAACTCTATTCCTTTTAGAAGGCAATTTTGGTAAAGGGTCAAGACATGGTGGTAACTTCAAAAGACACAGAGATCAGTGAGGAGGATGGTATTTCTCCACAATTACTCAGAACTCGAGGTATAATACAAAATCCTAAGGCCAACTAATAATTAGAGAGTACACTCTTATCAAACATAAAAGGCCAATGCATGCAAAAAGGATATAATTGTTGAAAGGGACCTCCTAAACTAAAGTAGGCATGCCTCACCCAAGAGGGGCATGAGACTCTGTAAAAATAGAGTGGAGGTATCAGAATCAGTTATAAGGACCCTCGTAGGCTTCACAGTGTAGTCGGTAAAATCCCTCCAGAGAGGAAATCCTCCATAAATTTTGTGTGTTGTCTGACCCTTATCTGAATCAAGGTACCTACAGAATAACCCATGCAAGTAACCTATGTGGCTACTTATGTCAAGCAACTAAATTCACCATGATATAACCAATTCTCAGACAAGCAGTCCCAAGTATGGTCCACTATATGGGTAGGGTAACAAATCCTGAAATATTGAAAGCATCGCCTCTCACGGAGGTAAAGGCACTAGCAAGACCCCCAAATTTGAATAGAACCCCAGAAATATCTTTGACACTAGGAAGGTATTAGAGGGTTATCTCTACAACCAACTTCATGCGACCTCGTGCTTAACTCCGATGTGAGTGGAGCCTCTTGAGGACACCAATTATATAATGGGTTTCACCACTCCCTGGTCAGGCACATACGTTCAATTTTATAACCTTGGAGAAGTTTATTCACAAAATCCTATTCCAATGCCCTAGGTCCTATACTTGTTTGTGTACCCTGAAAAATAAAATCGTTTCTAATCAATTTTAATTATTCAACATTAATTTTAATGGCTCCTACTTACTCAAAAGGTGTGATTGTGAAACTGATGGTATTATGACTAAACATCTAAAAAGAAGCAAATGTAAAAACACTTCTAATTATTAGTCTTGATTTTAAATGATATGGTATGCTTCTAAATGTTGTTTCTAAAATGCGATCTCTACAATTTCAATGAAGTGCAATATTTCCTAATATGCCAAAACTAATGAAAAGTATTTAAAAGTGAAAATGCCATTTGAAAAATGCAAGTAAGCAATTTTTTTTTTGTATTTTAGATATAAAAAAGAAAATGCAAGGACTTAATAACAACCTCATAGGAATACCCTACTACAAGAAAAATGAGACAAGCCAAGTAGGATACCAAGAAGTAACTACCCAGACTGGTGTGCAAGGACAACAAAATCAGAAGAATGACTAGAAAGGAGTTTTCCTAGAATTGACCAATAAAAAAACTTCCTATCACTTTGTAGGCACTTAACAGTCAGAAAAGGGACCCAAGAAGTGTCAGCAACCAGCAAAAATTACCCAACAAACACAAAAAACAACCAAAGAAGACTAAAGAGACAGTGTACACAAATGTTTAAACAATAGCTCGTGTATGTACGCACCCTAAAGGAAGACAACACTTGTATGTATGCACCCTGTCAAGGGACAACCCATGTATTTCAAGGAAGACACTTCCCAGGCAAGGGTTAAGCCAAGAAAATCATATATAAATCTGAATAAAAACTATCAAGCAACAGATGACAGAGAAACTTAGGAAAACAAAGAGAAAATAAAGGAGAGAAACACCCAATATCTCGAAAACGAGATCTCCCTAGTGGAGTCACCAATTTTTTTATGAGGAAAATATCTCTATGGATAGGGGAAAACCACAACATATAGAACGACTCCTGAAATCAACTCTAATCTCAAGTATGTTATATAAATGAAATGCTAACAAGAGAAGTCTAGAATCCTACCTTGTCTGGACATCTGAAGAAGACCATTGTTGAGAACGCGACCCAAAGCTTTACACTTGCAACTTGTCTTCAAAAACCAAGATATGAAAGCATGTGGTATTGATATATAATGTTAGCATATAAATCTGTTGGAAGATTGGTTGTTGTCATTGATGTCAACCCTAGTCATGGGTTTTGGACCACAAGATTGATGAAGTTATTTGGACATGAAGGAAAATGAACATGCAGATACAACACC
>JZKD02S1741810.1:536393-553920 GCA_000966675.3 Picea glauca | reverse complement strand
GTTTTTAGGATCTGTGTAACCATTTGTAAAGGCTATAAATGCCTGTTTTGATATCAAACAAGGGTTCGATTTTGGATAGAAGATTAGCTATTGTACTCAGACTTATATGTTAATATAGATCACAGGTTCCTTTCGATTTTGATTGTTAGCTTTCCATATTTCTTCTGCATTATTATCTGTGTTGTCAAGCTTTGAATGGCTGTTATCCCATTGTTTAGCTCATAGCCTGATAATAAGTATTTTTGATTGTCTCTTAGACCCTACACTGTACTGGTTTAGTTACAATCTGTTCTCCACCCACTTTAAATCTATTTGCTGATTAATCAATCTTTGAGAGCACTGTCTATTTGTTTATCATTTTCATGTTTGAATGCCATAAGCTGTATTGAGTTGTCCCATTGATCCACCTTTATAAAATACAAAAACATTCATTTCTTAAGTTACCAAGCACCTTTGGTCTGCAACCACAAAGGGTTTCTTGGAGTGATAACAAATTGGCGCCGTTGCCGGGGAGAGGATATCGAAGCTCAGCTTCTCTGGGAGACAACATAGATCTAGTTCTTGATGATAGACAAGAATTAAACACTTTTAGGTTGTACATTTCTATCTGGCGACTCCATTGACGAAGTGGATCCAAAAAGAGCTCACACCAGGGCAAACCCAGAAGGCCCATTGACATCAGTTTCTGATCCAGAAAAAAGCATCAGCAAGGGAAAAGCTTTACAAAGACAGGCTTCCGGATCTGCAAGCGCAATTGATTCAGGTATTTCAACTGATACTCATCCTTTCATGTATGAAAAGTCTTTGATTGAATCCCCTGTTGAAACCCAAAATCCCCAAGAAATAAGAGATTCATCTCAAGTTCCTAAAGTAGAAGAACCTTCTTTTTCTTCTAATATTACTGATACTGTCCTTGAGATTGACATTTCATCCCATCCGAAAGGATTGAATACTGAATCCTCCCCACAAAAAGAAGATTCCTCTTCATCTCCTTTGGATTCGTCACCTAGTAAACATTCGAAAGGTGTTTTGCACACTTACACAAATCTGCCTGTCCTTGAAGAAATTCTCCTTGATTTATCCTCCAAGGGTGAAGAAAATCTAGCTTCTTTGCTCATCCAGTTCTATAAAGCCTCTTACTTTACACCTGCTCCCGAAACTTCTGCTCAGGGTGAAGTAAGACAACCATTCTTTTCGAATTCAGGCCACTCATCTCCTCCATCCTCTCCTACGAGTTACTCATCCCTTCCATCATCTCCTACAAGTTCCTCGTCTGTATCAACCACCAATACCGTCATGGCTATCCCTTTGACCAGAATGGAACAAATCTTGGCAAACAGATATGCCCCTCTTGTCTTGCCAAACCCCCTGTCTGCCATGCCAACAGGTGACTACCAGAAATACATGCCGAAGTTTACCGGAGCAGGGGAATACACAACTGAGAAACACATTGAAGCATTTTATGCTTATGTAGAAAACATAAATATCTCAGAGGAGGATGTATGGACTAGAGTCTTCGTCGAGAGCCTAGATGGCCAAGCCCGCAAATGGTTTAAAGAGCTGCCAGCAAATTCAATCACTGGCATTGAGCAGTTAGATGCAGCATTCTTAAAGCATTGGGGAGAGAGAAGAGACCTGTTGTATTACATTTCAGAATTTGGAAATCTGAAGAGAGGAGACGGAGAATCGGTCTCAGACTTTATTAAAAGATTCAACAAAATGTTTGGTAAGATCCCAGCAGAGATCAAACCAAGCGATGCCTCAGCAAAAATAACATTCTCTGCGGACTTTGATGCAGAATTTTGTCTTATCCTAAGAGAAAGATGATCAGCCACGCTTGCTTTGATGCAAGATTCCGCTCTCGAAGTTGAATCGAACATCACAGCCTCTCAAAAGCTCAAAGGGAGGGCTGAAAAGAAGAAGTCTGTTGTTGAGTCTTCTTCCTCTTCTTCAAACAGTCAAATGGAAAAGATGGCTAAAATGTTGGACAGCTTAACATCAGAAATGTCAAAGCTAAAAGTCCAAAACCAGACACCAGCACGAGCAAAAGAGCCCAATAATCTTGCCCCTCGAAATCCAAATGCTTTTCCCTATAGGAGAAACAATCCACAAACTCAGATTTTGCAAAGAGATAGGAATTCTAATGAGGATCAGAGGATAAAAGTCCCTCTGCAGAATATAGTCATGGACAAATACAATGGTGAAGATCAAGAGGATGGTGAAGGCGACATTCATTGTGTTGGAGATGAGACAGGGACATCTTATCTCACACAACAAGATTATGAGCAATAATTAATGACTGAAGAAGCAGAAGATGATCTCCTCGGTGATGGCATCTTTACATCAGAGGATAAGAATAGATACAACCTTCGATCTAAGTCTACGGCTGATCAAGCAGATGCATCAGCTTCTCCTGCAGAGACTACTACTTCTGTCAAACAAAAAGACCATTCATCAGAAGATCAACCAGCAAAGTCTTCGAAGGAGAAAGCACCATCCCCTCCCAAGAAGATTGCTGCTCCTGACAGTCAGCAAACTCCAGAAAGGCAGCCTCTAGTTGAACAACAGAAGAATCAGGAAGCCTCTTCAAGTCAGGTAAAAATTTCTGATAAAACTGCTGATAAAGCTCCTTATTCTTTTAATTTCGAAGTTGAATTACAAAAGATCAAGATTCCAATTCCTCTTGTTGAGCTGATGAAAAATGAGATGTTTAAAAGAGATATCCTCAAAACTTTAGATCCTCAGTCAGTATCTCAATCTGTTGATATCCTCAACATTTATGATGACAAACCTACCATCACTCTGGGTCAAATGGTAGAAGACAGGGATGAAATCTATCCTCCCTTCTACATCTCGTTGAATATTCATGAAAAAACGTTGCACAATTGTTTGTTTGACTCTGGTGCTTCACACAACTTGATGCCCAAAGCTGTCATGGATGAGCTTGGGTTGGAGATCACCAAGTCTTATCATGACCTTTTCTCCTTTGACTCTCGAAAAGTCAAATGCCTTGGGATGATCAAGGACCTCGCTGTAACCTTGACCCAAGCATCAATGAAGACGACGGTGATGGACATAGTGGTGGCTGACATACCTCCAAAATTCGGATGTCTTCTATCAAGATCATGGATGAAGAGATTGGGTGGCACTCTCCAAATGGATCTCTCCTACGCTACTATCCCTTTTTTCGGAGGAGTGAACAGAAGACTTTACAGAGAATCACAACTGGCATATGTGATCAGTGATGAGAAGAATCCATCCAACCATCCTATCTATGCAGTGGACACGGATATGGGTTCTTGTATCTTGCAATTTGATGATTCATTGTCTGAAACATTGCTGCTCAGAAAGCCATCAGATCAGATCACATTTCAGCCCACAGAGATAGCAGAGGATGATCTCTGGACAATGTTTTTTGATGGTGCTTGCACCAAAGAGTCAGCTGGAGCAGGAGTGGTATTCATTTCTCCCTCAAAGAAAGCTTCTCATCTGTCCTTCAAACTAAATTTTAAGGTGAAAAATAATATCGCTGAATATGAAGCATTACTTTTAGGGCTGAACGCAGCAAAGGAGAAGGGCATTAAAAAATTGCAGGTGTTTGGTGACACAGATCTGATCATTCAGCAAGTGAATAAGTCTTTTCAAGCCAAGCATGTAAGGCTGAAGGTATACAGGGATGAAGTGTTGGAGGCAATTAAAAATTTTGCAGATTTCAAAATTACTTTTGTACCTAGAGCCATGAATGAATTGGCTGATTCACTAGCTGTATCAGCATGTGCATTCATTCCCCCTTTGCCTCACAAACTGTCTTATGAAATTCAAGTCAGACATAGGCCTTCTCTTCCTAACAATGTGAAATTTTGGAAAGTTTTTGAGGATGATGCTGAACTCACCCGATTCCTTGCAGTGATTGATGAGTTTGCAGAGTTGCAGATTGATCAGGAGAACGAACATGATGATGAGGTTGAGCAGCCAAAGCTCAAGAGAAAAATTGCAGCTCACGAGATAGTTCAGCTGTCCACAAATAGAATTCCTAAAGGCTTGGTCCCATTGGAGAGGCTCTTTGACAACAACGATGTGGCTGTCAAATTGCAAAGTGCGGAAAAAGAGTCAGATGTCTTCCAATATAATGTGGCCAGTGAGAAAGATCCCAAACATGTCAACTTGGCTTCACACTTGTCTGACAAACAGAAGGCTGATTATGGTAAATTGCTGAAGGAATTTGCAAACATTTTTGCTTGGCAGTATGACGATTTGAAAACCTTTGACACAGAGGTGATTCAACACAAAATTCCCTTGAATAAAGATACTAAACCATTCCGTCAAAAGCTTAGATCCTTCAATCCATTGCTGCTGCCTACAATGGAGAAAGAAATTAAGAAACTGTTGGATGCCCGCATTATCATTCCTCTCAGGTATTCAGAGTGGATTGCTAATCTTGTGCCAGTCAGAAAGAAGAACGGAGAGATCAGACTCTGCGTTGACTTAAGAAATCTGAACAAATGCTCCAGGAAAGACAATTACCCGCTGCCTGAGATGGAGCATATGTTGCAGAAGGTGTCAGGATCGAAGGTAATGTCCTTTATTGATGGATTCTCCGGGTACAATCAGATTGCTATCCATCCGGAAGACAAAGAAAAAACTGCCTTTACCACTCCATGGGGCACATTTATGTACGAGAAGATGCCCTTCGGTCTGATGAATGCAGGGGCGACGTTCCAAAGAGCAATGGATATTGCTTTCATTGGTGAGAAAGATAAGTTTGTCTTGATTTATCTTGACGATATCACTGTCTTCTCAAGCAGCAACGAACTTCATCTGCAGCACTTGAGGAGGAAATTTATGAAATGCCGAAGGTATGGCATCTCTCTTAATCCAAAAAAGTCTAATTTTGCACTTAAGGAGGGAAAACTACTTGGTCATATAGTTTCAGCTGATGGGGTTAAGATTGATCCAAAGAGGGTAGAGGCAATAAAAAATTTATCTCTTCCTCGATCAAAGAAAGACATTCAGTCTTTTCTTGGGACCATTAATTTTGTCAGAAGATTCATAGTGAATTTTGCTGAACTCACAAAGCATATCACTGCTATGTTGAGGAAAGACGCTGAAATAAAGTGGACTGAAGCAGCCAGACAGTCATTCAATGACATCAAAGAAGCCATCACGACAACTCTTGTATTGATCAGCCCAGATTTTTCCAAGGTATTTTATATTTTTTCGTTTGCTTCCAATGATACGATCGCAGCAGTGCTTTTGCAGAAGAATGCTGATGACCAAGAGAAGCCGGTTGCTTTCTTTAGCAAGGTTTTGAGAGATGCAGAGATAAAGTATGAGTTGCTGGAAAAATAGGCCTACGCACTTGTCAAGTCACTGAAGGATTTCAGGGTCTACATTCTTCAGGAAAAGGTAATTGATTTTGTTCTGTCCAGTTCATTCAAAGATGTTCTTGTCCAACCTGACATTGATGGCAAAAGAAGTAAGTGGATAGCCAGGCTGATTGAGTTCGATGTCGAAATTAAACCAGCAAAGCTAGTTAAAGGGCAGGGTCTTGCCAAACTCTTGGCAGAAGAGAATTGCAAGCTCCTCGACATCAATCTGATGAATATTGATGCAGAAAATGTCCCGTCTTCAGAGAACAAAGAAGGTAAGAGGATTCAGGTTTCAGCTCATTTAGCAGATTGCAAATGGTACAACCATATCATTCAGTTCTTGCAGAATTTATCAGTACCATCAGATCTGACAAAGACTCAAAGAAGGGCTTTAAAACTCAGGGCTGTAAATTTATGCATAAATGACAATTTGTTGTTTTGGAAGAATCCCATTGGTTTGTTGTTGAGATGTGTGAATCAAGAAGAGGCAGCCAAGGTCATGTGTGAACTTCACAATAGTGATTGCGGAGGACATCACTACTGGAAAACCATAGCACACAAGATCTTAAGATCAGGTTACTATTGGCCGTCCCTATTTTCAGATGTGTACGAATTCGTGAAAACATGCGACAAATGTCAGAGGTTTGAAGGTAAAAAACAATTGAAGTCCCTTCCTCTCAAACCTATAGTGGTCACCGGGCCTTTTCAGCAGTGGGGCCTGGACTTCATAGGTGAGATCCATCCGCCTTCTAGCGGACAACATCGGTGGATTCTGGTTGCCACCGATTACTTTACAAAGTGGATTGAGGCTGTTCCCACCCGAAATGCCAATCACACTATCATCATAAACTTTCTGCAGGAGAATATATTCGCCAGATTTGGCTGTCCCAAAAGATTGGTCGCTGATAATGCTGCTGCATTTAAAGATAAACACTTGGTGAAATTGTGTGAAGAGTTGGGAATTCAGCTGGTACATTCCACAGCCTATTATCCGCAAGGGAATGGTCTAGCCAAATCATCAAACAAGATTTTGGTCAGAATCATAAAGAAGCTGCTTGAACATAATGCTAGAGGGTGGGATTCCAAATTAAAGTTTGCATTGTGGGCTGACAGGGTAACATGCAAAAAATCGATTGGTACATCTCCCTTCAAGCTGGTATATGGTACTGAGGCCATATTTCCTATTCAGCTTGCATTACCAGTCGCAAAATTCTTACAAGAAGCTGATGAAGAACCAAGTGATCTGACTAGGAGGATTAATGAGTTGGTACATCTGCAACAAGATAGAGAGCAGCTCTTAGAAAAAACTGAAGTGCATCAGGAGATGATCAAGCGAAATTTTGACAAGAAAGTCAAATCAGATATATTTAAAACAGGGGATATGGTCTTAAAGTGGGATGCATCACGACAGGAGAAAGGGAAGCACGAAAAATTTGAGGCTCTTTGGACAGGTCCTTTTGTCATAACAGAGGCGCAGCAGAACAACACCTTCATTCTTCAAACTCTTTCAGGCGAGCCAGTTTTAGGAGGCCCCTTCAACGGGCACTTCCTGAAGATCTATTTCTCATAAGGCTTCATTGAAGCCAGGTTCTTCTTGTACATATTTTCCTTTTCAGTTTTTGTTTTCTTTGCTTTGTCATTCAAATAACTCCATGCCCAATGGTACTAGCAACTATTTTTCAGATTTCAATAAGGCTACTAAGTCTAGCTAGGTTCTTGGTCACCTCACGGGGAGATGCCCATCCCATTTGGAGCCAAATGTTAACTCCCAAAATGAAACCGTCCTTTTGGCCGAGTTTTGGGTGGATATCATAGCTTTAGGTAGTATCTTCAAGTCATTTTTTGAGTTTTTACAGCTGAGAAAATTTTTGGTTTTGGTGTGTCCTAGGAAATAATTGATCCATAAAGTCTTCTCTTTCAAAAATGTAATTTTTTACTTTCCACAGCTAACGTGTTTTCAAAAGGTTCATTGTGCGCTGTGGAAAGTGCTCACTTTCAACAGCTAAAGAGATCGTTTCATCAGTTGACGCGCTGTTGAAAGTGACAGGTATTAAAAGGTTTTGAAAATCAGTTCTCGGGTGGCACGTTGTGGAAAGCACACGCTTTCAATAGCTAAGGAGGGTCTTCTACAAAACGGTGCGCTGTTGAAAGTGCTTACTTTCAGTAGCTAACGGGGGTTTCTTCACAGAGTCGCGCGCTGGTGAAAGTGGCAAGCGAGCGTTTGGCAGAGGCATTCTCTATGGGTCGTTGCTGCATGGAGCGGGAATCACGTGCGTGATATCCACGTATGAAGACAATGATGAGGTGATCACCCCCACGTCATAGAAAATCCAAGACATGCGCTGATAGGAGTGGGTAATCATGAAAACTAAATCGTGCATGGTAGATATGACTGGAATTCCAATTCGTTCCAGAAACCACGCTCAATGTTCATCACTTTCGGAAATGGCAAGTTCGTGTTTGGAGATGTAGGTACAGAGGAGGTACCACCGGCCTGACACCATCAAATCAAATAGAGGTCTCGCATCACAAACCATTTACAAAACACTGTCAAAGTTTTCATTTAATTCAAAACAGAGCCGAAGCCCGGACTGCTTTCAACAGCGCAGAACTTCAGCTCAACTAGGCGGTTACAGGGTTTATATTTGTCAAGTGTTTGAGCTCCAATATGGTGAGAAAATGCGGTGGTGTTTTACTTAAACGAGAACTGGATAATTTATCCTTTTTGGAATCACATCCTGAGGTTCAGAGGCATTTTTCAAATGTGGGTTGCATGGAATTCGCAAAAAGGTTACAAGTTGGGTACCACCAGGCTACTGCTGAAGTCTTCGCCAAGACATTTGATGGCGACAAAGCTTGCGTTGGCTCTGTAGAAATCAAGGTGGATGAGGCTGTCATTGCCGCAGCTACAGGATTGCCCAGAACTGGTCAAAAATGGTTTAAGACCACCGCTCCTAAGAATCCGGATTACAGGGTTTATTTGAAGGATGGGTACAAACACAAAGCGTGGACAAAAGGTATGCTCGTTTCCTATCTGGATGAAGAGTGGGAGTATTTATTCAAAGGCATTCAACTATACATTACCTCATAAGGAAGATACAATAAATTGATGATGTACCACTTTAAACTGATGGATCATTTTACAGGCAAGACTCCCATCAATTTGCCTTACGTTTTATATCACAGTTTGTCTAAGGTCTGCAAGAGAATTAAAGCTCAGCCTTTAAGCATGAAAGATTCTCTATGTTACCTAGGCCTCATTAAACTGATTCTTCTGCAAGAATTAAAGCAACAAGGAAGGAGCTGGGAGCACTTCCTATTCTGGGAAGGCTTTGAAACCCAAAACCAGACCGCAAATGAACAGATGGTAGGTGCAGGTAAGCAATCCTCTCCTCAGAGCAGCTCAAGAATAAGAAGGGCCTTGTCAGGACCTTCAGAGGACAGGGTATTTAAATTGAAACCTCGCAGATTGAAAAGGAAATTGAATTTCGAGCAGACTACAGAGCAGACCATACAGAGGGATTTAGGATACCCTACACAACAGAGTACAGGGAAGAAAATCCTCAATTTACCTTACTCAGATTCAGAATCTGAGCAGAAAGATCAGTGCCCTGCCATCAAGAGCTCTGAGCAATCAGCAGAATGTGCTCAAAACTATGAAACATTAAATCAAATAGAGCAAGGAGAATCATCAAAAAACCCTAGATCAAATAAAGCACAGAGAATCAAACACCTCAAGGAGGTAATTTCTCAACAGGAAGTTCTGGAGCGGGTGATTAAGGACAGGTATAAAAAATTATCTGATAACTTTGCAAAGACAAATGCAGCGTTTGAAAGATTGGCCAAGGAGAGTGTTAAAGAGAAAAAGAGGAAGGAAAAGCTCATTAAAAACTGCAGCAGCTTAAGATTGCTTGTCAAACGCCTTAAAAGGCAGATCAGGGGGTTGAAGAAAAGAGTGAAACAAAGATCTCACCCAGACCTGAAGGTTCTTGCTCAAGTGGCCGTCAACATGCAAGGTGAGAAGTCAAATGCCAACTGATTTTGGTTTGAAATCAATTTTGGAAGTGAAGTTTCTTTTGTGCACTATCGGGACTTTCAACAGTGCCAGGCTAATATTTCATTACCTGTTAGCTGTGGAAAGCGATAGCTTTCAACATCTAACCCATGAAAATCTCAAACGGTTGCACTTTTGAAAGCTGGGCAAGCAAATTTTGAGGCCAGAAACGCAACAGTTTGTTTCAAACACATTTTTGAGATATTCCAATGCATCAATAGACTGTTAAATCGCATATCAGGAGTTCAACCTCAGGGATTCGAGGGATTTTGGATACACATTCAAAACCATATCCTAAAACTCAGCCATAAATATCGAACTATGGAACAGTCATGCAGAGGTGTCATGATATTTCGCCACATTGCAGATGCTGGTAGCTGGAGGAAGCAAATGGTGATTTTTTGTATGCTGAAGACAATTCGAACACTCAGTTCTGTTATTGAAGACTTTAATTTCATAGTTGTTTAAGTAGAATAGAACTTTTTTTATTAAATGACAGATCCATGTTTTTAGGATATGTGTAACCATTTGTAAAGGCTATAAATGCCTGTTTTGATATCAAACAAGGGTTCCATTTTGGATAGAAGATTAGCTATTGTACTCAGACTTATATGTTAATACATATCACAGGTTCCTTTCGATTTTGATTGTCAGCTTTCCATATATCTTCTGCATTATTATCTGTGTTGTCAAGCTTTGAATGGATGTTATCCCATTGTTTAGCTCATAGCCTGATAATAAGTATTTTTGATTGTCTCTTAGACCCTACACTGTACTGGTTTAGTTACAATCTGTTCTCCACCCACTTTAAATCGATTTGTTGATTAATCAATCTTTGAGAGCACTGTCTATTTGTTTATCATTTTCATGTTTGAATGCCATAATATGTATTGAGTTGTCCCATTGATCCACCTTTATAAAATACAAAAACATTCATTTCTTAAGTTACCAAGCACCTTTGGTCTGCAACCACAAAGGGTTTCTTGGAGTGATAACAGTATCTCCTTCATCTCTTTCTTGATTCTATCAAACATCATCTCCTACTTTGATCCATGTCTCTACAAGATATCCTCTGAAGCATCTTCCACTACTGGGATGATGAGATTGACATCATCCACTGTGAGCACATTCTGCGACTGAGGCTTATTGTCTCAGGTCTTCTTTCTTTCTGAGGGTTTCTGTGGAGAAACCTTCCTTTTCTTAGATGTCTCGGCGTCTGTAAGGGGATCCTTCAGTGGTGTAACTTAGTCTCTATGTTTTTTGTCTCCTTCTTCCCCTCCTTCTTATTGGTTCACTTCATCTCCTCCTCCTCCTCTTGCGGGTGATTTAGGCCTACTTTCTACTGAGACAGTGTCCTCCTCATCGGTTTCTGTGTTCTGCACTTCCTCCTTTTTATTCTTTTTCTTTGCACTAGTCGGTCCATCATTCTCAGTCCTGGTGACTAATGGACTGCCTATGATTTCTGGGTCAAAGAGTTCTACATCTTCCACCGACACAAGGAACTCTACTGGCCATTCTTTGGTGATCTCCTCCATGTCTTCGTTGGTCAACTTGTAATAGGACTGCAACTCCTCCTTGCTTTCATCACTGCGTGCAATGATGTAAATAAAGTGTTGAGCTGTGTGAAACTTCTCTAGTGGCCTATACTGATGCAAAGTGTTGGGTGTGATTCGTGGGAATGCTTCAATAGCATGCTTCAGCCGCAAGTAGTAAGCATGGAACACCGTGTTCGATTTCCACTGCTTCACCATATCATTCGTATACCACAAGGTGGAGAACCTTGCGGCCAATGGCTCTGATGGCTCAACTTCCAAGAAGGTTGCTCCTTTTGGCATTTGCCAAGCCTCAAATGTGATCAATACCAGTAGCTAGCTAAAATGAAACTCATATCCCTAGTCCTGCACTTCACGATAGTCCTTCTCCAGCTCATTGACGAGGTAACTTGCCCAGTTCATTTTCATTCCTTCGATGCACTTCCCTTTGAGGTCTACTCCAAATACAATGAACTGTGTCGGATGGTTCTTTATGACAAGATTTCCAGCTATATGCTGACAAGTTAGTGCACTGTGCCATCCTGGATGGAGGCTACCTTGTAGCCTCGCTTTCCCTTTTCTACATCGCCATAATCTTCCTTTATACGTTGTGCCAGGGAGTGATCTACAACCTTGCCTGGGTAGAACTATTGAGGTTCCGGTCCCTATATGCTCATTCTTGTGATGAGTTGGATCAATGTTGGATCCATAATGACATGCCTATCAAGACATAGATAGGCTCTGTGAGAGGATAGGAGGTTTTTAATGCAAGCGTTAACCTCTTGGGGTCGACCAAAGTGAGGGATCTTCATTACATTCAGGATAATGGGTTGTGCGAGCTCCTTTAGCCACAACTGGGGACTATGCATTGCTTCTTCCCAATCATCTTCATGAAATACCGATGCAGCGCGAGTATCGTGTAGTTCTTTCTGTCTCTAAGGTTGAATTCCTTGTTCTTCAATGCTGGGATATGTCCTAACTAGGGTCCAACTACGTGTATCTCCTTCAGGGTGTATGCATTGATCAACGTGTACTTGAAATCTTTTGGGATGTTGTGGTGGTTAACCGTGTGAGCCAAAGGCAAGATGTAGTCCGGCAGGACCTATAGGATCTTCTTCACGTTAGCCAGATCATCGCGGTGTTTGCTTTGCTTCTCTGTCGTGGTTTGGATAGAATGACGTGCAATCGAAGGGGATTCTTGCAAACCCCCATTCAACAACATCTGTAATCCTATGGACTTGACTCTCTCAGCCATGAAATCTACGAGAATCTCCTCCACTGACTTTTCTAACGCACTATATTCACTCGAAATTCACACGTGTAACAAAATAGATTGGGTATGTGAACAGATAAATGAGGTAATCACATGAATGGTGAGGTCTAGAAAGCATAGCGCGGTATACAATGGATTTTCTGTTAGCTTGGATAATCATGGTTGGCAAAAAGCGGTCTCGGCACAACGTTCGACGGGATAAATAGGAAAGCATCGTAACGGATTCCTTCAACAGGCAGAAATGCCTCAATCAATACGAATCCATCTATTATGGCATAGTCTCAATGGTCCAATGGAATTCATTCCAACAATAACTGTGTTTCTAGTTGTTCCAGAGCATTATTCTAATGGTCGGGGTGCCTCCAACAGTCATGTAGCTTCGTCGTGGTGAAGTACCATTCTACGCGGTTTTGTTATTCTGGAGAGGTTTAGGTTCTTCAAGCCAGCCTCCTGCGAAGTCCTCTCTGGAACTTCCTATAGTTTTTATAACTTGGCTTTCTTCTTACTGAGAGTTCTTTCCTTCTTTCCTATGATCCGAGTCTTTGGATTCCTCTTTCCATTTTTGTGCTTAACTTTTCCTAGTAAAGTGACTTCGCACTGTTGATATTCTCTTATAGATTCTGCGGTTAATTTCCCTTCTTTTGCTATATCTGGGGTGGTTATACTTCTTTCTTGCATGGACATGTTCTTTAAGCCTTACTATGTTCTTTCAACTTCGACATCTAATTCTCTGGCCCTCTGTTGCTTCGACTTATCCTCTTGTTCTTCTATTAGTCGTGATATGTTTCTGGCTATGAAGTCCCTTAGTTCTTGCTTTTCCTTTTTTGTAGTTTTCTCCTCTGCTTTCCTTTGGATTTGATCCTTTTCAATCCAAGTCATTCCTAATAAAAGTGGAAAAGGGGCATTGTTCTCAACAAACTTAATAACTTCAAAGTCCTCTTATGTCGATGTTTCATGAGCAATCATAGGTATATTAGTAACTCTTCCACGTAGGGTTATCATTTTTCTTTTAAACAAGCCTATCCTTCCCAATGAAGGTATCATAGCAGGCTTTCCCAAAATTTCCCAAATGTTTTCTGGCATAATGTTCACATGTGTTTCTTCATCCAATACACAGTCTATGTCAAAGTCTTCTATTCTTGCAACTATGCGTTGTTTTTCTGTCAAGATTTCTGACAAATTGACGTCCTTGTGGTCATCCATTGCTTCTTTTAACTGTACTAACATAGTCTAAGATTTCTCTAATTCTTTCTCTTTCTGGTTCTCTAACAGATCCTTAGTTTCTTGACCTTCTTCATAGTTTTTATCGAGCTGAATATATAACATATGAATCAACATTTAATTGTCAACCTAGGAAGGTAGACTTAGAGGAACTAGCACAGGAAATGCAGGGCTAAAGAGGGGGTTTAAAGGATGCCAAACTAATCTCTGAACTGCTAAAAGAAACTTGCTGGAAGAAGCTACTGTACTTTACTTTGTTCGGCACTACTCTGTACTGACTTGCACTCATTCTGCACTACTCTGTACTAACTTCATAAAACTGTTCTGTATTAATTTAAAAGTGGTCATATGCATGTAAAAGGTCTACTGCACACTAATGACTGAAGACAATTAAGTTTCTGCTACTTATTACTCCACACAACTCAACAACCTTCTATTTTATAATGCAATGAAACTCTTTATTGTAACCAAATGAAATGCTATTTCTGTTAATCAATGGCTGAAAAGATAACATCTAAACTTGAATCTTGAAATGCTAAACCCTCTGTTGCAATCAAATGAAATGCTACTTCTGTTATATTAAACCAATGAGAAAATGACTGAAAGATGATGTTCAAATCTGGAGATGGAGTCTACTATAAATGCAATCTACACAGCTCTGTTTCCATCGAAGGGGGCCCTGCCTTCTCTGTCAACAGACCGTTCTCTAAATCAACGCATACTGGAAAATAAATAACTTACAACAAAATGGCAATAACAGAGGTCGTATTAATGAAACTCTAACTATTTTATTGAAAAATAAGAACAATACAAGGCCTGGAGATTTCCATTCTTTTATCTAATCTATGCTCCGTCTATCTCCTTCTGCTCAAGCATAGCAGCTCTTTTTATAACGTTTCAGATCCCCCCACCATGCATGGCTTTGTGCTCTGGATAAACAAGTAGTTACAAAACAGTTTGAATGAGACACGTTTTACATACCCAATCGATTTCAAGATTGCCTTTACCCATGTCTCTTGATAAGCATGATTACATGTGCAACCGTATGATTATTCACCCCTTAAGATAGGTGATTCCATTAAGTTTGCAACCGACTCTTGAATGCCCTAATCTCATGACACGAAGGAAATACAAAGCACGCGTGGCAATAATTCTGGACCTTTTACACTGATGAAATTTGCCTGGCACTCATTAGCAATAGCTTTTGCAAGAAGAGTCTTTCCACAACCTGGTGGCTTGTAAAAGAGCACACTCAACATCAATTCCACGTAGGGCAGATGGGTTACTGGAGCTTCACATAGTCTGGAAATGCTCATAGAATTGAGGATTTCAGCATCGATAGTCTCTAAGTGAGTAACATCCATTTTTCCTGATGCACTGTAACACAGCCTCAGTGTACAGAGCTGCGAGATCAGCTCCAACATATCCATGCGTACCCTTTACAATTCGTTCAACATCTTTAGAAATAATCATATTCTTTGTATGAAGGACTTCCAACCATCCCACTTCATTGGGAACTTCAATATCAATTTCCCTGTCAAACCTTCCAAACCTTCTAAGAGTTGGGTCAATGCTATGTGGCCAGTTTGTTGTTCCTAGCACAATAATTCTTGGAGATAAGAGATTTGATAAAGTGATTAACATCATAAATACCTACAAAGCCACTCTTATCACGCCAAAAGGAATTTGTATCCAGCTCCAGCAAAACAAGAGTAGCAATCATTATTCTTGCAGCAAGCACAGCATTGCATATCGCACTACGTTGTTGATTTAAACCACCATTGCAGCGAACCACTAAATATCCATTTCTCTCATTTGGTGGTGAAGGCCAGTATGATCTCGGTGCAGATGACGGTCGCCAACCATTAGAAGGAGCACTAGACCAAAGCCTGTCCACGTCAATCTGGGATTGAATGATAGTCTTGTCTTCCCTAAGGCAAGAAAATAGAGATATAGTGCAGATTATCAACACCACTAGGGCCACCGATAAACTCCCAGCCAATAATTTTTAAACAAGAGGTGTCGGGATATTATCTTGTGTTTTGAGCAGTTGTGCTCCAAGGCCGTCGACTTCAAAAGGATATGCTATATATCCAATTCGCTAGCCCATCATACCATAAGCTTTAGAAAAAGATAATACATTGATAATATGTGGAGCCTCTACACAAGTATGTTTCAACCCATCATACATAAAATACTCATAGGTATTATCCACTACAAGCCAACACCCTTTATTTTTTCAAAGTTCAGATATTCTCCGTAGAAGAGGATTATTATTGCATTTTTAGTTGAATTCTTCGCTCATTTGTGGTTTTGGAAGCACTTCATGATTTCTGTATACTACGGAACATATATGTATAACAAAATATGAATAGCACAGAAAGAATGCCATTTGTTTATCAAAAGACTTCAGGAGAGTAAACAATATCTTCAAGAACCAACAAGAAAATGTTATAAATACGGAGCCCAACAGTTTTTTTGTCTCATGTTCATCTTTTCAACTTTAGCAATCATTCTTGGACAATCTTCAACCTCATGACCAATAGTTGTACAACAAATACAAATAGGACATATACCAGGGCATTCCTTAGCAAGATATCCTAGTCTTCTGCAGTTATAACATAGTGTCAATCCTCTCTTTCTTTTAAAATATCCCCAGCCTTTCCTGTACTGCGCACTGGGATCACAGTGATGGACCTGCATTCTGTAAAAAATATTTCTAGGTTCCTGCATCCACTTATTAGTCCAAAAATTCTTTCTATGCATCGGAATAACATATCTTTCTCTATTTCTATCAAATTTATTCAGATCAACTCTTTCTTCTAACTGTTCCCTAGTTTTCAGACTGGGACAAGATCTATCAAACATACCTAGATTCATATTTTCGAAGCAAACATTTCCACTTATCTTACCTTTACTAGATCACAAAGATTTAAGATCTTACCTCTTGTAGTATACCTAGGGAGTTAATATGGGGTACCTAGGGAGGTACCCAATGGGAATGTAGTTATGTGTTATTAGTGGAAGTCAATTAATATATGAGAATGTGGTCATTCAATGTAAGGTGGACTAGGTCCACTATATTAATAAAGGCTCACTATGGTAGTTGGATGTAATAAATGTGAGAAGGCTCTCTAAAAGGTCCCTAGGAGATAGGGAGAGATATACAAAGAAGTGTAGGCAATGTAATGAAACATAATGAAGAATATTGTGATTGTACAAGCAAGGATTGCTTGAGGAGTTTTATCCTTCCATAAGGATTAATATATGGTGTTACCCTACCTCAAGGGTTTTCTCTATTTCTTGTGTTCATGTTATAGTGAATGGTTTATGGTTTATTCTTGGTATTATTGAATTATATTTGCAGATCCGGTTAGGTACTTAACAATTGGTATCAAAGCACTTTCCTTGGCCAAAGAAGGAAATATTTGTTTTCTCTTTTTGCAGAATTTTTTCTAGGGAAGAAAAAGAGGGCGGCACACTTCAGGTTTAGATATAAATATTTATGGGTTGAATTTGGAAAAAAAAATTGGGTTTGAATTCCTCTTGGAAAAATACCCAATTTCAAAAAAAAAATCAACCGAAACGGAGTTCGGGAAGTAACGTTATGAGCATTTTAAATTCAGCAGTTTTTCAGAGTTTTTCCGGAAAAAAACCGTGATTTTCCGCCGTAACTTATTGTTCTATTTTTGGGGGTTTTTTATAGCAAGATGTATTTTATAGGGAAATTTGATGGCCCTAGTATTGAATCATTTGTTAAAGAAATAAAATCAGCATGGGAAGATACTTGGCCTCATTGGGTAGATCTCAAATTGCAAGGTGATGCTGCCATTTGGTGGAAATCACTTGATTATAAGGAGATGATGAGACTTTCCAATGTAGAATTTGAAAAAATATTGTTAGATAAGTGGTCTCATGGAGAAAATAAGGATAAAGAGAGAACCAAGAGTTTATTTTCATGTTAAAAATCTATATTACAGGTTCATGGCTGTATTCATAAAGAAAATATCATTGTTTCTATTAACCCTAGTTGCATGCATAATTTTATCAATGTTTAGTTGGTTAATAGATTGCAAGT
>JZKD02S1741810.1:501559-514483 GCA_000966675.3 Picea glauca | reverse complement strand
TCCTTATGTGATCCCTTCTTGTATACGTAACTTGATTAAATGTTATATTTTATTCTCACTTTTAATTTAATACTTTATTAATTAATGAATTAATTAATAATTAAATCAATCATTAGCCATATTGATTAAAGAGTTAATTATACTTAAATTAATCATAAACAAGAATAATTAATTAATAATAAATAATTAGTTAAGGTTATTTTAATAAATAATTATAGTTTAGCTAATATTTTAGGATTACATTATTAAATTAATTATAATTTATAATCAAGGGTCGTTACATATATATTCAATAGCTTCTTTAGAACCGCAGCACAAGTATGTAGCTATGATGACATGCAGATTATACGAGAGAGAGGACACCTCACATTTCTTTCTTCCATGGGTGCCTCTAATGCTTTGAGTTGCCAAAGGTTGTTCCTTCGACTGGGTGAAGATGTTGTCCGACAGCCTGACCAGTTGGGTCGCAGAGTATTGGGCGTAGAAAGAAAGTGGAAAAATTGCTTCATTTTTTATGTCTGCATACATTATGGATGTCGTTTGTTTTGTAACACCATTTCCGTTAATGAGCTAGAGTTGGACTCTAGCAGAGGATGAGCCCATACACGTCTATCATTCAAAATTATGAGAAAACAAAGCGACAAATTTCGTATACGAAATCTTCAACTGGGTGATGGTGCCTCTGCATGTCACTATTTTCAGTCACCTGCCACCCAGGATCTCAGACAGTATAGTAACAAATATGAGTAGCATAGCTGACTGGTATGTAGAAGACGAATTTTCATATCTCAGAGTTTTCGGGGCTTCTGTTCCCATGCATGCATTGCCATTGTTCATTCCTGACAAGTTGGCTTGTTGTGAGGTTGCTAGACAAACAATAATCAATGGTATAAGCAAGGAGCTTAAGGGATACTCAAAGAAGGTATGGCCACCTTTTCCTGTTCATTTAAATTCATATTCTTTATTAGATTTTGGGCATGCCAAAGCTGAGGCAGCAGCCCTGGAAGACCTAAATTTGGTCTTCATTGAATACAAGAAGCACAATCTACAAAGGGTCATGAGCAATCATTTGTCCAGTTGCGGGCTCAAGAGATTTGAGCACGAGAATTCACCCTCGAATGACATTTTCCGAGGTGCAAGGTCCTATGCCGAGATTCTAGCTCAGATAAAAACCTTGGCACCCGAGGAAAGAGCCGATGTTCTAAAGTTCCAAGAACATCGACGTAGTTGTCTTCTCGCAGTGTTGTGGGGTGAGAGTCTGAGTACGACGGAGGTGAAACAAAAAGATGCCGAAGGCTCTAAGGATGCGATGCCCGATCAAGAAAAACACCAGGACGAGGGAGAGAAAACTAAGAGTCCCAAAGCAGAGATAAAGACTCCCGACCCACCGAAGAAGCAGAGTCCGGTTACTACTCCAGGAAAATCAGCGAAACAGATCGGAGAACCTATCACATCAGTTACTCTCTTGCAGTCAACTCAAGGAAATATTGATGCAGGATGGATCTTCAATGAAGATTTGAGGCCTATAAGGGTAGAAGAACTCCCTCCGAATGAGTTTTTCTTCTATAAGAAGACAAAGGCAGTGGTAAAGAGGGAATTCTATCAGAAAGGAGAGTCAATGACCAAGAAATACAAAGTTATAACGGATGGAAAAGACAAGAGGAATGAACAATTCACGACTGAAATAGCAGGGACATTAGGAGCATACGCCACGACGAATCAATTTTCAGTCGGGCTTTTAAAAAACCAGCTGAAACGAAAGAATCACCTCATCAAGACCCTGGAAGCTAGACTAGTCATAGAAATGAAGACTGCCAAAGACCAGGAGAGTGTAGGTATAGAGAAAACAAGGTTGGGCGATAAAAATGAGATAGATATGCTCAAGACTAAGATCGAACAAGCACAACTGGTGGTTCGGGATGGTCAGATGCAAGCGAGCTAGAAAAAGGATTTGATCCAATAGCTACAGGCTAGGGTGGAAATCACCGAAAGAAAAGTGATAGATATCGGAATTTTTCAGTCCCAGGCGATGGAGATTCGGAGCAGAGTCTCTATGGCCCAACGAAATTTACTCGAAATGGTAGAGGAGATTCGGGACAACTGCTTGTTGGTTAATCAAGTTTTGGAGAATTTAAGTGCTAGAGAAAGGGAAGTTGGAGTAGCACAGGTCGCCTTCCAAGAGGCTATGATAGCCACACACAACAGGGATTCAGGAAGTACTCCCAGGTTCACCATTTCAGAGCAGACCAGAGGAAACATTCTATTAAAAGAATGGGAGCACAGCATCGCGGAAGGCAAGCTGCAAGCCAAAATGGTAACGAATTCCTTAGAAGAGGCCTTTAGTTCTAAAGATGACAATCTGCTAGGCATTGATAGTGGAGGTAATGCTGAGGCATTGATTCAAATGAATATGGAAAAAATCTCGCTTGATTTAAAGGAAAAAGAGGAAAGAGATTCGACCGAGATCTCCCAAGTGACTATGGTGGACATAGTCCAAATAGACAAATGTATGATTAAACCAAGCGCACAATTATGCGCTATCGACATCATAGACAGACAGATGGAAGATAGGTTGCTGCAATTAGCCCGAGATTGTTACTCTTTTAAGGCCAACTGTCAAGCAGAACCGTCAAGGCTGATATCTCGGCTTGTTGAAAGATGTGTCACCTGTACCGAACACGCGCGAGGACAAACTTCTGGTACCAAGTGAAGACAGAGAAGAAGAAATGTAGCGATTGCTCTCCTCCCTATCATAATTGAAATTTTTGTAACGATTGAGATTCTGTCTTATTGTAAAACTGTATAAATATACCATAGAAAGAAAGAAAAAACGTTGGACCTTTTTGTGTCGATTGTAATAGAGTTTTTACATTTTGAGAGTTAATACAAAGCAAATATGAAGATTCTCAATTTCATCACGACTGTGTTATGAGTTTGTTTTCTTGTATCTCATATTTCATTTCATTTCATATTCATAACTGATGAATGCTTCGTTATAATTTAGTATGACCACTACTATAGCGAATGAATTTTGGTTTTCTGTAATTGATTACTTTTTTTCCTCTGTACCAGCTATTAGCAGGTGTAAGACCAGTCAACACTTTCAGAATTCTATATATATTTTATACTACATCGGGTTATTTCCTTACAGTTTTCCTCTCCTATTTATACATGAGATTCTCCCTTGATAGGAGCCTTACATCATAGACAACTAAATGTTTTTCTCCCACCTCATACATTTTATTAAGATATAAATCAGTTACGGGAAAGAGGCTTTGATTTGCACCCCGTTTTATTTCCAAAACCGTAAATTCTCTTTTATACGACCGAATTGAGACAACACTTAATTTCCCTCTGAAGTTTTTCTTATTTCACTGTTCCTCCATGACTGTCCCTTAACCAACACAGCCCAATATCGAACCCAGATTATCAAATCAAACGCACATTGCCTTAAACTTTTCGATGCTATTCTTAAAACAACTACTACCCAGGTTGAACTCGAACGTTCATGGGTAGTGATTGAACATGATATAACCATCCAGGAACAGTTGGAAGCTAGACAACACCAACGTAGAAATATTCCCTAGTTTCCTTTGCCGAAGGTTGACGTTTCTCTCTTCTCCACCCTTTACCCACTTTCGGATGCCTAGACACTATACTTCTAAGCCTTAAGTATAGACTCTAGAAAAACATCTTTTTGGTGCCGTTGCCGAGGACCGAAGTTACGAAACCTTTTTCCCTGGAAAAACGACATTTGTGTTTCGTTGAAAGTGTTACCCTTTGATAGTGAACAAAGAGTACACACCTTTTAAAGGCTTTTCAATCTTTCACTTGGCGACTCCACAGGTAATAAACTGGCATCTGGTTGAAGGAATACCAGACAAAACCTAGATGGTAAGCAGATTATGCCCGTTACCGATCTCGAGAAAATTCTAAAGGCGAGAGGCTCTCTTAAGCCAACCACTGTAGTCTACAAACTTAAAATCCCACAACTGAAGACTAAGAGTCCTTCCGAACCCTCAACTTCACTCAGTCCTCTCTTTGATACTAAAGGTTTAACGTCAAATTGCTCCGAAGTTAGGAGTGAGATTCATCCAACAGTCCCCTTAGTACACAAAGGAAAGGGCCCTCTTGAAAGTTCATCAGCAGTGGACATACCATCTTTCCTTCAGGTAAATTTCCTAACCTTAGCTAATTCTGAAGAGTGTGTTACACATTTGGTTTCCACACCCGTCGGTTCTCCCGATTTCGTCTCTTGCAAATTTGAGGAACTAAGTCCTCGCATTCCTTATTTTTCATCGCCGGATTTTCCTCCTCACGAAGAAAATAAAGATTCACTTTTAATTTTTCGAAACCCCCTTTACGACTTTCCACAAATAACGATGGCAGCCACCGAAAGAGGAGGTGGAGGGTTTATAGGAGGAGGTGGAGGGTTTATCGGAGGAGGAGGGGGAGGAGCTCCTCTAGGAGGAGATGGAGGCCAAGGGCCTGCCCCCCCTCCCAGAGTGTTTGCGAAAGTTGCAGCCAGATATGCCCCCTTGGTATTGCCCGTTCCTCTACATGACCTTCCTGAAAATTACATAATTGTTTTTCCAAAATTCACTGGGGAAGGGGATCTAACCGCTTTCGAACACATTAATTTCTTTGATCAATTCGTAGATATCCTAGGTATCGAACATGAAGACGTATATTGGAGGCTTCTTGTTCAAACCTTCGAAGGCCAGGTCCGAACTTGGTTTTAGAGTCTACCTGCAACATCTATCTTGTCTTACGATGCCTTAGAAGATGCTTTCCTCAGACAGTGGGGCGAATGAAAGGACCACTTATATTATTTAACCGAATTTGGGTCTTTAAGAAAAAATAATTCCAAAATAGTCATGGAATTTATTCAAAGATTTAACAAACTATATAACAAAATCCCAGCCAAGATTAAAGCGTCCCAACCCGCGGCCAAGGTAACTTTCGCGGGGGCTTTCGAACCGGATTTCACACTCCTTTTGCGAGAAAAAAGGGGAGCCACCCTAAACCGAATGCAAGACGATGCTGTAGAAATTGAGTCTAATATGATGGCTTCTGGTAAGCTTAAATCTAAAGTAGAAACGACAAACCCAGAGACTAAACGCTTTAGAGAACAAGCAGGTCCGTCGGGGTCTAATAGATCCACAGATGATAGGGTAGACGATATGGCCAGAGTAATTAAAGAACTAACTAATAAAATATCCAGAATGGAGCTTGAACAGGCCAAAGCTAATTCTTTCCCCAAAAAGGATTTCAAGAGGAACCCCAACCCCCCGAACTAGCAAAGACAAATAAAAAATGAAGATAAAAAAATACAAGCTCCCTTAAAGAACGGAAATTTTATAGGAGTGAACGATTTTCAAGACTTCGGAGATTCGGTTAATGATGTCACAAACTTCGGTGATGACTGCACACAACCATATCTGACTCGAGAATATTATGAAAAATCTCTAAACACGCAACAATCGTCGAATAAGGGTGAAGAAAGTGATCATACTGACCTTTGTGAATCTCAACTAGAAACTGAGATGATAATGGTTGAGATCCAACCCAAGTATAACTTAAGATCTAAGAGTAAGCCCACCTCAACTACTCAACCCAAGAAAATCCTCCAAAGAGGTCAAGCTTATGAGCCTACTCCGGAAGAGACCTTATTACCCAAAAACAAAGCAAAAGTGTTAAGCACACAAGGGTCCAAAATGGGAAAAGTTGAGCCCCAAGCACAAGGAACCGAAATGGCTAATAAAATTACGCCTTCAACCAGGACCATGAGTAATAAAGCGGTCCAGACAAATAAATCAGAAAGGAAGGATTCGAAATTCTCAACCAAAGAAACAAACAAGGTGAGTGGAACTTTTAGTTTTGAAAATGAGATAAATAAAATTAAGATACCAATCCCTCTGGTAGAATTAGCAAAAAACCCCATTTATCGGAAGCAGATTACCAAAGTGATGGGTGTCTTAGAGAAAGAAAGCCAGTCTGGCATTTTAAACCTGGAAGATGATAAACCTAACATCACTTTTGGTCTGCATTTTGAAGGGGCCAAAGATACTATTGCTCCCTTTTATATCACTTTAAATGTATATGACCAATTGCTACATAATTGCATGTTAGACTCCGGAGCCTCCCATAACGTTATGCCTAAGATTATCATGGACAAATTGGGTCTTCAGATCACCAGGACTTATGGAGACCTTTACTCTTTTGACTCGAGAAGGGTTAAGTGTATGGGAATGATAAAGGACTCAGTAGTTACCCTAGCATAGGTCTCAGTTAAGAGTATCTCGATGGATGTGGTTATTGCAGATATTCCCCCTAAGTATGGATTACTGTTGTCTAAGTCATGGGGAGCCAAGATGGGGGTTTCCCTTCAATTGGATATGACTTTCGCCACAATTCCTATGTTTGGCAGTCAATTTACTTGGTTGTACAGAGAAACGAGATTAGCATTTACAACGAGCGACCCTCAAAACCCAAACAATTTCCCTATTTACATTGCGGACCAAGATTTGGGAAATTGTATCTTGTCTTTTGATGATGGTTTAGATGGTTGTCTGGAGGAAAACGATATAGAGAAGGAAGAGACAAGTTACATGACAAAGGATCTGTGTAGCACCGGTGTCTGGAAAATGTATTTTGACGGTGGCTCATCTTCTGAAGGGGCCAGTGCAGGAGTGCTTTTAGTGGCTCCCGAAGGTAAATTCATTGTTACTTTTTCCTATCGACTATAGTGGGATATAGATTATACTAAAAACGTATGTGAGTACGAAGCACTGGTCTTAGGATTATAAGTTGCTAAAAAGATAAAAATAAATAACTTAGAGGTATATGGAGATGCAGAGTTAATAGTCAAACAGATAAATTGACAGTACCAAGCCAAGCATCCCAGATTAAGATCATACAAGAATTGTGCCTGGGATCTCATGGAAATTTTTTTCTCATCCGTAAATGTCCACTTCATCCCACATGCAAAGAATTTACATGCTGATGCATTGGCTAAAGAAACTTCAACCTTCTCCCCTCCTACGACTTTCAAATTGAAGTATCACATAGAAATCAAACACAGACCATCTATACAAGACAATATCCAGCACTGGTAGGTCTTTGAGGATGACAAACAAATTAAGAAATTTCTTGAAGCAGTGGGTGAATTCTCTGAAACGCATGCAGACCAAGAAAATCAAAATGACCCGATATGGATCATGCAAGAAGGGGAGGATCCTAAATCTTTCCGAGAAAAAATTGAGGATCATCGTATGTTGGTCCTTAAAAACAACCAGATCCTGAAAGGATTGATTCCTTTGGAAAGACTTTTTGATCAAAATGACATACCTCTAAAGTCCACCTTACAACCCCAACCAGACGAAGTGGAGGATTGTGATATAGGAACCAAAGAAGAATCCAGGGTGGTAAAAATATCCAAGTTCCTCCCTCTCGAAATAAAAATTAAGTATAAATACCTACTCAGACAGTATAAGGATGTTTTCGCCTGGTCTTATGATGAGTTAAGAACATATGACACTTTTTGTAATTGATCACAAGAGACCTTTAAAGCCTGGGGTCAAACCATTCAGGCAAAATCTTAGACCGATCAACCCCATTTTGTTACCTGTGATCGAAAAATAAGTTTAGAAGATTTTAGACGTGAAAATAATAGTACCTCTGAGATATTCAGACTGGGTAGCAAACCTGGTCTCGGTCAGAAAAAAGAGTGGGGAAATCAGACTGTGTGTGGATTTCTGAAACTTAAATAAGTCATCTCTCAAGGACAACTATTCACTGCCCAAAATGGACCATGTGTTAGAAAATGTAGTTGGAGCCAACCGAATGTCTATGATCGACGGGTTCTCTGGTTATAATCAAATCGCCATGAATGAACAAGACAGAGAAAAAACTGCTTTCACCACACCATGGGGTACGTTCATGTACGACAAAATGCCTTTTGGTTTGATGAATGCAGGGGCCAAATTCCAATGCACTATGGACATCACTTTCATAGGAGAAAGGGATAAGTTCGTAGTCATTTACCTCGATGATTTGACGGTTTTCTCTAAAACCGATGAAGAACACTTGATACATCTCAAATAGACTTTCGAAAAATGTCGCAGGTTTGGTCTATCTTTAAACCCAAAGAAATCATGTTTCTCCATGTGGGAAGGTAAGTTGTTGGGTCATATCATATCTAGGTATGGAATCAGGATTGATCCTAAGAGGATTGAAGCAATAGATACTACAAATATTCCCAAAAATGTAAAAGAAATTCAATCTTTCTTAGGTAAAATAATTTTTTTACGAAGATTTATCCTGAATTTTGCTGAAATTGTAAAACTGATCACAGGTGTGTTGAAAAATAAAAATGAAGTAAAATGGACAACCGAGGCCAAAGAATCATTCACACATATTAAGAAATTCATAAGCGAGGCACCTGTGTTAGCGAGCCTAGACTATCTGAAATATTTTCTTATTTTCTCATTTGCCTCCGAACACACTATCGCCATGGTGCTCCTACAAAAGAACGAAGAAGGATTCGAACAACCGATCGCATTTTTCATCAAGAGCCTTAGAGACGCAGAACTGAAGTGTGATATAATAGAAAAACAGGTGTACGCCATGGTAAAAGAATTAAAGGCATTCATAACGTATGTACTACACTCAAAGATAATTGCGTACGTGCCTACCAGTTCTGTGAAAGATATATTGGTACAATGAGACAGCGATGGAAAAACAGGGCGATGGCTCACCAAAATACAAGAATTTAATCTGGAAGTCAAACCGACCAAATTGATAAAAAGGCAAGGCCTAGCCAAACTCTTAGCTGAGTCAAATTTCAGAGCCCTAGATATCAATTGCCTGCGGGAAGGCGATGAAGACACGAACCTAAACGAGCTGAATGAGGAAACAGGTCCAAACAAGATCGAAGAGAAGTTCATATCATCAGGTTGGTACAGAGACATAGTGTCGTACCTGCTAACTCTAAAATTCCCAAATGAGCTATCACCATCTAAATCTAGGACTTTAAAACTCCATGCAGTTAAATATTGTATCGTCAAAATTCAGCTATATTGGAAAGATCCACTCGGTTTCCTGCTAGTCTGTTTAGTCGAATCGAAAACTCAGTGGGTTATAGATGAATTTCATGAGGGAATCTGTGGGTGGAATCACTCTTGGAGAGCTACAACTTACAATATTCTAAGGGCTGGGTACTACTGGCCAAAACTTTTCTCGGACATTAATGCCAAAGTGCGTGCCTGCAACCCTTGTTAACTATTTGCAGGTAAACAGAAGCTCTTGACACTGCCTTTGGTTCTAGTAAAATCTGAAGCCTTGTTTCAGCAATGGGGTCTAGACTTCATAGGCGAGATTAATCTCCATTCCAGTTCTCAACACAAGTGGATCTTAACCGCAAAAGATTATTTTACTAAATGGGTGGAAGCCATTCAAACCAAAAGGGCAATAGACTCGGTGGTAATCGATTTTTTAGAAGGCAATATTTTGTCTAGATTTGGGTGCCCCCGAAAGATAGTTATTGAAAATTCCTAGGCCTTTAAATCTATGGCTATGATCAGCTTCTGTCATAAGTATAACATCGTTCTCGGCCATTCCACAACATATTACCCCCAAGGAAATGGATTGGCCGAATCATCTAACAAGAGCCTGGTAAATATAATCAAGAAAGTATTGGATGAAAATAAAAGGTCTTGGCATGTGCACTTAAAATACGCATTTTGGGCGAATTTCATAAGCACAAAAAGATCAATTGGCATTTTGCCTTTTCAGATGGTATATGGGACTGATGTTGTGCTACCTATAAACCTAGCGCTCCCAGTGATGAAGTTATGGCAAGATCAAAATGAAGAACCCAATCGTGTCACCAGAAGAATAAATCAACTGATCAAGGTTCAACAACATAGAGTCGAAGTAGATGAAAAGATGCAGAAGTACCAAGATGACATGAAGGCATTATTCAATCGCAAAGCAAAGGATGAAGATTTCCTCCTAGGTGATTTAGTGTTAAGGTGGGATGCAAGAAAGGAAGAAGCAACAAAACATGGTAAATTTGATCACCTTTGGTATGGGCCATTTAGGGTTTCGGCTTTGGAAGGAAAAAATTCTTTCCTATTGGAAAATATAGATGGTGAAGTCCTCAACGCCCCTGTCAATGGGCGATATCTGAAGCATTATATGACGTAACAGTCGCTAGATTAAAAATAATATATATATATATATATATATATTATATATTTTGTGTACATATATATATTTTTCATTTAAACATTGCTCTTGATTTTCTTTTTTTGTTCATGAAATTTCGACACATTTTGGATAGCCCTGATAATCTTTGTATTTGCCTCTTACAAGATTCCAGCTGCATACAAAACAAGCAGGAGAAGTAAACTGAAATTCGGTGTCAGAAATAAATCAACTTAAACAGGTGATACCTAAGAAATTTCATATTGCCCAAAAAATTGAAATGAATAGGTAAAGATAAGATTTCCCAAAAGACATGTTCTAAAGGACTATTAAAGAAAGTCGAGGTAACCTCACTCAAACAGAAACATCAGCTGAACTGATAAATAACAAAGTTGTTTCTTGGTTTAATAATCTATGAAAAATTAAGACAAATTAAATGATTCACCCAATTTAAAAGCAGTCAGTCAAAGTAAAGTATCCTCGAAAATATCTACAAGAGTCAGTTTTGAATTTTTGATCTTTGAATTTTCAGTTAGTAAGTCACTACCTGGCATCCTTTCTATCTTCGGGTTTACCTTTTAAAAAAGTCACCATCTTTCCGTTTCATATAGGAAGGGATAAGAGTTCTTTCGTTTCAACCTTGTGAGCTTCAAAGCAGATTGTGGAAAGAAAGCGGGTCTTCACAACTACTCGATCCCCTGCTAAGAGAAGGAATGTTTAAAGTGATCCTAACTTTCCTAGGTTTTCCCATTTTTCCCTAAGAATGAAGGTGTTGTGAAGGTCAAGGGAAGCTTGGTACCGAGTAATCAAAGTAAGTTGACAGACCTATAATAAAAAATATTACACAGATATCAGCCCTGATACAAACTGATTGCCCCCATCTTTGCGCTCTAAAAAGCAAATTATAAGACAGGTGGTGAAAGGAAATTCAGAAATGATTTCCCCCACCTAGTCTAAGAGACGATGAAAGAAAATTCAGAAATGATTTCCCTCGTCTCAACATTTAAATGCATGAATATATTCCGAAGTGGTGAAAGGAAATTCAGTAAAAGGGGCCAAATAACTTCATCGGGGTACTGAACAGGCTCGCTGGTAGTGAAGCAATATCTGAGATATCTGTAAGGCTGTTATACATGAATATCACTCTACTCCGGTAACCAATTATTTTTAAAAACCTGATCTACATCCCAAGTTCAAACGGGACTTCCCAATTACAAACATATAATCTTCTTCTTTTGATGCAAGCTGATAGCCGCAAGATCTGTTGGGTCTCCTAGAACTGTTTTGATTGTCTTAAAGTAGACCTGAAATTAGTAGAGGGAAAGGGAAAGTCATGAAAGGGACTACAACTAAGTTTAAAAAGAGTATCTGAGTTTGAAAAAATCTTTTCAAGGTAAAAAACGAAGTCTCTTTCCCCCTTTGATACACTGTTCTCAGGAACCTTTTCGCCTGATTGAAGCTATTGAGTCCATTTACCCAATATTGGCACATGGTCTACTGTTCTTCCAGCCTTACAAGAAAGCAGGATCCCTAGTTGGAGCCTATGCTGGAGTCACCTTTGTTTTTCTAGCCCATCACAAATTTCATTCTTAATGCTTGAAATCGAAAGATGGTTTTCGTATTTTCCCTCTGTGGTTTCAAAATCTCTGAAGCTTTATCACACGAGCAGCGATGATTATTGTACTCTCGAGGCGAGTCCTACCTTTCATAAAAATGTTTCCTCTTTTGTTCTACCTTGGGATCTTGTAGGTCGAATGCTGTAAATCACGTAGTTCACACGTCTCGAGCTACAAAATGACGAAATCGTTTTAATTTTTCACCCAGGGCAGTAACGAGAGTAAAGTTTTCCCTAAACCATGATTAAACATCATCGGGTTTTCTCACCTTGGAATTCAACAAACCCAAAAGTTTATTGCCGTACCCCGGTAGCCGAGAACAAGAAGTCCTTATTTTAGTAACCCGTGTCAAGGTTAAAAGTAAAAGATAAACCATGGTAACATTCTATCGACAATTTGCCACTTGACGTTTTCTTTTTTAAAAGTTATGTTGTCTAAACCCCGACTCGCGAAATCATGATAAGGGTATGATCATAATTAATTAATCACATAATCCGAGTTTATCTTCCCTTTTAATTAAGTCATATTATCGTGATCTCGCAGTTTCGCAGCTCGGCATGAAAACTTCCCGGAAAATTACCTTCAAAGCTCTAAGTTGCGATACGATGAATATAAATAATTACGAAATTAATTAAGCTCCTAATCATAATTACGTTTTTATTCATCAAAATCAATCATCGCAATTTCAGGGGTTAGAGGTTCAAAAGGTTAAAGCAAAATTCCCGATACAACGAGTGGCGAAAGATTAATCAACGTTGGTAAAACCAGATTAATTAAGCTAAATCAATACATATCCCGTGTTTCGATGCCTGCATGAGTTACGAGGTAGCCTTATTCCTTCCATACGCCAACTAACATTTCAAACTGCCAAAATTTATGACATTAATGAGGAAATAGGGCAAATCGATGAATAAAGATCGGATTTTTATGGCTAAATTTATTTCTAAACATGATTTGAAAGACCTTGTTAAGGTCCTAACCCAGACATAGGTAGATCAATGTATTCGGATGTAATAAAGGTCAATATTAATAAGACCTTTCAATAAAATATAATAAGGCGGATGTAAGAAGACCTAATAGAAGCTTCCGCTTCTAGAAG
>JZKD02S1741810.1:461970-481561 GCA_000966675.3 Picea glauca | reverse complement strand
AATCATGTATAACAAAGGCGCACATCTAAACGACTGAGGCGTCAGTGCCTAGATCCACGATTGGGATTGAATTCTGGAGCCCCTCGACCGCTCTATTTTTAATGGTGGAGGGGGGACCAGAATGTTGGTTAAACATTGCGCTCAGATCTATGGTCCAGCGGCAGGTGCATCGACGGATGGCTGATGGTATTTTTTGGACCCCCCTGATCGATCTGCTTTTAATGATGGGGGGGGAGGTCCAGAATGGAGTGGTTTTCTGGCAGGCTCTCTTCTCTACATGGCAGGAATCCATTGCTCCAGACTCCCACCACTTACCACTTACCATTTTATGACATACCCCTCGTCGCCCCATGACGTCATTTTCCACTTTTTCCCCTAAATATCACATCTCATAACTTTGTCAGTCCATTCCCCCTGTTCGCACGTTACAAGTCCCTTCATCATGGTCAATTCCCAATCAACACCCTCCATGTCACCCTGTCGTACTTGTCATTCGTTGTTACCTACCATCTCACGCTCTAAAAGACCCGTTGGCCATTTATTATAGGCTAACTTATCCGTTATCCTGTTGATCTGTCTCTCGCGCCCAACGGGTATTCGTTTGCTCAAAACTACCCTTTTTTCCTTCATTCTCCCACTGCTTACTTTGTCCATCGCACCAGAGAATTTTTCCCTGTCTCCTCTCCGTTTTAGTCAGCCGTCCAAAACCACAGTCATCCCCACTAATGTTTTGTTTGAATTGTAGGTATTTTCACAGTGATGGCCCCAAAATCCAAGAAAGTAGAAGTCGAGGAAAATCATTTCCTCCCACCTCCTGCGAACCTTGATAGGATCTATTTGGCCGATAAAGATCATTTAATTGCAGACACCATGTGCGAATTTGACTTCACAGATTTGCAGTCATGGCTCAAAGATATTTTATTAGATCAGAGCGATGGAATTGGGCTCTGGGAATCCAAACTTCCTCTGTATCTTTTCCCCCAGGTTCACCATTTTCCTGAATTTTCCCTCAAATTCTAGACTCATTACATCCCCGACCAGAGAGACATAATATCTTCATCAGGAGAAAATATTTTCTTCATCACACCTAAGGCCATTGATCAGATGATGCAGATACCCATAACTAAATCCGCCTCCCCTTTCAATCTCGAAGTCATCACGGAGCTGTACCAGAAATTATCATTCCCTCAGAGAGCCCAGATTTTTGAGCTTTTCCTCCCTCAGGCTGCTCAGCTCCCCAAGAAAAATCTCTCGTACCCTTCCTCCTTGTTCTTAGAGAAGGGAAACCAAGTCATTTCGTCGCTCTGTACTCTTCTTGGTTATTTTTCCGACCAATGGGTGGATGAACCCATATGAGGTGTTTTGTCCATCTTCTCCACAGAAGAAAGACCCACCACTCAGTTTGACTACAACACTTTCCTGGCATACAGTATTCAAGATAAGTTCTCAAATTTTGCCTCAGAAGGCATGTTTCGGTATTCCTCAATACTGGCCTACATGTTCACTTTCTTTCAAGTAGACAGGTTCTCCTTTTCAATGCAGAAAATGGACAAGGACGAGAGACCGCAGACGGTAACAGCTTGGACTTCACTACTCACACAAAATTTAATATAGTTCAGTTTCAAACAGTTTATCGAGCAGTTCTACCATCCATTGGTGAGAATTCTTAGTTGCAGACCTGAACCAAGAATAAATGAGGAGATTCAGAGGGTTTTACACCTCTCAGACCTTGCAAAAACTGGAGACTGGTATCTTTACCAAAACCACACTAAAATCAGAGTATATGGATGCGAGTTGGCTCTGTACAAATTGCCCAAGTATCTACCCATGAGGTTATTTGCCCTGGAGTACATAAGGAAAATGATTAACTCATATGACATACATTTTGTGTCTCTATAAAAGAAACAACAGCTTAGAATTAAAGGGCAAATAGGGTCTTTTGTCTATAATAGCCAAGGCATCAAGGAGGAAGCAGACAGATTTTTGAAAGAAATGAAGTTTCAGGTTAGTTTCATATGGCACTATGATCCATGCATGATAATTTCTGAGATGAGGGTTAAAAATAAAAATGTTCCATATGTTCATACACCCAAGCCTGAGATAGAAAAGTTCACGAATCAAACAGAATGGGAGTCGAACACTCTGGTTGAGACAGAACAACAGGACCCTTCGATCATCATCTCACAGACTACTACACCACAAGTTCTCAAGGAGAAAAGACCCAGGAAGGATACTTCACCTTGCGTCACTGAAGTATCGGCTGAAGATTTCCAATTACACACCAAAATGCCAAAAACCAGTCATACACCTGATATGGTTGGTGAAAAGGGAATCCAATCCACTGCAACTATGAAATATGATTGGTCACTTCTTAGCACAAGAAACAAGCAAATCATGTCTATATTTTTGTCCAAGAAGCCCACGAATACTCCACTAGTCGACCAGCCGAGTAAAGTAGGACCAAAGTTGAGTGTTTTTGAGAAGTATGACCCGATCAAAAAGAAAAATCAGATGCTGACTAGCAGTACTTATGCTCAGTTTTGGGAACAAACATCAAAAACACAACACAGACTGTTGTCTGCATTCGATACAAATAAGTGTAAAATGCACATGGCATTTTTGCAGGCACAGGTGCCAGACCCAAAAGCAATCACTGATTACAAAAGGGAAACATTCGAGTTTCATACTAGGGATGTGTATCCTACTGATCAAATGGATCTGCACAGGCCAACTGGGGAAATGGTTTTCTCCACGTTGGCAAATGCTTCTACTGTGGCCACTAAATTACAGGTATCTCTGAGCAATGTCCAGACACAACTGAAATTAGAAAAGATATCATCTTTGCAAACGATAATAGAATTAAGACGTTGGAAAAACTGGTCCTCAAGATTGGGTATGACTCCTCGAATGTGAAAGCAGTCGAGGAGATGCTTAAAAAGAAAAATGTCGATATAGCATCTATGAGAAAAAAGTTGAAACTGCCACCAACGGAAGATGCACAGGCAAAGGAGATAGCTAAGACAGAAGGGGAAAAGGATGAGATGCTTAAGTTGATCATGGAGTAGAATGAACAGTTGAAAGATATGGAAGCAGAATTGGAAAGGTTAGTGAAAGATAAGGAACAATCAAAGCCCATGGAAGTCATTCCATTGAGCACAGTTCCACTCACAAGAGTAATCATATCATCTGCAACATAAATTCCCTCAACAACTCCACTAACAGCTCTAGAGAAGACAGTAGAACTGGAAAAATCCATGGAAGAGATGAATTTGCAAGAGACAGAGATTAGCAGACTTAAAAAGGAGGTTGAGAACCTTCAGGAACTCAAGTCTTCTTACCAAACCAGCTACTCCAAGGAGAAACAAACATCAGACAAGCTCAAACGGGAATTGCAACTACTTCAAAAGCAAACAGTGGTAGGCAAAACACTTGTTGAGGTCAAGGAAAGTGTCTGGATGGATATCACCAAGTCCGTAAATGAAATATGGGCTATGGTACAAATCATGGTCGAGCAAAATGAACTAGTGAAAATAAGCAAGCAGGCTAATTAGAAAATAAGAGGAGAACTGGGAGAGATGCCCATAGAAGCCATTGAGATCATTAAATTCCTGAATTCAAAAACCAGAGAAGAGTTAGAGGATTTGAAAGTTGAAGATAGGACATAAACCATCCTCGAGGTCAAGAGGGTCTTGACCAAAAGAGTACTGATGCTATAGCTGGAGGAAAAATTACAAACTATGGACATAGGAGTGCAAATAGTTTTCATCAAAATTGAAGCTCTCCAGAAGAAAGGCCTCCCTGGCTTAAGGGTCATAAATGACAAGTTAATGGAACTTTATGATTATAAAAAGAAACTAGCCATCGTGGCTAAAGATAGTTCAAAATTCTCAGGAATACAAGGCAGTGTCACAGCCAAGGCATTCTTAGAAGCTTTACAATCAGACATCAGCATACAACACAAGATCCGGTACATTTTCATCGTCAAGCCAACATTTGCCAAGTATACAGAGATGGATGAAGTATACCAAAGACTACTCAAAGTCGTTGTTCCCATTCACATTCGATGGGAAGAGCTATGAAATATGATCGAGTAGGAGATGAGGTGTCCAAGCCTAGTTAGCTATCCAATCAGACGAGGTCATGCAGAGGACTCACCAATAGTTTACCCCAGAAATCAGCATGAAGATTTCAACACGTCATCAAACAGTTCCTAAATTTTTGTATCTTGTTGAGTTAGTTAGCTAAATTTAGAATTTACCACATCCTAATCTTTAATGACAGGACGTATGTAATTTTTTATTATAAATACTTCAAACTTTGAAGTACCAAGGGTTGATCATTACACCCAGAAAGGTTGTTCTCTGTAATTTTTTAGATCCACCAGTAATACAAAGGAATTGATCCACATGATTCTTGCATCTGGACATTGGTGATGTTTTTCTTGCTATGTTAATGTTTTCTTACTCTGTTATCACCTTGTTTTCTAATTCCAACTGTTAAAAGGAAGTTAAAGAACATAATTTTCCTTGTGTACTCTGTATCTAGCCTTTTATCAGTCTGCATGTTATTCTTCTGATTTTGAGTTAAAGAAATTCTTGAATGCTTCTTTACTTAAATGAACCTCTCACCTATTCTATCTTTCCATCACATTTTATCTTAATTGATCCAGTATCTTGGCTATCTTGCCCTGTGAAGAAGCCCTTTAAAAGTTGTTTATCTGACTTTAAGTTTTGACACAGACCCCATAGCCCAATGGGATTTGAAAGCAATCATTCATCCAAACACCTCAAATAAAAAACAAACCATGTTCTGCATAACTAGCCTAATATCCTATTTCAAACAAATCTAAATTTGACAAAGAGATCCCTCTCTGAGTCTCGGAGAGCTAGATCCCTGACTCAAAGAGGTTTTGATGTTGCCTATGTGACTGCGTCCACAGGCTTGGGCAAATTACAGAGTGTTAACATATTCAATATCACTTTTTGAGAGACATGGTTGAAGAAAATAAAGTGTCCTGATGAAGGTGGACACTTTGAATAATGTTGAAGATTCATTAACAAAATTTGTGAGCACTAAGAAGTTCTATTGGTGTAGAGGATCCATGGGAATTGATGCCCTGGATTATTGACTATGTAAGCTTGTAACCCCTTGTATGCAAAGAAAATAACAAGTGGGAAAATTTTGGGTATGTGTTATATTTTTTGCACGACTAGTTCTAGTGTTTTCTACATTGGGTTGGGTGCGTATCCCCCCTGGGCGGGGTTTCGGGGGCAGCGCCCCCGAGAATTTTTTTTTCCTCAGGAAACGTGTCACATTTTTGCCTTTTTTTTCGTGTCACCTTGATTTTCATGTCCATTGTTGGGCGGGTTTTCATCACATGCTTTTTGCCAATGGTTTTCTATTTTCGATTAAGGAATTAGGGTTGTCGACTAATCCAGGTCATTGGGTTAGGGTTTTGGATGTCGATGGCTCCTATATGTATATTGTATTGTAACCAATGTATCACTATGAATGAATATAAAATATGTTGGTTTTCCATGTTTGGGTTTCCAAGGGAAAAATGTCTGTGTAATGTGTGTATTTTCCATTGTATCTTTTCTATTCTTTTATTGAAAATTTGTCTACAATAAAATATTGTACAAGGTTAAAATATACAACCAAGACCTCCTGCACTAGACCTCATTTTCTATTCTCCAAATACAAAAGAGAAGGTGAGTTGTGTGTGTGTACAAATGAGAGGAACTCGACCTCTATTTATACACATAACTTGACTCCCGAAAAGACGCAACTCTAAGAGGGGTCGTTTTGACTTTTACAATACAGAAAACAATAAAATAATAATTTATTTTGAGATGATTTATACAATAAGATTAGAATAACCTTCTCAAGGTTTTACCAATACAAATACAAAATAATATCTTCCGTATTTACATCAAAATATCAACATTCATTGATGTCAAAGTCAGTCATTGGCAATCAACATGAAGAACACATCCTCCTTGGAAGCGGAAAATAAGAGAAGGAAAAGTCATCTCCTCAAAGCCCCTATTAGGAATGAAGATGTGGCTACTTGAAGAGCATTGAAGGATATTTGACATGAATACTTTTCATATATGTAACTTGATTAAAATATGAGACACCAATGGACAAGAAGCCCCGAAAGAGAGGAAAGGAATCCTGAATGAATGGTGAAGAAGCCCCACAGTTTATTGAAGAAAATGAATATGAAGGACATCGAAAATTCATGAAAAAACTCTATGGATTTATAGCCCTCATAAATACATTTCCAAGGGTAGGTGGCACACCATGTGGTTCCTCATGGTTGAAGAGTTATGCCCTCTTAAAGGATGATCATGTGAATTTTCCCCTAAAAATTGTTGCAAACAAGAAGTTATAGGTTGGACCTAAAGTTAAGCAAAGGAAGCGCTTGGAAGGGTATAAATACACATTAAGAACCTCTCATTTTCATCATTCAATCTTGTGATCTCTTAGAACGAGGTTGGAAGCAAGTTTTAGATAGAAGATGAAGTGAATAAGGGAGAAATTCCAGGGGAAGATGAGGTCTTCTGATGATTTGTTCTAAGGTATGTTCTTTGAAGGTCATCTTGTAACTTTCACTATAACATTTTTTATAGAATGAATTAGATAACAAAACTTGGAGGATGTTTTGAAGACATATCAAGGTACACATGGTAATAATTTCAGGTTCTGGGTCATTTAATGTTTGGAGATACACTATGTGGAAGATAGGGATTTTGAATAGTCCTACAACTAGTCTCAAACATGTGTTCCATGTAAAACAATCATAACTTCTTAATAGAGGATCCAAATTAAGTGACACCAATTTTATTGGAAAGAGTACAATATGTAGTATTTGTCTTACAAGTGTCAGAATCAGATATCAAATATTGAGCATGCGAAATGTTGTACAAGTTCACTCTCGAAAATAGACCAAAATTCAACAAGGTTTTCCATTTTCGCTATAACTCTTTTTTGAGGACAAGTCAAGGAGAAAAACTTGGAGAAATTTCAGAGAAGATATCGAAGAAGTTTGGGTACAAGTTTCAGACCTTAATTCATTACATGTACGAAGTTATACTTGTTGGAAGTTATGATTTGTGACTAATCTAGAAACTAGTCCCAAACATGTGTTCAAGATATAATAGTTATATTTGAAGCTTGGTAGGTCCAAATTTCATTCCACTTGTTGAATCATAAGGATAACATATCCTAATATCCGAGGGCCAAGTTTTAGAATCACAAATGGAAAATTGAGCTTGTGGTGAATCTACAAGTTTTCATATTTTAGGTACAATTATGAGCAACTTTGTATGCATATTTAACAAGTGATGTTGGGGTTTATATATGGACCCATGTGAACCTAGGATTTCTATGTGCACCTAGTTTGATGATGATGTATCAATTACAATGACAGGTCAATTCTCTTATGTATTTAAGGGCGGCAGGGTGGTGCAAGGCAAGAGATCGAGGTCTCCTCCAGGTTGGTACCTAAGAAACAAGGGTGGTTGGGTGGTGCAGGGGAATATTGGTGTCTTTATATAATAGGTTGGTGCTTGCAGGGGAGTTGCAACTTCCTTTGAGTTGGTACTTATAAATCCAAGGGGTTGGTGCCTCCTTGCACTTGGTGTTGGTAAATCAGGGAGTTGGAGCTTCCTTTAGGTTGGTGCATGTAAATCAGGGGGTTGATGACTCCTTCCAGTTATTGCTGGTAAAAATTGGAAGTTGGTTCTTCATGTGGATGTAATCTTCAAGATATATGTTAAAAAAATTATGTGGTTTTCTCCCGTTTTGGTTTCCACGTAAAAATCTCTTGTGTATTGTGTTTGATGGTATGCATTGTTGAATGGAATTGTTGATAAGTTAATGTTTACATGTTGTGATTAAAAATGGTAAGAAGTGCCCAATACTGATTCACCCCCCCTCTTAGTATTGGTGAATATTACAACAATTGGTATTAGAGCAAGGTTCCTTTAGAAACAATCTAACCATTAGAAGGTAGATCATGGATTGCACAAAAAATGGAACAACAATGTTTGATGGTTAGAACTATGAGATATGGATCACAAGAATGAGAGTATTTTTACAGGAACATGGGTTTGACATTTGGAAATCAGTTGTTTTAGGATACACCACTCCAAAGAAACCTCTGCAGACTACAACCAAGAAGGAATTAAAAAGGAATAACAAAATAACAATGGATGTCATCCTAGAGATATTATATGATTCGATAAAAGTCAAAGTGAGAAAATTATCATCAGCCAAAGAGATTTGGGATAAGCTACATAATCGTTACTCTAAGGAATCTCTTCTTATAGTCATAGAGCTAGATCATTTTGATCAAGATAAAGAAGATGTTGAGATAGAACGAGAAGAAAGAAGCTCATCAAGTCAGATAGATCCAAAAGAAGAAATCGATGATGGTATGGTAGATCATGAAGTAGAATTCTTGTGTGCCCTAGAAAGATAGAGAAAAGAACTTGAAAAGGAAGAAGAAGAAGTTGCTCTCTTAATAATCAAGCTAAAGGAAGCATAAAATAGAGAAGATATTTTTACAAGTCATATTAAAGAAAGATATGAGGACTTAAACAAGCTTGAAGCAAAATTTAATCAATAAGAAAGAAGATTTGAAGAAGAAATAATATCCTTGAAAACCCAACTTGAAGAAGCAAAGAGAATGGAAGAAGAAATGATGATCCAGATTATGAAGAAAGAAGAAGATTGTGAGAAGATTGAAGAAGAATTCATCTCATTGAGGGTTGAAGTTATCAATCTCAACGAAGACATGAAGAGTTGTCAAGTATTATAAGACATTTTCATCTGCCAGAGGTCACCATTCAATAAGATGGGTCTTGGATACATTGATGAGGCTTCATGCAAAGAAGATTCACATGCCAATTTCAACAAGATCACTGAATAAATAGGAAGCTCCAAACCGCCAGTAAACAAAGTTGAAGAGAAGTGTTCCAGGTTGTCGGAAAGGAATAATGAAGAGAAGGCTAAGAATTATGTAGACACACTTACACATTCCTATCAAGGAAAATATTACAAAGGAAGGGATCATGGTCAACATGATTCAAAGAGGAATGAATTGAGAAGAGGTGTATCTCGAAGAAAACCTTCTACCCATAGGTATCAAAGTTTATTTCCTGGTTACTATTTTATTTGCAATAACTTTGGACATAAAGCTATAGAAAACAGAGCATATAGAATAAATGTTCAAGAAAGAGGCATTTATACAAATCCCTACAATATTGAATGTCACAAATGTCACAACTATGGACACATATCTCGTAATTGTAGAAGCATGATGGAGTCTTCCTTGAATGAAAACATCGATATCATATACAAGAAGGTTTGGAGAAGAAAGAAAAAACAAGAAGAACAAGTGAATGAAGAACTCCCAGAGATCATACTCACAGGAATTGCAGAGTTGTGAAATCATGACGAATATTCATGCAAAGAGGAAGATGTCATAATTAAGAATGATAATCTTGCAGTAGAGCAGCTTCATACATTGTTCTAAGCAATCTGGCTTGGAGACTCCCAGTAATGTGAATTTTGAAGAGGGGGAGTCTAAGTAGTAGTTATTACATATTAGAGAACTATCTTTCGAACAATCTAAAGTGTTTTGGGAAGGAAAATTCACAGTGATTTGATGGAATACTTGCAGAATGTCTCATGACATATTGGTTGATTACTTCAAGGTGCAGTTTAGAACACATCTCCTTGCAGATATGAAGGGGTTAGCTGGAATACAAAAGGAATATCATTGACTTATGACTAGAGGATTTCAAGTATATATTCAAGTAGATATATATTCATTGGTTTGAGCACATTCAAGAATGTGTTTGACGACCTAGTGTTCTTGTTGCAGACCCATAGATTTTTATTTGAAGATAGAGAAAACTAGTGGAAATATTTGATTCAGCTTGAGAAGCAAGAATATGTAGTGATCAGTTGTAGCAGATCTGAAGAATCTCTCATAAAAATGAAGTGGAAGATTAGTCAACATTATGTAAAGTAGAGTAGTATAGTCATGGACAATTTTGTGACATATGGACAAATATGAACTCATGGTATATTTGGTAGGTCTAGAAGACAATACTTGACATGAATCAAAGAATATGCATGACAGTGGATGAAAGCATGAGCTCAGGAGGAATCGCAGAAAGGTAGAAGGAATCATTGTCATTGTTGTCAAGAGGAATGATCAGTAAATCATATGAATCAGTAGATAATCATATTGATAGGTGGAACTAACACAGTCACAAGAAGGAAATTTGTAAGAGGCACAACAAGAAAAGGGGAGAGAAATTGTCAAGGGGATTTATACTGTCAACAGGGGTTACCCTTTGCGATTAATTCCAAAGAGGGAGAGAAAGATCAGGAGCATCATTAGAGGGGGAGTATGAGTGTTTCCATCAATGACAAAGGGGGAGATTGTTGAATGGTGTTGTCATTGATGTCAAAGTTGGTCGTTGGTAATCAACATGAAGAACATGTTGGACACACCGACCACATTGAGAGGGGGGGGTGAATCAGTGTAGGGATATTTTTACTTATTTAAAAAAAAATCTTAGTTAGAAATCACCATTTACTCATCATTCATCACTTTCATTTATAAAAAGTTGTATGTAAACATATATCAGCAACAAATATCATCAATAATCCATCACCACAAGGAACAGAAGATATATGTATAAGTTTCTTTTATATTATGGACTACAATCCTTGGGCGGTTTTCAGCAACAACTGAATAGAGAAACAAATCCACAAGAGTACCAACTCTCAATGCAAGACTCAGCCTACAAATCTCAGCACCAACTAAGAAGAGGAATTCAATCCTCAAGTACAAGACTCATCTTGTAGACAGAATCCAATCTGTCAACAGGTACGCGACCTATTTATACTGCAACTTGTGTATGTACATGACCTGTCTATACTGCAACATTCTTATGTATGAGCCCTGACCCAATGTTAGCCTATGTACACCTTCATAAACTAGGGTTTCTGAAACTTCTAGCCCTTAAGAGCCTTTCTTCCTCTGTCACTTGCACTTGTGATCTGTCACTGTGATATGATTTTCAATGCTCAATATGTGCCATAACAAATCACAAACATATCTATGTCATCCAATAACCTATGCATGCTCCTCATGCATACACAATTACAGATCATGGACATCTCTCAATCAGAACTAAATTGAACTACTCAACCAAGTAGCTACCATATCCAAACATCAATACAACCATACAAAGAATGCCTCAAGCATTCACCATACCATGAGAAAATCTAAGCATGAAGACAACATATAATCATACCATATCTTCTATAGCATATATGAACCAATAGACCATTGCTCTAGGAACTTGCTTCAAACTTCGAGAACATGGCACCAGCACTTGCTCAAGATTTTATGCTTTTCCCTCATGTACATGTCCTATTATACTGCCAACCCATGTATGTGTGCACCCTATTATACTTCTAGCCCGTGTATGTTAGCACATTATTATATTGGTATCCTGTATACATATCAGAAACTAGGGTTTTTCAGTATTTCTGAAACTCCAAAAATTTTGTCGTCAATACCTTAGACTTATGTAACTTCTGATGCGTCCATGAGTACCTGCAATGAATCTTTCACCAAGAATATATCTTCAATATGCTCAATATATACACACACAAGAGACCCTTTCTCTCTTATTTATACTTCTCCAAGTAGGTTCCTCATCTAACCAACTCTAACCAACTTCCTTATTTTGGGGTTAACCCACTTCTAACCACTTTGTCCACTTCTAACCCACTTTACTACAAATAGTAATTTCTCCACTTCTAGTTGAAACTAATTTATTTTTAATTGTTTGCTTGTTTCAACCACTTAACCCATGATTAACCACTTTGACTAGTCAACTTTCTTCTAGGAGCTTCTTTGACTTCTTTGACCTTCTAGGGGGTTCTAGAAAACACATGAGGGTTCTCTAATTGTGAGGAGTTAGGTGACATTCCACATATCACCGGAAATGTAATGACTATCACTATCCATATAGAATAATATCACTTAAAAAATCATTTATCTTCATTACAATATTCCATAATCAATCCTTGGGTTCCTTAACCACACATATAGGATGACTCAACCACTTAACCATTTGGACTTCATGAAGCGTCTTTCCGTAAGGAATTTCACCATAAGGGGATCACTTTGGAGTTCATCCATTTGATACTTCTTATCATCCATTACAATATAACAATGACCAACCTTTACATCATCCCATCTATACATCAGTCCATGACAATACATCACTATGACACCACTTGAAATCTATTACATCAATCCTTTAACATCAATTACATCTATGAAAACATAGGCCATCAATCAATACATCAATGATGCTATGACAAGACATCAATTCTTTGACATCAATCCTTTGACATCAATGACAACATAATGAAACAAAACACATCATCCTTGGAAGCAGCAAAGAAGAGAAGGAAAAGTCATCTCCTCAAAGCCCCTATTAGGAATGAAGATGTGGCTACTTTAACAACCTTGAAGGAGATTTGACATGAACACTTTTAATATACGTTAGTGGATTACAATAGGAGACAACAATGGACAAGAAGCCCCAAAAGAGAGGAAAGGAAGCTCGAATGAATGGTGAAGAAATCGTGCATTTGATTGAAGAAAAAGAGTATGAAGGACATTGAAAATGCATGCAAAACCTCCATGGATTGATATCCCTCATCAATATTTTTCCAATGGTAGGAGTCACACCACGTGGTTCCTCACGGTTGAGGATTTATGCCCTCTTAAAGGATGATCATGTGAATTTTCCCCTAAAAAGTGTTGCAAACAAGAAGTTATAGGTCGGCCCTGAAGTTAAGTAAAGGAAGCACTTGGAAGGGTATAAATATGCATTAAGATCCTCTCATTTTCATCATTCAATCTTGTGATATTTTAGCACAAGTTTGGCACCGAATTTTAGAGGGAAGATGAAGTGAATAAGGGATAAATTCCAAGGGAAGACAAAGTCTTGTGATGATTTGTTATAAGGTTTTTTCTTTGAAGGTCATCTTGGAATTTTCCCTATAAATTTTTTTCTAGAATAAATCATATAGATAAATTTGTAGAATGTTTAGAATACATATCAAGGTACTCGTGGTACAAATTTTAGCTTCTAGGTCATTTTACTTTTGGAGATACACTTTGTGGAAGATAGGGATTTTGAATAGTCCTGTAACTAGTCTCAAACAAGTGTTCCAGGTAAAACATTTATAACTTATTCATAGAGGATCCAAATTAAGTGAGACCAATTGTATTGGAAACAATATAGTATGTAGTATGTTTTTTTCTAGTTTTAGAATCAGATATCAAATATTGAGTGTGTGGAATGTTGTGCAAGTTCGCTCTCCATAATAGACCAAAATTCAGCAAGGTTTTCCATTTTCTCTATAACTATTTTTTTCAGGGACGCATAAATGAGAGAAACTTGGATAAATTTTAGAGAATATATCGAAGAAGTTTGGGTACAAGTTTCAGACCTTGATTCATTACATGTACATAGTTATACTTGTTGGAAGTTAGGGTGTATGACTAGTCTAGAAACTAGTCCCAAACATGTGTTCGAGATAAAATAGTTATATATGAAGCTTGGTAGGTCCAAATTGAATTCCACTTGTTGCATCAAAAGGATAACATATCCTAATATCTGAGGTCCAAGTTTTAAAATCAGAAACGGAAAATTGAGCTTGTGGTGAATCTTACAAGTTTGCATATTTGAGGTACAATTCTGAGCAGCTTTGTATGCATATTTAAGACGTGATGTTGGGGTTTATATGTTGACCCATGTGGACCTAGGATTTCCATGTGGACCCAGTTTGATGATGATGATGTATCAATGACATAAATGACCTTGTAGTATCTTCCAGCATACATTTGTCTTCTAGTCGCCTCATGCACATACCAATATTTTGGAATTGTTCCCAGAGAATGGAAGAGGTGATGAGCCCAAAGATAAGATGGAAGTTACACAACTTTCCATGTTGAACATATCTACTGCAATCTTGAAGAATTCATTTTGTTGCACAGGGTCATAATTGGTATTTCCTGACACAACCTTCTAAATCTTGTTCTAATGAGCACTATCTATATCATCCCCAGTCCTCGCTCTTCCTCTAGTGAAAATATTAATATTAGACCATCTTCCCTCGACTACCCTTTTGGGTTCATAATTTATCATATTGGATCCCCTTTTCCTGACACGATCTTCCCACTTATCAATCAGATCAAGATAATCTTCAGTGCAGTGAGAGTTATTCCTGCAGTGTGCACAACAGGGTCTTCTTGGAAGTGGACAATCTCTCGCAATATACTCTTGTTCATTAAAATTGTAGTAGCGAACTAGTCCTCTTTCTCCAGTTCTACCACCTATGTATCCTCCATTGCCTCTGCGACCTCATCCAAATCCTTGAGGTCCTTCATTGACTCTAAATGCAGATCGGTCCAACCTATCTGCAAGTGCATCTAGAGTGTGGCATTGATTGGTGGTATGAGAAGGAGAACCACAAAATTTGTAGTACATTGTATTCGGAGCAGGTGTATATTTCTACAAAATGGGAAATGTCGTGGAGAATTATTGTGACTTCTATAAATCTCATCATATTCATTAGCTTTACCTCCTTGAGTATTCAAAAAGGCATGATATTGAACAAGCCCATGAAATTATGTTTCATCAACAACTTGTGCAACTCCTCCCACTAGCCAAAATGGAGGAGGCATCGGTGGAGTAATAGAGGGCCCTACTCCTCTCAATATTGGACATTCGGTCCTCGTATGTGTTACCCATAATTTTGGTCATCGTGATGATGTATTGATGATGGTGTATTCAGGCTCTTCATTAGAACTTTTTCCTGAGAAAAGTTACCTTCATCTCTTTCCAGAAATCACATTTTTTAGGACTGTTCGCATGCTGCTAGTATATTTTCCTGTCAGAATGCATGATTCTCATAGGCTGCCTTAATCCAGGGTGCGAGAATTTCACACTGTTTTGAACTACTAGGGTGCTAACTCTTTCTAAAGAAGGGAAAAAGATGAATTCTCGAAGCTTCTAGAAGGGAATCTTCTATAAGGATGAGATGGGATTCGAATGGTTATCCTAGTACTGGATTCCCTGATATTTTGGGATCATTCTTATCCAAGTAACCAATTCATTCTCTCCTATATATTGAGTGAATTATCATGGAAAAGGTGAAGCAAACAAGGTTAAGAAAGACATTGGAGAATTAGTGAAAGATTGTGTGAAGGATTGAAGCTACATCAGCTAGGAAACTCCAGCAAGTTTATCAAAGGTGGTTGATATTCTTCATGCAAGTGAGAAAGTGTGTGTGTCAGAGCCAAGGGCCATTGAAAGGAAGTTTACAACATCAAGGCTTAGGTTGTAATATTTACTTTCCATTAATATGATACAGTAATATGTCCCTTTCCCATAAAGCTGATTCCACTTTATTGTATAACTCCTTGATCATATACATAGATTGACTGTTGAATAGATTTTGCTTTCTTCACTTTGGTTGGTTTGTGTTGTCTTGGTCTTGAATGCACAAGAGAACTGGAGCGAAGTAGGAGCAACAAATACCATAGGAAGGGATTATAAGGTATTTAATTTGTTCTTTCCTCCTAGTTCATTCAATAGTCAAAATCTAGGGAAAGAGTATTATTCTATCTTGCTTTGTTCTAGATCCAGGTGGATCTAGGGAGATCGGTTTGTGTCCACACTTACGGATTTATCCAATAAAAAAATTGGCGACTCCACTGGGGATCAAACCCAAAATATCTGGTTTCATAGACCAGAGATAAATCCGTAAGTGCGGACAAAAATCTCTGGTTTCGCACACCAGAGATAAATCCATAAGAGCCCTAGAAAAGAGTTACTAGAAAATTTTTATGATTACGCAGTGTTATTAAAAGTTGTTTTTTACTCAAAGGTAATGGAAATGAAACTTATGTTATATGACTCTGACCCAATAATCCAAGGATGAGAATGAAATATATGATTTTTCGTTCAATGAATCCTATGTATGGGAGAGAGAGAAAGTTTTCTAGATCAACCTTTAACTACAATACAAAATTTCCTTTCAAATGCTAATGCAAACAATCATTTATCAAATGAAAATTCTCTATTGTGTCTTTTTCAAATACTTCAACAATCTGAATAATTTGATTTTTCCAATGTTTTCTAAAAACAAAAAACAAGTTTTTTGAAAGAAAAACTTTTGTTCACTTTCCAAAAAGGACCCTCACTATGTTAATGAGAGCACAGAAAATCAAATCAATGAACAATCAAATAACCCAATCTACTCTTTCAATGAAAGAAAAAATAAAGAGCAAACCAATTTATTCTTTTCAAATGCCAAAAGAAAATGATCTTTCAAACCATAAGCAAATGAGAAAACCAATCAAACTTAACCTTCAACCAATCACTAGTTCTCGACTAATCAAACACACTCAGAAAATGAAGTTAGAGGGAATAGGAAAACTGCGAACAACCAAGCATATGAAAAATATCATAAATACCAATTCTGAGGTGGGCATTCCCATACTCAGATCACAGACTGATGACATTATAGACATGGTTCATGGCCACCAACCATACAATGTGGATCCATGCTATCAAAATATAGCATAGCCACCGGAATACACTGTGGATCTATGCGAGAAATTTCAAATCAAGATGACATAGCCACGAAACATACACAGTGGATCTATGTGTCGCAAATTATACATACTCCATCGCAACCTGGATCACAAAGATAATATCCAGGGTCTTCAATCTTGTCGCCGAAAGTACGAATCTAACCATGTGATTACATGTGTTGAAGTCGAACATGGTAGAAACCTCTTGATTACCAGTCATTGATGAAACCGTTAACAAGTGCGAGGGAAATCATCATTGATGTCAATGACTCCCAAGGTACCATAGTGCAATCCATCGAGTGTGAATAAATGAGTTGATTTCAAACATCTGACGGAATATTTTGATCAGAGGTCAATGTTGTAAACGCATTGTCGAAAGCGAGGAAACTTGCCATTGAGGCATGCAAGCTCCAAGGTACTAAATAATTTTTAAGTCTTGATTCCGGATAATGAGCTGAAGTCGATAGAACAAAACTCGTCACAAGAGGGCCTTGATGTATCCCCCATCAATGAAACGAAATGAGTAACAGAGTTTGAAGGTGAAACAGATCATTTTGCAAATTGGACTGGACACAGGGAAGGCCGACACAGAGAGAATGGATAACTGCAGATGGCCAACTCAATATAGGTTTCAGATGGAATTCTCTTGAACATATGAACGACATGACCAATGATTTGGCAGCATTGACTCAAAGACGACACAGGGAATGAACTTATATAAAATCGAATGAGAGACAAATGGATTTCCCAAACCGGCTTCAAATGATGAATAAGGGGTGTCATGTTCAAGAGCGACACTTACTGCCAATTAATACGACGATGAAAACATATCCCTTTCCCAAATTTTCCCCCACCATTTTCTGGCGAGTACCTCTTTATTTTTATGCAAGCTTGAGGAGGATAACATATGCTTGTTGATGTAATCTCATCCTTTGGACAAGTCCCTCGGAGTATGTTTAAAGAACCCTAAGAAGGAGTGGTTCGGTCCCATCACGAGTCTGTCAATGTTTGTTTAACAAGTCCAGAGATAGAAAACTCGAAGGTTTTTCAAGATTATAGAGTTTGGAAAAACACTTAAAAGAGAACTCTCTCAGTTACTTTTTCGTAATATAGTCTGGACGAGACCGAAAAAGAGATAAATTATCGCTCACCAGATGCGTACTTCAAATAATTTATCGAGCGTGAAAATAACAAGGTCGCTTGACGATCTTTTCATGTTTAGAGAGTCTGAAAAGAGCTTAAAGAGGACTCCAGGGGGGTTCCTTTTTCATATAACCTTGTTGAGCCCGAAAAAGTGATAAAAGTATGCTCGATCACGTTCTCATGTATTTACGAGAGCAAGAACGGACAAAAACGACGCTTGAGGTTTTATGTAAAAACCATAAAAAACAATCAAAAACACGTGATAACAAAGAAAAACATGTCCGTAACCCTGTATTGAATCATCAAAGTCATCACGCCTGCAAGAAATACACTCAACATGACATTAGTGATTAGGTTTTAGTCGATAAATAACCATAAAAACCCAAAATAGTATAGTAAAAGTAAATAAAATGAGTAAAAACTCTTTTTTACCATACCATTTTACATTTCCACTATTGAGCTCCCAAAACCCCTCTTTTACCCTCCGAGTTCGGCGTTAGATTGCGGGATCTACGAGAGACCATTCAGTGAGTCGTCTGCGAAATTAAGGTAGGCTCTTCATCCTTAACATTTTCATGGTTTCATTTTGTCATTTCATTGGTTAAATTTCCATTTTTAAGATGTTTTTCTAGGCCCTATATGCGCGCTGTCATTCTTGCAGGCAGCTCATACGGGGCCTGCGAGAATGATGCTTTCTCGCAGGTGAGCCTTAAGCCACCTGCGAGGTTCTCGCACTGTGCAAATGGGGCACCTGCGAGAACCACAAGGCCCAATTTGTTTTTAAATTTTTAGCCAAATGAAAAAGATCTAAAGCATAAAAAAGTTATTAATCCTCCTTTTATGTTCCTTGTGCAGATAATTGACCATAAACATGGTGCTTGAGTGGCGTGAAAGGGAACATGAAGAGGATAATGCAATGGCTGAGAATCATCCTCCTACCATAGCTGCATTGAGAGATTATGGGCTCTTGAAATACTTTCACATCCCGGACATGAGGGCCCAAGTCAGACTACTAGAGTACCTGGTCCATATGTGGGACCCAGATCAGTAGGTTTTTCATGTGGGGGCTCACACATTGTCCATAGACATTGAGGAAATTTACTTTTTTACTGGATTGTCCCGACGAGGGTACTATGTTAGCTCGACCGGTAGTAGAGGTTGTGGGCTAAAGATGAGTGAGTACTGTAATCAATACTGCGTACCCGAGGCTGAAAGGAAAAAAGGAAAAGTGGCTATCTGGGGGGTACAAGAATTGACCCTTCGTACTATCCTTTTCACTATAGCTCAGATGGCTGGGAGTTCTTCTCCTCATATGGCAACATAGAGCTACTTCCAGTACACCATCGAGTGTATTTAACCTTGAGTATTCAACTGGGCAGATGCTGTGCTTCGCAGTATCAAAAAGCAATTGACCAAATGTAGGCAAGGTGACCTGAAGCAATTTGGGTATGGATCTTTGTTGGTGTCCTTCTTCCTTGAGAGGGTCCCCGTATTTAGACTACAGGTTGAGTGGAACATACCGAGTCCCAGGGATCCAAGGATGCTGAGATGGTGTCGGCTCATGGCCCGGCACGTAGCAGGACCGATCATCAAGTACGACGATATTTTCTTCGACTGGATGTTATCCTCATTTTTGGTTATCAAGATGATGACATGATTATGACATGGTGATAGAAGATCTAGCTCTTCTTTAAGATCATTTTCATGAAGAAAGTTACACTTGTCAGTTTCTCA
>JZKD02S1741810.1:449253-461960 GCA_000966675.3 Picea glauca | reverse complement strand
AAAGCACCAGATCCCCAATTTACTTGGGAGATGCCACACCCGCAAAGGTGTGCAGAGAAGGAATTGTTGATCTTGAAGGGGGCTGCTTCACAAATGTGCTTCATGTTCCCTCACTGTCCACAAATCTTCTCTCAATATATCATATCACTCATTCTGGATCTGGAAGGAAGGTGGAGTTCACTCCGGACTCCGCAGTGATTACCAACATTTCCACAGGCTCACAACTTGCACATGGAATTGCAGATCACAGTTCTCGTTTGTATTTCTTCTCCCACTTTGTTCCTAAATCTATTAACATTGTATTTCTATCATAATCTAATGATATCATCAGTTTATGGCATGAAATATTTTTCCATCTTAACTATAAGTACTTGCATCAACTCAGCAAGGAAAACATGGTAGAAGGATTGCCAACTATTAAATTCACAAGCGGTGTATGTCAAGGATGCATTCTTGGCAAGCATCCAGAGAAAACGTTTGACAAAGGGAAGGCACAGAGAGCTTCTTCACCTCTTGGTATGATTCATAGAGACATCACGGGCCCATTCCCACAGCCTTCAATCAATAATTCTCGATATGTATTCACCTTCATAGATGATTTCTCTCGCTTTACTTGGGTATTTTTTCTAAAATTAAAATCGGAAGTATTTGAATCCCTTATAGAATTTAAAGAAATTTCTAAGAATGAGTCTGGGTGTAAGATTAAGATACTCCGTACTGATAATGGGGGCAATTATGTCAAAAAATATGTGCAACAACTTTGTATTGATGCAAGTATACAACTACAACACACAGTGCCATATACACCACAACAGAACGAAGTTACGGAGAGGAAAAACCGGTCCTTAAAAGAGATGGCCAATTGTATGCTATAGTCAAAATCATTAGCTCCCAAGATATGGGCTGAAGCTATTAATTGTGCAGCATATATTCAGAACCAATTTCCTCACAAATCACTCAAAGGCACCACTCCTTTTGAATGTTGGACTAGTAAGAAACCGAAAGTGTCGCACTTTCGCATTTTTGGTTCATGAGCATGGGCTCACATTCCGACAGATAAGAGGAAGGCTTTGGAGCCTCAAAGTGTTGAATGACTATTTTTTGGATATCCTAAAGGTGTCAAAGGATATAGATTTTTAGACTCTCACACTGAAAATTTCATTCTAGCTCGAAGAGTGAAGTTTGAAGAAGAATCACTACATGATTTTTCGGAAGACCTTGTTGAGGAACCGCTTGTTGTCACTGATGAGGAGGAGTCAAAAAATTCTTCGAGCACTTCAGAGCAGCCATTAGAGAAGAATTTTGGGTCTGATATAGAGGATGAGGATAAATTCATGGCTTCTCCAACTCAGTTTCCAACTTGGGCAGAGAAAACCCTGCAAGATGTGGGTGAACTAGCCGATGATCCTGTGGATACAAGAAGGACTAGATCACAGTTTTTTGGGGCTCCTCAAGCCTTGGCTTCCACGAAACATTTGCTGCCAATAAATTTCTATATGAAACTTGGTTCATATCTACAGTCACACTCTGAGGCTGCTGGAAACCCACTTTGGGAGGCTGCCATGGATGAAGAGTACTCTGCCCTTATGGACAACAACACATGGGACTTGGTTCCACTTCCAAAAGGAAGAAAGCTTGTTCAATGCTGATGGATATATCGAACAAATATTTTTGTAGATGGTGATATAAGAAAGTACAAATCTTGAATTTTCACAAAAGGATACTCACGGGTACATGGCATAGACTACACAGAGACATTTGCACCTGTTGCAAAAATGGACTCCATTCGACTAGTTTTGGCCATTGCCGCTTCTCGCAGATGGGAAGTTCATCACATGGATGTGAAGAGTGCATTTGTTTATGGATATATCAAGGAGGAGATCCATATGGAGCAACCATAGGGATACATTAAAAAATCTTCCCTCGTTTGCAGATTAAAGAAATCTTTGTATGGCCTAAAATAGGCTCCTAGAGCCTGGTATGCAAAGATGGATTCTTTCCTTCTTTCCATTGGATTCATTCAATGAAAATCTGATCCGAATATTTATTTTCTGCAACATGATGATTCCCTTTTTTTGATAGTACTTTATGTATATGACTTACTGATGATAGTGAACCTTACTTTAGCTATTGATTCAGCAAAATCAGCATTGAACGCTCGATTTTCCATGACAGATTTGGGACTGTTGCACTACTTTCTTGGTCTTGAAGTTTCTCAGTCTACTTCAGGGATCAATATGGCATATTCTAAGTATGCATCAGATCTACTTGTCTGCCCTCATATGATAGAATTCAAGCCAGCAACATCTCCCTTTCTTTCGGGGGTCAGATTTGAGGATGCGGGTACTACACCTTTGGTGGACAGTACACTGTATCGACAGTTGGTTGGGAGTTTGTTGTATCTTACTCACACCCGACATGATATCTCTTTTGCAATAGGATTTTTTTCTAGATATATGCAGGAGCCTCATGAGCTTCACTGGAAATATGCAAAGAGAATCCTTAGATATGTGAAAGGTACTCCTAGTTTTGGTATATTTTATGCTGCAGATTGCCCACTTTCACTGATTGGGTACACAAATTTTTATTGGGTTGGCGATGGTACAGACCACAAGTCCACCTTTGGTTATGTTTTCAGCTTTAGTTCAAGGCCATTCTGTTTGTCTAGCAAGAAGCAATCCACAATTTCTTTATCTATAGCAGAGGCAGAGTATAGAGGTGTAGTGAATGTAGCTACACAGGTTGTTTGGTTGTAGGGGATTCTCTCCGAGTTTGGTATTCAGTATCCACTTTTGAATGTCATATTTTGTGACAATCAGGGGTCCATTCAGATATTGATTGATCCAATTCAGAGGCAGAGGACCAAGCACATCGATATTCACATGCATTACATCCACGAACTGATCTGTGACATAGTCATTTCACTGCAGTACTACCCCAGAGAGCAGCAAGTTGCAGACATCTTCACCAAGTCCTTCACTAAAAAGAAATTTTTAGAACTGAGAGCTATGCTTGGAGTGGTGGAGACAGCTGAGTAGGTCACTTTTGGCCACTCAACATTTTTTTCCTCTTTTTGGGGGTGGTTTTTTCCCACAAGGTTTTCCCTCTTTCCTCTTTTCATGAAGAGTTATTTTATGTAATGAGTACCTAAAATGGCCAAGTTGCTGGGACTCAAATTTTTTTGTCATTACAATTAGGCTTAAGGGGGGGTGTTGGAGAATAACCCTATCTTACATTATTTTATACATAGCTTATACTCCTATATCTTGGTTAATACTTTCCATCACACTTTATTTCACCTAATTTGACCACATAGAGAAGAAGGGCACCTCATCCCTAGATTTTAGGGAAAATTGCTATTTTTAGATCAAGACTCAACTCTCGGTTCTTGATTTTCTTGATTTATTCTTGATTTATTCCAACTCCCCCATGAAAAAACTCATCCATTATTGGGGAATGTGCACCTCCTCTTTGAGTGAGAGATTTATTCCTTAATTAATGATTCTTTCCTTTACTATTATTAGTAATTGCTATTTCGGGTCAGTTAAGTGAGTTGGAATTGATTCTCTTGTCAGTTAAGTGAGATTAAGTGAGCTAATGCGAACCACTTTACTCTTGTGGGCATTAATGAGTGTGTGACATGTGTCTTTAGTGGTCTAGGTCGAACTATGTGGTCTCCCTTAGCCTATGACACCTATTTTATCTTTTTCTATCTTTTTTGACTAGAATTTCTATGTTGGAAATTCTATATATTCACCTCCTCTCTTCTTTTTGAGGTTGGTTGCTCATGTATATTTATTTTTTATTAATATAATTCTCTGATTTATGAGAAAAAAAATTCTCTCATCTCTTGAATATCAGCAAATTGTATGTGTTCAATTTAACTAGAATTCTAGATCTATCGGGGTTTCTGCAGGAATTCTACAGAGAGGGGGGGTGAATCAATATAAGACTACTTTTTTATTTACTTACAATATTTATTTTTCAATATTTATCAATATGTTATTTTACCAATGGTAGCAGTTAATGATAAATATACAACCATGCAATAATAGTACACAGAGATTTAACGTGGAAACCCAAATGGGAGAAAACCACAACCAATTCATTTATAAAATCATGTGGTCACCAACCTACTGTTGCAATGCTTGCAGGAATCAACCTGCAAGAGACACCAATATCCTCTCCTGAACACCAACTTAGAAATAATATTTGTGGGAACTAAACTGCAAAAGACACCAATCCCCTTGAATGAGCACCAACTCATTTCTCCATGTAGGCACCAACCTACAACTGCTTAATTTCACAGGCACCAAACTGTAGGAGACACCAATCCCCTTAGTTGAGTACCAACTCGACACTGCCTATAGATACCAATTTTACTAGAGATATTGATCTCCTCAAGATGTCAACAATACCATATTATATCTTTCCTTCAAGCCTTCACCTACACAAGTCTGTTGTTTTGTCTCTGTTGCCATAGTTCACAATCTACATAGTTTTAGAAGTTCCTTTGTCCTTGCACCTCCCAACCACCCTTAGACAAAAACATTTATCTTTCTTTAATTTTCTCCCTCGGAACCTTAGAGCTCCTCTTCCTCATATGTAGCTTACTTCCACAACACTTATGTCTTTTACACTTCATTTTTTCAATTTCAGAAATCCACACTCTTCCATCCTTTCTTAATTACTTACGCGTGCACACTTGAATTGGATTTTATCATAATTATTTGTATACATTCTATAATTCTATGAATTTTTCCATGTACAAAATTATGTCCATGGAGTCATCTCTAGATCTCCTCAAAACCAGGTTGTAACACTCCTTAGAAACTAGCATAGACCCCCTTTGGTTTCGTGTGCGATCTACTCTCAGACCAGAGTGCAGACTTCAACACTCAGCAATCGATCAATCTTCCCTTGATCTAATATCAGCCATCGATCTTATTACTTCCCTCCAAAACACATAATATGTCTTCAACTCTCAACAACCATTGGATGTGATCCCTTGATTCAATTGTGGTCATCAATCCATTCTTTATCCATTAAAACATGCACCACAACCTCATCATTCAGTAGTTGTCTGATCTTTCCATGTTTTGATCTCATCCGTCGATTTTTTCTTAGTATATCGGGACCTCTGGTACTTGAAACACACAACACACCCCTCAACACTCAAAATTCATCTGATAAGATTAACGTTCAATCTCAACCATTGATCTTGTTTTCACATAGTTCAAACCTTCAACTCACGAACACCGTCTGACTATATCGTTGATTAACCTCAATCATTGATTTGGTCTCTGCCCACCAAAACACATCATGCAACCAAAATGTACAATAGTCATTCGATCAGTCCTTGGATTAAATTTCAATCATATATTTGCGACAAGAGGTGACCTCTTGGGCTGTCAGATCTCTCACCCTTTGGTCCATATAATCTATGAAAAGTGGCGACATGTTGGGCCATTCAATCTCTCACCCTATGGGTCATCTGATCTGCGACAAGCGGTGAGCTCTTGGGCTATCTGATCTCTCACCCTCTAGTTCGTTTGATATGTGATAAGTGGCAACCTCATGGGTGGTCCAATTTGGAATTTGATTCAATCTTGACCGTTGATCTCATTTAGCTTGAAGGTCTCACCACAGGTCTAAGGCATATCTTTTCAAACTTCCACGGCCTCCAAATAACACCCTCAAGTTATGTCACATTCATCTTGCACCTATACTTATACGCATTTCCAAGTATTTCACCGCGGGTCTAAGGCCTTTTCCAATTATTATGTCTTCTTGTGCGGCCTTGTTTGTCTGATCAATTCTTCATACTTAGGCAATTTTCTTAGATTTCACCACGCTCCATGATATCTCTGTCCTTATGAATTTTTCTTGACACTTAGTCAATTTTTGAGTTCTTACCATGGGTCGCGTGTCTACAACATTTTCCTGATTCACTTGTCTATGATCACAATCTCGTTCGTCTAACCGATTCCTCATACTTAGCCAATTTTTTAAACATCTCCATTCGACATATTCCACATACTTAGCCAATTTCCAACATCTCACCGTAGTTTCGTGGGTTCACGCTCATTTCTTCACATACTCTGGATTTTTTGCCTCTTTATTTTCTCTACGATGTCTTGACACTTAGTCGATTTTCAAACTCCTACCACGGGTCTCTTATACTTAGTAAATTTTGAACTCTTACCGTGGGTCCATGAGACATCTTCGTCTGACTGATCGTCTTATCTTCATCTGAAACTCCTACCGCGGGTCTCTTATACTTAGTAAATTTTTGAAACTCCTACCGGGGGTCCATGGGATATCCTCATTTGACCAATCATCTTATTGATACTTGGTCATCTCTATCTGAATGATTCTTGGTACTTAGCCATTTCTTCGAAATTTTACCGCAATTTCACTCTTATTTCAACTTCTTGACATACTTCCAATTCTCCGATGCTTCATTATCTCTATGATGCCTTGATACTTAGTCGATTTTTGAGATCTCTTGTGTTGATATGGTAGATGATATGGCTTCCATGTGGATGTCTTCTTCATGTACTATATGACATGACATTGATACGTGTTCTAACACATGGCAATGTATGTCGCATTTGCATAGCTTCTTATTATGACATTGACGTGTACCCCCTATGATGTGGCACTCATCTTACTAGACACATGGTGATAATGAGGTTTCTATCATGGCATTGATGTGGCTGAGCTATCCCACTAGGTATCAAAGTCCCACTCCTTTGATCTTAGTCATTGATCTCTGATGATCAACAATCAGGATTTAACTTGTTCTGGGTCCAAAGTTTTCCACAAAAAAAGTTAACAATTTGTGATTTGGGTCATCTGATCTATGACAAGTGACAACCTCCTGGGATGTTGGATCTCTCACTCTTTGGGTCATCAAATATATGACAAGTGGCAACCTCTTGGGCCATTGGATCTCTCACCCTTTGGACCGTCCGATCTATGACAAGTGGTGACCTCCCAGGATGTTCAATCTCTCACCCTATGGGTTGTCCGATTTGTGATAAGTGGCATCCTCTTGGGCCATCTAATCTCTCACCCTCTTGGTCATCCAATCTATGATAAGTGGCGACCTCTTGGGGCATCTGATCTGGACTATGATTCAATCTCATTTGTTGATCTCATTCATCTTGATGGTCTCATCGTAGGTCTAAGGCATATCTTTTAAGACTTATGCAACCTCCAAACAACATCCTCAAGTTCTGTCGCATTCATCGTGCACCTATACTTAGATGCATTTCCAAGTATTTCACCGCGGGTTTGAGGCATTTTCCAATTTTTTTGTCTTCTTCTCCAACCCCGTCCATCTAACCGATTCTTCATACTAGTTAGTACCATTTTTTTTCCTATCAAAAGAAATGAGGATTTTATAAAGGGGTGAGGCTAAGATTCAACAATTTAGAAGTAGAAAAGTCAAGCTTCAGGAGCCTCTACGTAGATCAGAGTCAAAATTTCCTAAAGGCGGTAGGAAGAAACAACAAGAAATTATTTTCCCTTGCATGCAAAAGGAAAAATTTAAGCCCCTAGGTGTTTGTTGCAGTTCAAAAAGGACTCATCGTGCATGAAAAAGGTGTTGATTCTATATCCCAGAGACTTATAACAAGACTATGTCTTAAGTGTGCATAATTGACAGTGTTGCGGACCCCGAAAGACCAACGACTCGGATTTCATCGCGTGCCCGCCTCCAAATCAATGGTTGTTAGAATCCCTTCGATAGAGTCACATTTGAACCTAAGCCTCAAGCGCTCCAATGGTGTACCCTTGATGGACATCTTAGATTTATGTAGAAACACCCCCCGATGTGTGGTCCATATCTAATCTCAGATCTCGTAGCTTCCCATCCAAGTATCATGTCAACATGCTAGCAGAGCCTCGTCAGATCCAATCAAAGGCTTCCACCTTGATATATGGAACCCACCAAATGCATCGGTAAACATATCAAATCCAGGTAACACGAGTCCTTCTCCCTTGCCACATCCATGCCACCTTGGGTCAATAGAAAGTCTCCATGTGTCTAGGATGACGTCAACATGAATAGTTTTTCCTTAGCCAAATTTCTCATTCGAATGTGGCGAGATCAATGGCCCTCAATGATTCTCGTACCTCCAATGGACGGTCTATATTTGTCTTTACCAGTGCGTATAGTTTTATGGACACACTGGTGCATACATATAAAGGACGCATCGTTCATATGTAACTTTTCTATTTTAAACGATGCATATATTTTTAGGAACGTATTGGTGCCTTCCCTATAACCAACACATTGTTGAAAAGAAACTGCTTATTTACATCCTTCAAAATAAACGCACAGGTGCATCCGTTATCAGAAACGCACCGGTGTGTTTATTCGGCACACATAGATGAAAATAAATATCTTTCATTCAACAATGCATATAGTTTTATGAATGCAGTGGTGCATACATACAAACGATGCACCATTAAGTGGAAACTATGTATTTTTCACAGTTCTTTTGTTGCTTCAGACGCATCGGTGTGTCATTTGTAAGTATGCACCGGTGCATTTCATAATACATCGCACCGTCGAAAATAGACTATACATGATCGGTGCACCCTATAAAATTTACAGGGTGCACTGCACGTGGTGCGAGACAAAAATCTCAAACGCACCGTGCAAAAAAAAAATTTGAAAAACAATGCAAATTTAACTCAATTTTAAAATTTAATCCACTAAAAAGACAATGTACAAAGAAATAAAGAATTTACCCGAACATTTTCTCATCGAGGAGGCATCATTGGGATGTAGTGAAAAAAATGAAATTTGACCACAGTATGGAAAAATTGGAATCCCACGAACCGAGCACCAAACGAAATCAATGCAAGAAACGGAAGCACCGACGACAGTGCTCTTCAATTGGGCAAAGTAGGCACCGATGCTTGAGAGCTTCTCTGCACTAGAAATGGTAAAAAAAAAAAATTACCGACGGTATTTTTTATTTATCCATGTTCCGGTGTGCTCATGTTAAGTGCACCGGTGCACACAACTACAAATAGTGCACCGTTACTTTTTAAAAACATTGTGATGGTGCACCATATGGAGCGCACCGAGGCACCCTCATGACAAATGCACACCAGTCTGTTTTTTTTCAAAGCGTAGTCTATGCAACTATTTTTTGCGCACTGGTGCGCCCGTCGTGTGTGCACAGGGCCCGTGATATTTTTTTATCATCGGTTTTTATTTAAACCTCATTCCAATGCATGTAGGTTATGCACACCAATGCTAATCGATGCAGATATCACACCGTTTATTTTTAAAAACATGCGATGGCGCCTCATATGGAACGTATCGGTGCGCCACTAGGACAAAGTCACACTGTTATGCATTTTAATAAAAACACGCACTGTGGAGTTGTTTGTTGTGCTACGGTGTTGCAAGGGGACAACAATGCATCGATATGCATTTTGGAAGAAAAATGCAAGACGACGAACCTGTTTGTTGCACATCGGTGCGCCCTTTTAGGATGCATCGGTGTTTTCGATCTACTTTTATATGATGTGCACCATTGTTTTTTTTTTAAATAACTCTGCAACAGTGCACTATTGTCTATTAACACTAGTGCATTTATATATGGTGGTGCACCGGTGCGGTATAGTCTTATAAATGCACCATTAAAAAAACGTCCACTAAAACATCCGCTTGCACACCTCCGCTATAAATGGATTTTTGGGCTATTTTTATAGGGGCTTCCGTAAAAACCTCTGCTATAGGGTCTTTTCCTTGTAGTGTGAATTATTTGTAATCATAATGTACTTGGGTATACAAGATCAAAGACATGATCATAATTTGGTGAAATAGATGATTGGGACTCCTTTAACTAGGTTGATTCAACAATTACACATGGGTCTACTAGAATTGATATGTGAACAATAACAATAACGATAAGATTTTTATGTTTTGGAACAACAATAATGTTTTTTTACTCAGATGGAAATCTAATCATATTAAAAAGTGAATTATGTTATGAGGGACACTCATCAACTTGAAAATCCAAATTTGGACTTGTAAGAAAGTTGGGGTGTTCATTTTAGTGAAAACAATCAAAAGTTGATTTTTTCCCTCCACCATTTGAGGCTGATTTGCACTAATTTTAATACCTAGAATTCATTTTTCATCTCTTTCTCATATAGTTACATACTAATTTTAATACCTAGAATTCATTTTTCACATCTTTCTCATATAGTTACAGTCAGACAATATTATATTATAATTTTTTGAGACATTATTTTGTAATGTCAATAAATAAATAAAATCAATCTTACTTTCATGTTTGTTTGATTATATTGAATATTCCATTGGAAAATGAAGAAATTGGGTTCTCAAAACACTGGTTATTATTCCATGTGCTGGTATTCAGGTGAAAGAACAAAACATTGTGTGTGTAAGGAACTACCCCAAAGAAATGTAGTATGTTCCCCACATGCACAAAAATTGGCTGCGGAGAGTAGACGATGTGTTTCCATAGAACCTATTGGAAATATTGTTGTAATTGATTTCAAAGACAGGGGGAGACTACAGATGTCCAATATAAACATTGCAAGATGGAGATTGTTGGAAATATTGTTTTTGGATTTTTGATGCTCAGTTTGGAAACCATGTCTTTGAAGGAATTTGTATTCTAAATATATATCTCAAATGGGAGAAAGGTTATGTGGTTGGAAATATTATTTTGAGACCTGTCCAATGGTATATGGCACTCCCTCTAACTCCTTAGGAATGAGGAGATATGAATTTAATTTTCATACAACCTAGCCAAAAAGTTCAAGTCATCCTAGCCAATATGTATAGGTCAGCCCTAAAAGTGAGCACAAAAACAATATAAATACATAATAATTGTGTGCATTTGAAGATCATCCTAGCACGAAGATCAAGTTTGAGGTGCACAAAAGGTGTGCAGGAGGAGTTTTCTTGGAGTTTTAAAGGCGCGCTATGAAGGACTAAGGTCCATGATGCTGCATAGTGCACTATTTTGAGGTTGTGATGTTGCATTCTGGAGTAATATTCTCGGAATGATGCTATGAGGTTTTCTAGGGCATGAAGGAAAAATCTGACTAGGGTTTGAATCTATGTCTGGGGTATGAAGCAAAGAGAGGCATTTGAGCATGAAAGTTAAGGGTGTGATGATGCTATGAAATATATAAAGTATGAAGCATGCAGGTGAAGTAAGAAGTACTATGTGTATGAATATCTTAGGTTGGTTCATATACAAGTCTTATTGATTTGGTGCTTAGATTATAAGGAGATTGGTGTCTCAAGTAGGTTGGTGCCTACACAATATCTTGTTGAATTGATGCTCAGCTGAAGAGATTGGTGTCTCCAATAGGTTGGTGTATATTGTTAGAATTTTAGAATTTATAGTTATCTTCTTTAACATTCATTAACAATTGCATGTAATAGGATCATTGAAAGACAAACAATCACAGAACACAAGAGATATCCTAGGAAACCCTCGTGGGGGAGAAAACCAAGAAACCAATTCTTCAATATAGATTCCTTCAAACAATACAATGTCAAGTTATATCTCCCCACAAATAGACCAACACCAAGATACCAAAGACCAAGAAACTAAGACCTCGTGCACTAGACCTTCCTTACTATGATCCAAATACACAAGGGAAGGTGAGTTGTGTGTGTGTGTGTGTGTACAAATGAGAGGAACTCTACCTCTATTTATACACATAATTGACTCCTGAAAAGACGCAACCCTAAGAGGGGTTGTTTTGACTTTTACAATAAGGATAACAATAAAATAATAATTTATTTTGAGCCCATTTATACAATAAGATTACAATAACCTTCTCGAGGTTTGACCAATACAAATACAAAAGAATATCTTCCATAGTTACAAAAAACATATCAACACTCCCTCTTAACTAGGAAGGTATTCTTTATTGCCACACAAGCTCATGACCATTGATTGTTGAACATATGAATCTATACATCATATGATATCCATAGTACAACATGAATTCACAACCAATGCATCCAAGGCATGTGGGTATCTTTCAAATAGCTTCAATATGTCACCATGGCATCCAGTACCCTGCAATGCATATGTACCTTATCATGTGCACCCTTGTGAATTCACAGCCAATGCATACAAGGCCTCTGGGTAGCTTTCAAATAGATACAACATGTCCCCAGGAAATCCACTACCCTACAATGCATATGTACCTTTGTTACACATCAAATTTCAACACCTAGGTACCTTGCCCTAAGTGTCACAAATGTCGTAAAAGTGTCATATGCACCTTGATAAGTGTCGCATACACCTTGACACCATGAAATAACATATGTCACAATCCCTAGTCAATGTGGAGGAGAAATATATTATATGAAGGTCAAAATATTATGTGCACATGAATTATTATTAATATTCATGAAAAGGAAATTAATTTAGTGTGAGAATCCACCTCACATTTGGTTTCCTATTTTTTAGGGGAGKTTGRRGATCTCATGGAGGGTTGAAATATTTCCTCATTAAAATCATTGAGATATATTTCCTCCCTAAAATATTTAAGAGATATTTTCTCCCTAAATATCTTGGAGATCCCTTTTTAGTGGATCTTATGAGTGATCTTCTCCATGGAGGTTAAGCCTCCAAATCCTATATAATGAAGGCTTTCCATGGAGGAGAAAGGCAGATTAGAGG
>JZKD02S1741810.1:424462-449203 GCA_000966675.3 Picea glauca | reverse complement strand
ATTATATGAAGGTCAAAATATTATGTGCACATGAATTATTATTAATATTCATGAAAAGGAAATTAATTTAGTGTGAGAATCCACCTCACATTTGGTTTCCTATTTTTTAGGGGAGTTTGGAGATCTCATGGAGGGTTGAAATATTTCCTCATTAAAATCATTGAGATATATTTCCTCCCTAAAATATTTAAGAGATATTTTCTCCCTAAATATCTTGGAGATCCCTTTTTAGTGGATCTTATGAGTGATCTTCTCCATGGAGGTTAAGCCTCCAAATCCTATATAATGAAGGCTTTCCATGGAGGAGAAAGGCAGATTAGAGGTATCAAACTTATGATCTTGGGAGAAATCTTTTGTATATCAAACCTATGATCTTGGGAGCATCGTGCAAGGGTTGGACGAGGAGTACTTGGAGAGGCTGTTGCAATTGCATCTACATATTGTAAGTGTATTTTTAATGTTCTCATTAATATATGCTTGGCCTATTTCCTTCTAGTTTGTGTATCTTTACATATGCTTGTATATTGTAGATGAATTTGTTTAATCTAGTATGCTAGAGTAGGATTTTCCTTGTGTCTCTTTGTTGTACATGGTTTGCAAGTATCAAGTTGTGTGAATGAGTTTGGAGATCAAGATCAAATTGGAGCAATGAGGAAAAACACTGGAATAAGGTGCATCACACTTTATTCCTTCTCTTTCTCTTTCTGACTAGTTAAGAAAATATCAAAGGGATGTTAGTGTCCATTTTCATCTTTTTGTCTCGGTATTAGGGGTCTAGAATCCGAGGGAAGATCTACCTGTCTGCAGGGGGTTTTTCCTGTAACAGAAATTGGCAACTCCACTGGGGACAGACATTGATTTGTCTTAACTTGGATCATCTCTTCATTTTTCCCACCTTTTAGATCATTTTTCTTGTTTTATATTGATCTATTTCCTTTCTCCCCTCTTCATTGACAATTTCACAAAATTCTGGCAATTCTGGGTGATTTTTTCTGAGTTTTAAGCCTTTGTTCTGAGTTTATGACAAGGGTACTGCTTCCCTGGAGTGTATATCAGAGCGTTGATATGCAATAAACCCTCCCCTTCAGTTTTTATCAGAGCACTACAACGCTCTGTTCCTTTGAAAACAAGAGCGTTGATCTCCTTCTTTGGTGATTTCTGCCCTTTTCTACTTAGTTTTTCCTAGTCTATCTTGCAGAGATTCTTTCCCAGAGTCTGTACTTTGGATTGTGGCTTTGTTTGGGTTGAATATTTGGTACTTAGCACTTATTTTGTTGTATTTTTTTATCTTTCAACCTTTTCCAAATTGCGAGATTGATTCTCCTTGTTTTTCTCGGTTTGGTTTGAATCTTGCGAAGTCTTTGGTTATCTAACTGATTGAAAAGGTATGCAAAGGATTGTTGGTCTTAAGTGGATTTTTAAAAATTTATTTTTTGAATGATTTGAGACTTTATGCTTACCACAACATAGCTTGGATTGATTTTTCTTGTCGATTGTTTTTTCAAGACATTTGAGTGATTCCTCTTTCTCCCTATTTGTTTTTGGATTCTTCTCTGGAATTTCTTGTTTCCTTGAGTGCTTGTTGATTGTTGAGTCCTTGATTGAGTGAGTTATATTCATTCAATTCTCATTATCATGTGAGTTCATGATTTGTTTGAAATCCTTTTTTCTTCGTGTCTTTTGTATCTGCATTTGACTCTTCCATTTTGATTGAAAGTAAAGGAGTGTTAAAGAATTTGCATTTGTTGTCTTTATGTATTAGAATCAAACAAAGAAAGATAGTTGCATTATTTTTGTTGGGTAGTGTAGATAACTAGGTTTCATTTAGAAAATTGCATTTGGGAATTGCATTTGGGAATTGGGTGTTTTTGTTGAAAAAAAAATTAACCTCTTCTCCAGCCCGTATGTAGGATTCATTGAAGAAAAATATTTGCATGTCATTTTTCTGCATTCTTTTGGAGTCGAGTCTACAACATAATCAGTTTCACTTTCACACCCTTGAGAAAACAACAACCCTAAAATGAAGTGCTTAGAAAATTGATCAGACACTTTTGTATTTTCTGGTAGCGAACCTACATTAGCAAGTGTCGGGCTTTGGAATAGGTTGTGAGGATAAATTTCCAAATCCATCAAACAAACATAGAATCTTGTGTTAGGGAGTGGTGAATCCAATTGTTCATATAAGCATAGATGGGATCCCCCTCTCACACAGGGGTTATGCACAAGGTCGCATTCAGGAGAGCAACAGAGATTATCCCTCCGAGGATTAACCATTCGTAGTAGTCATATCGTATATTGGGGGTTCTTATTGAGGTCCAACTATCTTCCTTTGGTCTTGGTGCTTCATGAATTCTGAATCTGTTCGAGGTCCTCTGGAGTTCTACCGGTCCACTTGTCCTCAGTTCTCTTGAAGGATTTCAGACTTGTTATCCTACCCATATGTTCAGACTCGACTATCAATTGTACCCACCCAGAGGCTAATTGCAAGTTGGTGGCCTTAGTAGCCATAATATTTAGGCTCCTTACATGAGGTGACGGTGAAGGGAAGTCTTCAATGTACCTAGAACAGACGTTGGTCAAACTCATTCGGGCTCCTTGGAGGGTACACCCATGGGTAAAACCATGTGGGAACTTGCACCAAGGCACAAGTCAGTTAAGGAGGCCACCAACATAACTAATCCACCCGCTCTTTCCTAGCCCCTTCCTATATTGATCTCACGATGTTGGATTTCATCACCAACTAGTGGTTTCATTGTGGGAAGGTTTGTTTGATTGTTTGCTTCTTATATTTGTAGTATGTGCTGCTTGTTTTCCTTAGTGGACATTAGGTCGAGTCAGTGCCAATGGTGTCAACTCCTGGGAGTACCAACGGAGGAACCCATTTTACAGGAGAACCTTTTTCCTTTCCTTCTTTTTGAAATGTTGGTCCTTCGTGCATTGCCACACTGAGTCTTTCAGGACTCACAATCAGATTATCAGTTTGGTTGTTCCCCACTCTAGTGATCTCAAATCTTCCCAGTGCTTCGAATGCACCTAGTGCTTTAGATGTAAGCACACCACCCACACATCAACATCATGTCAACCTTTCTCCTTCTTCACCTGTCAAGTCTCCTTCCCTTTCTCCTTGTTCACCTAGTGAAATCTCTAAAGCGAGTAGCCAGGTTGATAAGAAGAAGAATAAACAGAAACAGAAGAAGAACCGGAAAGGGACCAAGCCTCCAACCACATCAGATCATGTTGTATCCAAGCAACCAACTATGGTTAATTTTACTAGGAGTGTTGATAAAGTCAACAAGATTAAAATGAAGAATCTTAAACCCAAATTCCCTTGAAGTCTTTGTAAGGGTGACCACTTTCTGAGGGATTGCCCTGGTCTCCCCAAGGTTTTAGAAATGTGGTCTTCCATGTCATCATCCCCTGCGGGACATGTTGGTGACACCCCATCAGCTAGTGACATTAAGGTTGGTAAGAATAATAGAACTGTCAAGTTTCCTTGCTTGTCATGTGAAGGTGATCATTATTCTCACCTTTGCCTTCGTATGGATGAGGCTTCTTATCTTTTGGAAAAGATTCAACTTCCAACTGGTTATCATAATATTTCTCCCAACCCATCATTAGTTGATGGACTAGTCTATTCGGTTCCATCACCGGTCAATGTGGTTGATCAGGTGGTCAATATGGTTTCATCCTCAGTTGAACCACAAACCCAAGTAGTTGATCCAGTTCCGTCGTCGATCAGCCCCACTCTTCATATAAAAAGTGAAACCCAAGTGACTGATCCAGTTCTGTCATTAGTCAGTCCCACTCTTCATCTAAAGAGTTCCAAAGTGGTTGATCAGATTTTGTCACCAATCGATCCCACTCCTCCCTTGAAGAGTGCAACCAAATTGGTCGATTCAGTTTCATCATCAGTCGATCCCACTCCTCATTCAAAGAGTGAGGATGTCACTCAAGTCTACCTTGTTAATATCAATTCACCCGAACAAGGGGGAACTCCACCCACTTGATGGCACCCCCTTCAAGCAATCAAATGATTTCTATTAATTGGAATCATTTGACAGAACCTTGTCTTCCTTCTTATGTGTCTTTCCAAATCACTGTGTAGGTTTGTGATAGGAATATTCCTAACACTGTAATAGATGATGTTGGAGTTACTTCACACACACCTAGGATTTCTTTTTCCTAAGGTTTTTCCTTGTTTATTAGTTATTATTAGTCATTTATCCAATCTCCTATTTTTTAGGAGAGAATATTCCACCTAGAGAATATTCTCTTTAGTTGACACTTCAGTTTGACTAGTCGAGTTAAGTCTAGATGTTGCATTGGTTTTATCACTAGACAACATTGGGATCATCACCATGTTAATGCGCACTTGCCTTGTGATCATAACCAGACTGGCACATTACCCTTGATTCCTTGATCTAATCCTCACTACACTTTGTTCAGTCAGTTAACCAAAGACTGGTTGACTAGTTAACTCAACTAGGTGCCAGTTCACTCCTGTAACTACCTGAGAGACTAGACTAGGCAACAGTTTACTCCCGTAAATTTTGGTGTGTGTCCAGATCACTCTATACCACCACTATGGCACATTGGTTCTCCTCTAGTGTGCATTCATTGATTTATACAGAGTATATCATGTGTAAATTATTCATTATTCATTACGGTTAATGAGAATTCTTCCATTCTTTCTCTCCTTATTCTTTCTCAATTTCTCTCTGCAAATGTGTAGAGTATTTTCTAGCTAGATATATTATGTGCAAGTTCAACACATTTACATGGTATCAGAGCTGATGGATTTCTAAGCAAAATCTACACCAAAATGTTTTGCAGGTACAAAAGATTGAAGACAACGGAAAGATGGATTTCCCAAAAGAATTCATTCTTACACCTTACAACTACTTTGCATGGAAGGAGAAAATAGCCATACATCTCCAAACCAGAGGATTGTACAAGTTAACCTTGAATACAGACATGGAACTGACATCAGCCATAGAAAAATCCAAGTACTTAAATCGAATGGATGAAGCATTTGAAACAATGTGCAGTCTTATTTCTCCTGATCTCCTTTTTCACATATCTTCCTGTAAGACTCCCAATGAATCATGGACCACCTTGGAAGGTCTCTTTGGAAAATAGGATGAGAAGAGGGTACACATGTTGGAGGTGGAATTTCTCACATTGGATCCAAAAAGCTTCGACAATATCCAAGATTTTTTTACAAAATTCAAGTATTTATTGTTGCAACTCAAATCTTGCAGGGTTGATAAATCAAAGGAGGAGAAACAAATGTTTCTCAAAATTCTCTCCAAACTTGGTCCTAAATTCTCTATGTTTGTGTCCACATTCCATTCAGTCATATTCACCTCTGAAGCCACCTAGAAGATGCCTTCTCTTGAGGACTTTATCGAATCCCTGACACAAGAGCAAACCAAGCTCATCAACATGGGAAAAATCAAAGGCCCAAAGGTGCATGCACTTACTGTGCAATATGGAAGCCATAAATATCAGAAATATAAAGATAAAGGAAAAAAGAAATCTCATGGAAATCCGAGGAAGGAAGGGTACTCAAAACCCTTCAACGATGCCTTAGGATCAAAGGGGAAAAGGGAAGAAAAGGGGAGAAATACACATACTACCAAAAAGAATTCCATCCAAAATCTGCATGCATGCAAAAACAAATAGATCTAATGACTCAAATACTTTAGCAAAACAACCTTGTAGATCGCATCCCTGAGGGTGCCAGGAAAAAGAAGCTAGAATATCTGAATCCCAAGAAAGGAAATTATATCGATGCCTTGATTGCCATCAACTCCTCTCTCAATGCTTGGATCATAGATTCAGAAGAATAACATCACATGGCTGCCTCAAAAGAAGTCTATTATTAATTGGATTTATGCAAAGGTCCTCCTATTCTGATGGGGGACAACTCTTATGTCGAAGTCACCGGCACAGGAAGGATTGAACTCACCAACAGAAGCTTCGAGAATGTGTTGCACATTCCCAAAATTTCCGTCAACCTTCTCTCTGTGTATCAGATGACGAATTCCGGCCTTGGAAATAAATTCATATTCACACCAAATTCTGTGGAAATCTATGACATGCAAACCAACTCCATGGTTTCTACCGGTGAGGTAAATCATCAGTCTAGATTTTATACATTTTCTGAATTTATTGAACCAGATTATGCTTTACTACTTACTCATGCTGATGAAAGTAGTAGGATATGGCATGAAATGTTTGGACATTTGAATTTCAGATATATGTAACAACTTAGCAAGAAAATATTCATTGATGGTCTACCAGATATCCATTTCTCGGAGTATGTGAGGGATGTGTTTTTGGAAAACACCCTCAAGAGAAATTTGACAAAGGAAAGTCTCAAAGAGATTTTGCACCTTTAGATCTGATCCATAGTGACCTCATAGGTCCTTTTCCACATCCATCAATCAGAAAAGAGAGCTTTGTTCTCATATTTGTGGATGATTTCTCACCTTTTACATGGATTTACTTTCTCAGGAAAAACTTTGAGGTCTTTCAACACCTCAAAGATTTCAAAGCCCTATATGAGACACAGTCCAGAAAGAAAATCAAAGTCCTCCGAACTGAGAATGGGGGAGAGTATGTCAATCATGAGATCCATAATCTTTTCCATGAGTTAGGGATTCAGTTTCATCACATAGTTCCCTATACTCCGCGGCAAAACCGAGTTGTTGGGTGGAAAAACAGATCTCTAAAGGAGATGGCATCTTACATGTTGCATGCAAAGTCACTACCATAGAGACTATGGGCCGAAGAAATTAATTGTGCAATGTACATCCAAAACAAATCTCCCCATATATCTTTCAAGGATAAGACCCCCTATGAGGCTTGGAGCAGCCTCAAATCGGAAGTGACCCACTTTCATATTTTCGGTTCACGTGCATGGGCCTAGATTCCCTCTAAAAAGAGGAAGGCACTTGATCCACAGAGAATTGAGTGTATTTTTATTGGATACCCCAACAATGTGAAGGGATATAGACTTATTGATCTTTCCTCAGACCGGCTCATCATTGAGCGAAGTGTCCAATTCGAGGAAAGTGTCTTGCATGTACCTCAGCAGTCACATGCAGACACCTTCATTCTTCCACCTATCCAAGATGATGAGCATGCACATGTCGACTCTTTTTCAGATGATAGTTTTTATTCAGAGGACTCAGATGATTTAGATTCAGAGTCAGTACAGTCAGATGCAGAGTCAGAGCATCCAGATGCAGTTGCAGAGCTAGAGCAGAGGCCCAAGCGGGCACAGACTACTCTTCAGGATGCAGGGGATCTTTTTGGTGATCCAGTCAATACTAGGAGGACTCGATCTTATTTCAAGGAGCCTCATGGTGCACTCACTACCATTGAACCATTTCCTCCAGGCATATTTTCTTTGTTCAGTCTTCAGATCCACATTCTTATGGCGAGGCTGCTGGAAATCCCTTTTGGGAATCTGCCATACAGGAGGAGTACAACTCCCTCCTCGAGAACCAAACTTTGGATCTGGTTCCCCTTCCTTCTGGGAGGAAACTTGTCAAATGTAGATGGGTCTACAGGACCAAGAGTGCGGCGAATGGATAGATTAGTAGATACAAATCTAGGCTTGTTGCCAAAGGATTTCAGCAGGTGCATGGTATTGACTATGATGAGACCTTCGCTCTAGTAGCGAAGATGGATTACATATGATTGGCACTTGCCATTGCAGTAGCCAAGGGATGGGAAGTCCATTATATGGATGTGAAGAATGAATTTCTTTATGGTGATCTCTCTGAGGAGATCTATATGGAGCATCCCAAGGGATTTATGCAGGAATCGTCTTTGGTATGTCGACTAAAGAAGTCCCTTTATGGCCTCAAGAAGGCTCCAAGGGCATGGTAGGAAAATATGGACTCCTACCTATTGTCACAGAACTTTGTACATTGTAAATCAGACCCGAATGTCTACATGCTCAGGAGGGATGATTCACTTCTACTCTTAGTTATGTATGTTGATGATTTTTTTATCATTGTTTGCTCGACTTCAGTGATTGCTGCAGTCAAGAGGATTTTACATGAAAAGTTTTTGATGATGGACATGGGTCTGCTACACTTCTTCCTTAGACTCGAGATTAGTCAGGATGCATCAAGCATCAAATTGTCTCAGGCCAAGTATGCACGAGATCTCCTTGAGAGATTTCACATGACAGATTGCAAGTCTACTCTGACTCCTTTCCTATTAGGATTCGAACTTGAGGTTGGTGAGGAGACTCCACTGGTTGAAAGCACACTGTACATACAACTAGTGGGGAGCTTGTTGTATCTCACACACTCCAGACCAGACCTCTCTTATGTAATTGGTGCAGTTTCTAGGTTCATGTAGGAGCTGCATGAACTACATTGGAAGGCTGCAAAGTGTATCCTTCGATATGTATAGGGCACAATCACCTTTGGGATTCATTATGCAGTAGACTCTACATTAGATCTCATTAGGTTTACTGATTCTGACTGGGCTGGTGATAGAACTGATCACAAGTCCACATCTGGTTACTCACTCAATCTTGGTTCCAGGCCGATATGTTGGTCGATCAAGAAGAAAGCTACCATTTCTCTATCTTCAGTCGAGGCAGAGTACGTAGGGGTATTTAACATAACCATTCAAGCTATGTGGCTATAGCATTTTCTCACTGAGTTGGGCATTCAGTTTCATTGGTCGATCGTCATCTGGTGTGACAACCAGATCACTCTGAAGTTCTACAGAGATCCAGTTTAGAGGTAGTGGGCAAAGCACATCGAGATCCACATGCACTACATCTGGGACTTAGTACACAAGGGGATCATTGACCTAGATTTATGTCCTTCAGTAGAATAGATGTCAGACATGTTCACCAAGACCTTCACTGAGCAGAAGTTTCATTCTCTGCAAAGTCGTCTTGGAGTGAAGGACACAGTTTCCTAGCAATTGTAGTTCTTCCTTTTACATACATTGTACCTTGAGGGGGGGGTTTCCCATGAGGTTTCCCCTTTTCCCTCACTTTATTTCAGTGTATCTTTTGTATTTGGGTACCTAACATGGCACTGTTGTTGAGACCCATTCTTTATTTTCACCATAGTGATGTTCAGAGAGGGTGTTGGAGTTACTTCACACACACCTAGGATTTCTTTTCCCTAAGGTTTTTCCTTGTTTATTATTCATTATTATTCATTTATCCGATCTCCTATTTTTTAGGAGAGAATATTCTCTCCAGTTGACACTTCAGTTTGACTAGTTGAGTTGAGTCTAGATGTTGCATTGGTTTTATCACCATGCAACATTGGGATCATCACCATGTTAATGCACACTTGCCTTGAAATCATCACCATACTGGCGCATTACCCTTGATTCCTTGATATACTCCTCACTACACTATGTTCAGTCAGTTAAATAATGACTGGTTGACTAGTTAACTCATCTAGGTGGCAGTTCACTCCCATAACTACCTGAGAGACTAGACTAGGTGACAATTTACTCCCGTAATTGCTAGTGTGTGTCTAGATCACTCTAGACCACCACTATGGTGCATTGGTTCTCCTCCAATGTGTATTCATTGAGTTATACAGAGTATATCATGTGTAAATTATTCATTATTCATTATGGTTAATGAGAATTATTCTATTCTTTCTCTCCTTCTTCTTCTTTCTCAATTTCTCTCTACAAATGTGTGTAGTATTTTCTTGCTATATCTATTATGTGCAGGTTCATCACATTTACAGATGAAGGTTCTTTTGTTAGCATCTTATCCACAAATGCTTGGCAAGATTTTGGTTCCCCACAGCTTGTGCCCGTGACTCAGAATCTGTTGACCTTTGATATAAGAGTTAGTCAACCTTTAGGGATCTTTCCTTAGTTTCCAGTTACTTTGGGAGGAAAAATGGTCTATGTCAATGTGATGGTAGTTCACGACCCATTGGACTTCGTGTCCTTGAAGTGCATGAACTTCATCCTCGATAGTGGCTTGGTTAACACGTCAGCAACCTGTTACTCGGTAGTCACATACTAGAGCCTCACTGCTCCCCTCTGCACCATATCCCTGATGTAGTGATATTTGATCTCGATATGCTTCGACCTGTCATGGAACACCAAATTCTCTGACAACTTCATGCAACTCTGGTTGTCACACCAAATGTAGGTTGCCTCTAGTTTGAGACCAAATAACCCAGATAGAATATTTTGAAGCCACACTGCTTCTCTACATGTTGCACATGTTGCCACATATTCATCCTTAGCCGTACTGAGTGCTACACATGATTTATTCTTGTTGCTCCACAAAACCATACTGGAGCCTAGACTGAAGCAATATGTCGAAGTACTCTTTCGATCAGGAATACTACTGGCCCAATCTGAATATGAATATCCATATAACCTGAACTCATGGTCTATCACATACCTGAGACCATAATCCAATGTACCCTTAAGGTACCTCATCACATGTTTTATTGCGGCCAATTGAACTTACCTGGGTTTCTCCATATACTAACTTAGGGTGTTCATAGCAAACATATATTTGGTCTTGTGTTCGTCAAGTACATAAACAAACCCACCATCTACCTATATAAAGTAACATCCATACTCTTTGAAGTCGTATCCTGCATCAACTTTAGATTTGATACCATAGGTGTAGCCATTTCCTTGCAATCCAACATCTCGAACCTCTTCAGGATTTCCACTACATACTTCCCTTAATACAGAAAGATCTCATATTGTCTCTACCGTACCTTGAGACCCAAAAAGTAATGAATCATCCCAATATATTTCATCTTAAACTCAGCAGCGAGTTTTCTCTTACACTCTGATATGATATTTTCCACACATGTTAGAAATAGGTCATCCACATACATCAGTAGCATTACAAGACCATCATCCACAACCTTAAAGTAAAGGTTAGGATCTGCACTTCTCTTTGTAAATCCTAAGATCATCAAAAAATTGTTGATCCTTCCATACCATGCTCTAGGTTCCTTCTTTAATCCATATAAATCCTTATTCAATCTGCACACATACGTATCCCAGTCATGTACCTCAAACCCTTGTGGTTGCGCCACATATACTTCCTCTTTTATTTCACCATTCAAGAAGGCTATCTTCACATCCATCTGATGCACCTTCCATTTCATTACTACAGCCAATGAAAGTATAGTCCTGATCGAGATATATCTCGCCATGGGAGAAAATGTCTCCTCATAGTCAATGCCCTCCTTCTGAGAGAATCATTGAGCCACAAATACAACCTTATACTTTTCAATACTACCATTAGCTACATGTTTCATCTTGTAGATCCATTTTGAACTTACTATTGATTTCTCCTTCAGTCTAGGGACTACATACCAAACATCATTCTTTCATATGGATTGATATTCCTCCCCCATGGCATCCTTCCATACCCTCTTTTTTGCAGCTTCTTCATAACTGGACGGTTTTTCATCCATGATATCACACAAACATGACACATAGTTGGAATACGATTTTGGCTTCTTACTTTCCCTGAGATAATTTTTCAGGGCACCATATCTTTCTGCATCTCTGATGAGATCACGTTCCCAAGTTGGTCTTCTCTTGTGAGAAGGCATCTCTACTAGCCTCTGAGGTTTTGCCATGTCATTATCCTCATGAGTGACTTCCTCTGGTTCAACTGCTTCTTCCTCTGGAACTCTAGTAACTTCATTCTCCTCCTCATGAACCTCTTTTTCACAGTCCTGTTTTGATTTTTTGAAAGATGCACTCTCATTGAAGGTGACATATCGGGTAATCTCAATTTTTCGGTGACCGGGAATATATATCATGTATGCCTTCGATGTGTCACTGTAACCAATAAATATGTCATTCTTTCAATATGGATCCAATTTTTTCCTCTTTTCTTTGGGGACATGCACAAATATGGGGCATCCAAATATCCTTAGATGGTTGACTTTTAGCTTCTCTCCTGAAAAACATCTCCTCTAGTGTCTTATTTTCAAGTACTTTGTGGGGACTTGTGTTATGCACGTACATTGCATTCTTCGATGATTCTTACCATAGATGCATAAGTAGATCTTGATCATGGATCATAGCCTTCACTTCTTCCATGATCGTCTGATTCTTCCTTTATGCTACTCCATTCTATTAAGGATTGTAGGGAGTAGAAAGCTCCCTCTTAATCCCAACTTCCTTGCAATATTCTTTGAACTCCTCTAAAGTGAATTCTCCTCCATTATTTGATCACAAGGTCCTTGACTTCCACTCTATCGGGTTTTTTACTAGTGCCTTAAATTCTTTGAATTTTCTAAACACTTCATTATTTTCCTTCAACAAATAGATCCAAGTTTTACTTGAGTAATCATCAATAAAAGACACATAATATACATACCCGCTTAGTGAATTTTTTTACATCGGTCCACACACATCCAAGTACGCGATGTCCAATACTTGGTTGGATCTATTATCGTTGTTGGGAAAGGAGTTCTTAACATTCTTTCCTTGTGCGCAACCTTTTCACATGTCGTATGGTTTTGCATGGATATATGGTAGTGCCATCACCATCTTCCTCACACTTGGTAGGGCCTTGTAATGTAGGTGAGAAAATATCATATGCCATAATTCATTGGGATTCACAGTGTCGTGAATTAATGTTGAATATGATCGCCCTTTCAATTTGTAGAGTCCTCCCTCTTGAACTCCAATCACCACAACATCATCAAAAGTATTCCTTCTAGGCCACATAAGAACTTGTCCATCAACAAATGCAACTCTATAACCCTTCCCATCCAATTCTAAAATTGAGAGAAGGTTCTTCTTCAATCCAGGAACATAGAGAACTTCCTTCATCTTCATTTATTTCCTGAGTCTAACTTGCAGGAGATTCTCCTGCTCCTTTGATCAGATATCGATAGTCATCTCCCAATTTCACCTTGTGTTATGAATCCTTATGATTAAGGTTAGACAAGGAGTCTTTATAACCTGTCATGTGCTTGGAGGCTCCATTGTCTACCAACCAAATGTCACTTCCATGAGTGACAGTTCCTGTAAGGGCTGAGATAAGAACATACTCCTCATCACTTGATTCATCTTCCTTTGCAACCTTATTGGGTGGACATCATCTTCAGTTGTATGAACATGATTCCTTTTACCTCCTTTCTTTTCCCTTGGTCTCTAAAGGAGGGAACAATTCCTAGCAATGTGTTCCATTTTCTGACAACAGAAACATCTGATATTCAGATGATTTCTTTGGTCCTTCTGAAACTTCTTGGGTGAGGAGGGTTCTTTCTTACTCTTTCCTTTCCTGGTGTGGGCAGCTAAGGCTTGATCATCATCTATCATCTTCTCTTCTCTCGATGCCATCCTTTCTTCTTCTTAGATGCAATCTTTTCATATCCTACTGAACTTGGGCAACTTCCTTCTTTAGCATATCCCTTGAATAAATGCATATCATGACCTTGGGAGGCCATTCAGGGTGGTCATCGCCATTTCTTCTCCATTCATTGTATCACCAATTGCTTCTATCTACTCCTTGATCTGTTTCACTCTTGAGAAGTAAGAGTGGATGGTTTCTAAATTTTGCATCCTCACATTCTTTAACTGAGTTCTCAAGGTCATTCTTTGGTTGATGTTGTTTCCTTCAAACAGTCGGGTTAAGGCATCAATCATTTATTTTGGAGTGGATAATGAAGATATGTGATGAATAAGATGTTCTTTAATGGAGTCTACAATAATCCTTTTTGCTTTGACCATATCCTTCTTGTGCTTTGCTTTATCCTCATCTCCCTTTGGTTCTGAAAACCTCTTCTTTAGTGAACTTCTCTAGATTGTCTTCTTCTAGGAGGAGGGACACTCTGTACCTCCATGCTATGAAGTTGTCACCTTCCTCCAACTTCTCATCAATATTGGTTCTAGTAGTCATCCTACCCCTAAATCACAAATTTTGGATTATGAAGATCTGATCCAGGGAAAAGATGTGCTCCACTAGGATGCACTTTATGGTGGTCTTGTCTTGTCCAGAAACCACTCCTATCAAGAAAAATGGCTCCTTTTGTATTCTATATCGAGGAGTTGTCTTCTATTTAGTCCTGCTCTGATACCATTGTTATCACCGAAAATTGTTCACATCATTACAAACAATGGTTGAAGAAAGACATCAATTCCAGCAGCAATTAGTACACCTACAACATCAAAATCCATCAAAAAGCAATAAAACTATATACTTGGTTCAAAAATCAAAGTGCACAAATTCACCAAAGGAAGCGCGTGCACTGTGTGTAGAATGCGCGGGCTAACACAACCCTAAGCGTGCATTGTACGCAGAATGCGCAACATGCATGACTATCTATGAGAAAATCCATGCACTTCTCATGAATGACACATTTATGTCTTGTCGACCTCTCAACCACTTCCAGTCCAACTTCAAACATGATTTGACATTCAGATGTAAGCGAAATATAGCTTGGAGGTTGGTCAAGGGCTAGGAATTGCTTTAAAAGGCCCCTTGTTCACATCATGAACCAGTTATATCTTTCCATGAATGGACACTATAAATATATGCCATGGGTGTGCTAAGAAAATAAGAACTTCAAGGTATTGTTATGATGCAAGAATTCTTCTTGGAGAATCCTCTTTTCTCTTTGAATCATTCAAGAACTATAGAAAGGGCCATTACACTCACCTCTTGAGAGGATTGGCATTGCATTTATTCACCATTTTCACTTGCCATTGTATGAAGAGAAGTTCTCTCTATTAGGGAACTCAAGATCCCTCTCAAGGAGGAAGAGGGGATTCATAATTTCCTTCCTTTATCTACAGTGATATCCTATCAATACATTGATACATTGCTAGCTATATGATTTTCTTTTTTTTGTTTTCATGGTTCTAGTTCTTGCCAGCTTCTCTAACATTCATTTCTTTTTGTTTTTAGTTTTATTTCCTTGTTTCATGTGTATTTGGTTATCTAATCAACTCACAAACTTTCGTCTTGTTTACTTGACTTAACTAAGCAAGTAAGTGTTGTGTTTTTGCTCACCCATGTGGCAAAACCAACACAACAGATTGGCGACCATACTGGGGATTGTGAATCAAATTCCTTCCTATTTAAGTCTTGAGAGCACTTCTTTCTAATTGCTTGGATATGCAGGCACCAAAACCGGCCTAATCCAGTCTTCCAAAGTCAGAATTCAGAGCGAAGGCAAAATAATTGCATTTGGAAATTTCTTTCCCGACGCATGACAGGAAGTGCACGGATTTCAAGGAACACAGATGTGCATTCTACGCTCTGTGCACGTAGCATATTTCATATACCTACACATTGTGCACATTCTGCACCCTTACTACAACTTTCAGAACAACAGCCTGTGCACAAGTTCATCTTTTGGAAAATTGTAAGGGTTTTATGAGTGGTTTGAGGGCACCTTGCCTTTAAATTTTAATTTCCTGCACTTTGTAAAGAAATCACACTTCACTTAGAGTCCTTTCTTACAAGGAAGGTTAGCTAACATAAGCACATAGGGGTAAAAAGAATCACAATTCTTCTCTTTTCTTTGTTGCCACATGGATGGCTCATCTGGCATTTAAAACTTTGAGTTAAAGTTATTTCGTTTTCAAACACAAATCAACTAATTTGAGACTAGAAATCAATTTTAACCCTCAAGTATGCTCTTCTCCCGCACCCAAGTGTGATCTTGGGAATCAGAAAAGGTGTTTGAAAGGAAATTTCATCTCCCTTAAAACATTAGGAGAGGACAAAAACCCCCTAGGGTACCTCTTAGTTTTGGAAAATTATCTTAAAAGCTTTGTAAGGGCCCATACATGCCCACATGTTTACAATCTTAGGATAGTTTCTAAAAGCTTTCTTAGTCTAGACAACACTCTAGGAAAGTTTAAAAGATCAAGTAATGGTCCCATACATGCCCACATGTCTACAATCCTAGGATAGTTTCAAAATCTTTTCTAGTATAGACAACATTCTAGGGAGTTTAAAGGATCAAGTAAAGACCCATATGTCCACATTGATAGTTCTTTAGGGATTTAAATATTCTGCAACGTTGTACCAAAGAATATAGTAAGCTAGGTAAGAAGATTTGTAAGGACCACGGGAAGTCCACATGTTGCAATCTTACACTTAACTTGTTAAAAATATTTTTCACACTTTTCGCTTTATTGCACACAAAGCCACTCATCACACACATTATTTCTATTAGAATAGTGAAGGTCAAAGTAAGCTTTCTTTTTAATTACCCACAAAGTACTTCAATGGAACTACAAAAGATCCAACTACTTCTTTGGAAATTGTCCACACCAAATTAATTCAAACGACGTTGGTCCATGACCCCAGTCTCTCAGTCCACTCCATCTAAAAAAAATTCTAAGAACACACTAAATTGTTTCTCCACAGGAGGTGCCTAAAGAAATTTTTTAGTCTAGGTAGGATCTTGGGGGTAGGCATCCAAATAACCCCCTATTATCAGGTTCTCACATTTTGAAACAATAGAAGTTGAGAATAGGGATCTTTCAAATCCTCTAAAGTGTTCCTATACCATAAGGAAGGGAGATACTCATGAAGGGTCGAAGGCTGGGGTCTGGTTGTTCTGTGTTGATTAATTGGGTTGGTTGTCATTGATGTCAACCCTTGAAGAAATTATGGTAACAAATTTCTATAGCACAAAGGTTTGAGTAATGGACCCAAGTTTGTTTGATGGATAATGGTATGATTTATGATATATTTGTAGGTAAGACTATTCTAGATGGATAGTAAATGTCATGCCATTTTCGGTGGTATGTGGAATGTCACATAACTCCTCATGGTTAGAGAGTTATGTCCATGTGAAGTTGGAGAACCATCATGAGTCATCTAGAAGCCCCAAAAGGTTAAAGTAGTCAAAGTGTTTGCAAAATAAATTATTTAAATAATAAAATTAATGGAGAACTCCCTAAAATAAGGAAAGTGGGATGCTAAATGAAAGTATAAATAAGAGGCAAGGCTCTCTCATTTAATGACACTTGAACCTATTGAATATCATTGAATATATATTTTGTGAAAGGTTATTTTGGAAAGTATTATTGATAGAGAAAAGTGCAGCAAGAAAAGTGTGGCAGAAAAAGTGTGGCAGAAAAAGTGGGGCAAGAAAAGTGCGGTAGAAAAATAGCGACAGAAAATATGCGGCAGAAAAAGTGCGATAGAAAAATCATGGCAAAAAAATCGCAGCAGAAAAAGTGTGGTAGGAAAACTGCGACAGAAAAAGTGCAACAGAAATATCATGGCAGAAAAAGTGCGACAGAAAAATCGTGGCAGAAAAAGTGCGGCAAAAAAATCATAGCAGCAACATGGTTGGGATCTATTTATGAGAGATATGGCACATCTTGTTTGAGTTTGATTGGTACAGGTTGTTACAGGTTATTGGTACAGGTTGACAGTGACAGGTTGATAGTGGCAATGGTTGATTCAGTGACAGTGACAGGTTGTCTACATTTGGAATTTATATTTCAGGGCGGTTGGATGGGGAAATGATAGGTGGTTGTAGCCACCTTCCCGTTGTAGCCGAAGAACATAGGGGGTTGTAGCCTCCTTCTGTTTGTGCCAGAGAATTGGGGAGTTGGAGCTTCCCTCAGGTTGTATCCTGAGAAACTAGGGGGTTGGAGCCTCCTTCCAGATGCAACTGGAAAACAAAGGAAGTTGGTGCTTCCAATGAATGTAATTCTTCAATACATATAAGAAAAAGCATTGTATGGTTTTCTCCCGCTTTGGGTTTCCACGTAAAAACATCGGTGTATTGTGTATGTGTATGATTTCTCATTTGTTCATTGTTTATTTACTCTGCAATTATTGGATGATAATGCTACACTGATATAACACTTGTATTATATGGTTAAAAAGGATTAAATTTCTCTATTGTTGATTCACCCCCCTCTCAGTAATCCAACAATTGGTATCAGAGTCAGTTCCTTCATGAAACAGTTTAACCACTAGAAGGAGATCATGGATTATTCTAAGAATGGAGTACCAATGTTTAATGGTCAGAATGGTTTTAAGTATGAGATGTGAAGCAGAAGAACGGAAGTATTTTTACAGGCACATGGACAATATATTTGGCTATCAGTTGTTATAGGATATGATAGTTCAAAAAGGGAAAAGACTGCAACCAAGAAGGAATTGAAGAAGAATAACAAAATAGAAATGGATTTCATCTGGGAAGGATTACCTAATCCAGTAAGAGAAAAGGTTGGTAAATGTTCATCAGCCAAAGAACTTTGGGATAAGTTACATGACATATATTCTTCACAAATCGAAGATTCATAAAATGCCAAATAAGATGCAGATACAGATCAAGAAGAATTATGTTCACCATGTCAAATAGATTCAGAAGATGAAGAGTACATAATCACCATAGAATTTATTAGTGCTTTAGATGAACTAAGAGAAGAAAACAAGTCACTCAAGAAAGAATTGATGAAACAAAAGGAAAGTGTTTAGATTTTTGAAGAATCCCAACAGGTCATCAAGACCTTAAGAACTCAGCTAGAAGAAGCCAAAAAGATCGAAGAAAATATTGAATATCAAAATAAATATTTGGAAGCCAACATAGAAGCACAGAAGGAAGAAGCAGAAATGAGAGAGAATATATTGACAGATCATCTTAAGGAAATAACTAATGATCTAAACCAGCTTGAGGCAGAGTTTGGTCAAGATGCGAAAGGACTTGAAGAAGAAATAATCACATTAAAAAATCATCTTGAAATAGTGAAAAGAATTGAAGAAGTCATGAAGTCGCAGATAATGAAGAAAGACGAGGTTGAGAAGCTTGAAGAAGAAGTTGTCACTTTGAGAAGTAAAATCGTCAATCTCAACAAGAACATCGAAGAGACAGAACATCTACATCAGTTATAGAGAATGAAGAGAAGCACTCTAGGTTGCTAGAAAATAAGAATGAAGAAAATATAAAGAGTTATGCAGAAGTACTCAAAGGAAAGAATCATGGTCAACCAGAATCTAAGAAAATTATTGAAGATGCATCTTCAAGAAGACCATCCATGTTCAAGCCACAAAGAAGCTTCAATCATGATCATGATCAGTCAAGGAAAACATTCAGAAGGACTATGCCACAAAGAAGATCATTCACTCCCAGGTATGAAAATTTATTTTATGGTCATTGTTTTTATTGTACTAACTTTGGACATAAGATTGTAGATTGCAGAGATTATAAAATAAATGTTCAAGCAATAAATGCCTATGTGGCCCCACGTAACATTGAATGTTACAAATGTCATAACTATGAACACATAGCTAGTGATTGTAGAAGCATGATCAATACTTCCATGAAAGAGAACAATGATATTAGATGTAAGAAAGTGTGGATAAGAAAACACGAAGAACATGTGAACAAAGACCAAGTCCCAGAGATCACAAGATTGGCAATAAAATGAGATGAAAAAAATTCTATAGAGAAAAAGAAAGATGTCAGATACATAAAGGTTTGGAAAATAACTGAAAGAAAAGAAGGACAAGTAAATAAGGAACATGTTCAAGAGATTGTACTTTCAGGCATTGTAGTGAAATATGAATCCATAGACAGAAAGAAAGAAATCAGAGCTCAAAGAGATGATGAATCTACCAATGAATATGATGATGAATCTACCAATGAAGATGATGATGAATACACATCAGAGAAGGAATTGTTTTGAGCCATCTAGCATAGAGACTCCCAGGTAATATGAATATTAGACAGGGGGAGTCTATGCGATAGTTGTGATAGACCAAAGAACCATCCTTCGAGCAGCTTGCAGAGTTTGATAAGACAAATCCAGAGCAGTCAATTAGCAAAAGTACAATTTGATGGATTAATCAAGACTTCATGTTAGTATAGTGATAAATGGGTTAGCATTATGGAAAGTTGCGCAAGTAGAATCTTGGATAGTATGGATGAGAGTATGGATTCATAGATTGGTTCAAAGAGTGGTTCAGAGACAAAGGAATATTATCATAATGGATGATAATTACACAGGAAATGGATCGAACAATGCTAATGGATTCCCAATTTACAGATACTTCTTGAACACAGTGCATATAGCAGTTCACATTCAAAATAGAGTAATGCTTAGAAACAACACTGACAAAAATCCCTACGGGCTATGCAAAGGAAGACCAACAAATGTGAATCACTGCAGAGTATTTGGAAGCAAATGCTACATCAAAAGAGAAGATGGAAGAATGGGAAATTTTGACTCTCATGTGGACAAAGGAGTACTTGTTGGTTACTCAAGTACAAGGAAAGCATACAAGTGTTACAATTTGAGGTTGAACAAAGTTTTGGAAAGCATCAATGTAAAAATTGATGAAACCAGTGGACATGAATCAAAGGAAGAAGAAAATGAATCAATGGAACAACTTTACGAAGAAGAAGTAGAAGATGAAGAAGAAGTAGAAGGGGAAGATGAAGAGGATCAGATAGAAGTAGAAGATAAAGTTCAAAAAGTTCCTCTAAAGACACCTAGCAAACTAGTACAAAAGAATCATCCTTCAGATCAGATTATCGGAAAAAAATATGTAGGAGTTGAGACTAGAATAAGAATATGTTCACCAGAACAAACACACCTAGAACTCTCATCTATGATTGAACCAAAAAGTTTTGAAGAGGCCAACAAGGATGAATTTTTGAATAAGGCCATGGATGAAGAATTGGATCAAATAGAGAAGAGTGACACTTGGGAATTGGTTCCAAGACCAAAGAATAAGAATGTGATTGGCACAAAGTGGGTATTCAAAAATAAATTGAATGAATATGGACATGTTACAAGGAAAAAACCTAGATTTGTATGTAAAGGATACGCACAGGTTGAAGGAATCAACTTTGAAGAGACATTTGCTCCAGTTGCCAAAATGGAAGCAATCTGATTGCTCCTAGCTTATGCATGCTCCAAGAATATTAAAGTGTATCGGATGGATGTGAAATCAGCTTTTCTGAATGGGGAACTTGCAGATGGAAAACAAAGGAAGTTGGTGCTTCCAATGAATTTAATTCTTCAAGAAATATAAGAAAAATCATTTTGTGGTTTTCTCCCGCTTTGGGTTTCCATGTAAAAACATTGGTGTATTATGTATGTGTATGATTGTTCATTTGTTCATTGTTTATTTACTCTGCAATTATTGGATGAAAATGCTACACTGATATAACACTTGCATTATATGGTTAAAAAGGATTAAATTGCACTATTATTGATTCACCCCCCCCCCCTCAGTAATCCAACAGTTCTGCGCATCCCTCCTTGAGTCACCCAACTCTTGTGAGGGTATCCAACATGTGACCCATTTTTAAGGCCTAAAATCTAAATGTTTCACTTTGACCAAGGTACTTAGTGGCCAAACATAGGATATCTACCTAGGTGATGGTTGTGGGCTGCAATCGCACCTTGGTCATATTTTGTGTGGCTATTGGGAAATATCACCAGCTCTTTCGGGATATGCACCATCTACCCCTCATTATAACTAACTACTTCAACCTTCACTAGTTCCTCTTCTAGTGGATTCAGACCCCACTATTGAGTGCTATTGGAAGGCACAGTTCTAAATTGAGAGGAAGGATAATAGTTATTTTAGGACACGAGAATTTATTTATTTTTCCCCCATGTTGAAAAAATCCACCTATCCACATGCTTGTTTAATGTCAGTTTATTTATGTATGATGTTCATTTGATTACATGCAATTGTGAGTTATACTATTTTGTGAAGGTCAAAAATATAAAAATCTCTTTTTCATATATTTTTCTCTTGTCACCATTTTCCCACATTCACTTTGCTAGTCGAAACCATAGGGGAACCACAGAATCCCCGTCGTTCTAAACACTTGCAGAATATCCCTCCTATTCTAGTAGGAGCCCCTAGTCTCACCAACTCACTGACTCCACCATCTCACACCCCAGTGAGTGCTATTTTTTTGGGATCAGCTTTAATTGGTTCCACTTTTCTTGGGTCAAATACCCAAGGAAATACATCTATCGTATCTCCTTCACAAGGAGGTGGGGGTCAAACTTCTTCTCAAGGGAGAAGTACAAACCCACCAAATCCCTCTCAAGGGACAGGTCCATTACCTGCACACACAATGGCTAGAGCTAATCCTCCAACAAAACCCCCTTTGTCATACTTGCCATCCATCAACATTCCTGATTCAACCAAACTCACGAATGACCCCATTTTGCATGATGCCACTTGGCCCAATATGCCTACCAAATTGCCTTCATACATTCCAAAGTTTGAAGGAAAACCAGGGGAAGGCCCCGCCAACCATGTTATGACCTTCCACTTATGGTGCTCTTCAAATAGCATCATGGATGATTCCATCCACTTAAGGTTGTTTCAATGAACCCTCAGTGGTTCATCATCCAAATGGTATGTGGATGAAAAATCAAGGTCCCATGTAATCTTTGAATCATTGGCCAATGGCTTTTTGTCTTTTTTCCAATTACCATTTCATCATGTTACTAGCTTAAAACTTCTCTTTGATTTCAAACAAACCACTACTATCCATATCGTCAACCACATCCATGAATGGTGTCGGCGACATAGTTTGTGTAAAGAAGAAACCACCAAAGAACAATGTCTCTATTGGTTTCTTAAATCGCTCGTCCTTGTGATTGCAAAGGATGTAGCATCCACTTTTCCTCAATTGGAACATGAAGCCATCAGTAAGGCCCAATAGTTCGACCTCATGTATACCCAGTCAGGTTACTTGTACATAGTATTTCCTGATGCACCCAGACCCATACCATTTGGCCAAGAGAAACCTGGGGTTTCTCATGCTGCAGATGGGTTGATTGGTTCTATGACACACCTCAACCCTTACGGCCACCCATCACCTACTTATGGTGCAAATCATTATCCTCAACCATATGGAGGGGCATATTATTACCTTCCTCCCACTCACCAACAGTCATACCCTAGTGTTCCCCCTCCATCGTTGGGGGGACCCCCACCGATACCCATGATGCACCCAATCTCTCAATCAAGTACGGATCCACCCCCAACCCCCACATATAACCCCAACAGTAGTGGAAGTACTTCAACTTCCTATATGCCATATGGATCGTCTCCACAAAACAATCCATATTTTCCATTTCTCGATCATCCCCAGCCAGTTGCTCCTCCACTAGGACAACCACATGTCGACGTTAAATTTGTTCAACCCTCTCCCATTCAACAAGTTCATACTTTTGAACAGTTGATTATGGAAAATCCATCCCATCAGTTGAATAATTCCAAGAAGAAAGGAAAAATTTGAAACAATAACAACCCGAGACCAGGAGGAAATAACCCCCAACAAAATTGTCCCGCTGGGGGCAACTAGAACCCCCAAGGAGGAAATAATAACAATCAACCACGACAAGGGAGAAAAACAATCTCAGAAAAAAATTCCCTTGCACCCTATGTGGTGAGTATGGACATTATACTCACCACTACCCCCAGATTGTCGATTACAAACGGATAAAAGAATCCATGAACACACAGCGCCCTCCGGCACCACCTGCCCCTCAACAAGCCCCACAACATTATTTGCAACCACCACCTCTGGTCATTTTGTAAAACCCCATTCCACACCAATGTGTGATGAATACCCAACAAGATATAAACTCTTCCCCACCACAAATGGGGCAATATCAAAACCCAGGTCCCACTCAACCCAGAAATTCAATCGATCACAACATCCTCCATACCAACAAAGAAGACATTCTTCTGCAAACACATAGTTGTCCATATGACATGTCTCTTGACTATACACCAACCACCTCAGAAGTAACTCCAGATACAATAGGACAACCATTGATGATTCCACTCCCTAACACCGAACCAAACCCCTGTATACCCTACATGTCTTTACGATGGAATGTACATAACCCTCATGCTAGGGCAACCCATAATTACAGTCTAATCGATGACTTAGCACAGTCTCATGTAGCGATGTTTGTATTGTAGGTGCTCCAAACATGTTCATCTCAGCATAAATCCTTGCTTTCTTCCTTGGGGGCAGTCGACCCAGCTGATACTTGACTAATCACCTTTGATTTAGATAGTGGAGAACCATGTCTCCTCGCTCTGGTAGCCTTTCAGATACCAATTAAGATATGTAACATCATGGTTCATCAGTGCATCATTGATGAAGGTGCATCCACATGCATCATGTCCAAAGTAGTATGGCAGAAACTTGGCTCACTTGAGCTATTACCATCTGCCATCACCCTGAGAGCTTATGATAGTCGACCATAATCCCTTGAAGGGCTCTTCCAAAATGTCCCCGTAGAACTTGGGGGGAAAACCATCCTGAATGACATTGAAGTCATTGATTCCCTACTTGATTACAATATCCTGTTTGGACATAGTTACATGTATGCTATGAAGGAGGTAGCCTCTTCTGTGTTTCATAGGATGATGTTCCTCCATAATGGGAAAATCGTCACCGTCGACCAACTTACACATTATGATCCTAATCATTCCGCCAACATTGATAACATCCTCCCTCTTGTTTGCGCTAGCTCATATGATTTTCCAATCATCGACATTGGCCTTGAAATATTCAAAGATCCATCCTTGTTAGGAACTTATCATGGAGCACCACCTCTCCTCAACCCATCTATTTTAGCACAAGTGTGTGTAATTTCCTCTTACGGAACATATATCAGAGACAATACTCCTCTCATTGATTCCCCTCCCCACAGTGAACTACCACCAGTTGAAGAAATATTATTCCCTGAGAACAC
>JZKD02S1741810.1:400319-424401 GCA_000966675.3 Picea glauca | reverse complement strand
CTGGTTTGGGAGACAATCCCCCAAGACATTACCCAAATCCCCTTTTTCTGCCCCCCACCTAGAGTACAAGCATTCCAGGTCGTTGTTACCCTCACCCTTCCTAACATGGTTATCTCCATCCCTGTATGGTATCTCCATTCACCCTCCATGGTTCTTACACCATCTCTCCCTCCTTAGACAGAGGGATTACCGATGCAGATCCCAGTACAGGACCCTACCACACCACCCCCACCCCCAACTGGCGGCAACACCGCCACTACCGAGGGCAGACAGAGGAAGAATGAACCCATAGCTCAAATCCTTCCCAGAGCTCAATCTCCTTGTGCACTATACAAAATAGAAGGACACCACACTAATAGATTTCTTACTCTTCTCGAGTTACGCAATCTCATACAGCTCCCTAAAACAACCCCATTGCTTGCCACTCCATCAAGTACCTCCACTGCTACTATGGAGTCCTCCACCACACGCAATAAAGGGTTATGAACCAATTTCACGTGTGCCATATGTTCAAAATATGGACATTACACTCATCATTCTCCATCTCTACCCCAATTCCACCAAATATTAGCCACAGTACGCCACACATATCGGCCTGAACCCTCTTAGGCACTCCCCACTGACACACACATTATTGATATTCGGTATATTTCTTCATCAATCCCTGAGTGAATGAGATACCATCCACAGAGCCTTGACATTTGGTTTATGTCCAGTGAGCCATCACCCCTCATAGACAATATCCCTTCTACGTCCTCATCCCTTGCGACCAATAGCATTTCTCCATTGACAGATCCTCCTACCATCTTCCAGGATCCCCTGTATTCTTTCATTTTCCACTACGATGAAGATATCTTGGAGGAAATGACTACCCTTGATTTCCCTTGGAATGCGCTCCATCATCAATCACTTTTTCTCTCACAAGAGGTTTTTCACCCTCTTGATCAAGCCTCCCTGTGCACAATCGAAACCAAGGATTTTATGCCTCCGAGGCATGTTGATTGGTTCAAGAACCCTATTCCTGCCCCCGATGTTTTTGAAGAAGACAACATGGCCAACATTTCCCCCACAGACAAAATTGACATTTCCATTAAACCAGACATCGTAGAAGAGATCACCATCGGCGTTGCATGCTCCCCAAGAAATTATTGCTTACAAAGCTCTCTTTCAGGAATATTGGGATATTTTTTCCAGGTCATATACGGAGATGCATGCCCTCAATCCTTCTATAGTCAAACATTGTATCGACACATGGCCAGATATCGCCCATTTTCATCAAAATAAACGCCCCCTCCACCCATCCAAAGTTGCGGCTATCAAAGCCAAAATTGACAAATTACGCATTGTCGGGTTCATTTACCCCATTGTGTACACTTCTTGGGTCTCTAACCCCATCCCCGTTAACAAAAAACAGGGAGTTATTCATGTTTGCATAGACTTTCGTGACCTCAACCACGCTTGTCCCAAAGACAACTTCCCAACCCCTTTCATCGACCAAATAATCGATGACTGTGCCAACCATGAGGCACTTTCCTTTATGGATGGGTTCTCCGGCTACAATCAAATTCAAATCCACCCAACAGATCAGTACAAAACCGCTTTTACAACCTCTTGGGGTACCTTTTCTTATCATGTCATGCCCTTTGGAATCAAACATTTCGGTGCTACTTTCCAACAAGCCATGACCTACGTTTTTCATGATCTTGCTCGCATCATTCTCACTTACTTGGATGACCTCACTACTCAATCCAAAAAGCGAACCCAACATTTAGACGACTTACACATCGTTTTTCAACGATGTCGCCAATATAATATCTGCTTGAACCCCCTCAAGTGTGTCTTTTGCATTACTTTAGGGTGCCTCCTCGGGTTCATTGTCTCCTAGCATGGCATCACTGTGGACCCCTTCAAATTCCAAGATATCACAAAAATTCCACCACCTAGGAATTTACGCCAACTACAGAGCCTACAAGGCAAAGCCAACTTTTTACATCGCTTTGTCCTAGATTACGCCACTTCCACACATGGTTTTCTCCACTTACTGTGCCATGACCTCTCATTTCGATGGGACGAACATGCTCAAACAAATTTTGATGATTTAAAAGCCACCCTATCTAATGCCCCTTTGATTAGTCCCCCAAACTATGATCACGATTACATCCTCTACTTATCAGCCTATGTTGTTTCAGTCACAGGAGTCCTCATCCAATTAGGGGATGATGGGCATGAACATGTGATTTACTACATTAGTAAAAACCTTTCAGGACCACCCTTAAATTATAATCATGATGAAAAACTCATGTTAGCAGTTGTCCTCACAGTCCAAAAACTGTGGCATTACATTCTACTTCGAACTACCAAAGTCGTAGCAGATTCCAACCCCATGCAGTACTTTCTCAATCGACAGTAGATCAATGACAATTTTTCTTGATGGATCGTTATCCTTTAGGAATACAATATAGAGTTCTCTACTCCCAAAAGCAAGAAATATCTTTTCCTAGCTGAAATCAATATGGCTTTCACCTCTGAAGCCAAATATTCCCCTATCAACAAGGATTTCACCGATGAACACCTCTTATTCATCTCCTAAGACGATCCCTACTATGACGACCTTCTTGTCTACCTTTGTACACAAAAGTTTGGGTCTCACCTCTCTCAAGATGATCGTTGATGCATTCACCATCAGGCTCCCGGATACCTCCTCATCGGAGATATTCTCTATCGACACGGAGTCGATACCATCCTTCGGCGATGTCTTACCATCGATGAAGTCGACAGAGCCTTGAATGATTGCCACAGCGGCACTTGCGGTGGTCACCTCACGGGTATGTCTACCACCCAAAAAATCATTCGAGAGGGATACTTCTAGCCCACTTTGTCTCATGACTGCATCCATGCTGTCAAGTGATGCAATAAATGCCAGCTTTATGCAAACAAAGCATGAGCTCCGCCAACTCTTCTACACCCAGTCATCACGGTCAACCCCTTTTGTAAATGGGGCATTGATTTCATGACTTGCAATACTCCATCTAGTAATGGACACAAGTACATCATCGTAGTAGTAGATTATCTTACCAAATGGGTCGAAGCCATGCCCACATTTAACAACATTGTTGACACAACAACACATTTTTTTCTTCAACCATGTCATTACCCAGTTCAAAGTCCTACAACAGTTAGTTTCTGATCATGGTAAACACTTTGAGAACGATATCTTTGCGGAACTCTCCTCAAAGTTAGGATTTGCCCATGAGTTTGCCTCCCCATACTACCCTCAGTCTAATGGATAGGTCGAGGATGTCAATAAAGTCCTCAAAACCATGCTCCAATGCATCGTTAACAAACATAAGACCAATTAGCATCATATGGTGTTTTTAGCTTTATGGGCCTATCACACAACAGTCAAAACTGCCACCATTTTTACATCGTTCCACCTCGTCCACGATATCGAATACACACTCCCTATTGAGTGTGAAATCCCCACATTACGTACTTCCATAGAGCTCTTACCTGACACTGCTCCAATGGAGCAGCGCCTACTGACCTTAGAGTCCCTTGATGAAGACCGTCGATCTTCATTGCAGCACAACGAGGCACATAAAAAATGATCCAAAGCCACCTTTGACCACCATGTCAACCTTTTCTCATTTAAGGAAGGCGATCTTGTGTTAGCCTATGATATCGCCCATGACACTCTATACCATGGGGAATTCGAGTCATTATGGCACGACCCCTTCATCATGCAACATTACCTCACTAAAGGTGCCTACATCTTGGCCTCTCCAGAAGGCTTCCCTCTCAAAGAACCTGTCAACGGGTTGTACTTGAAGAACTTGTATGCCTAAGTATAGCCCCCCTACCTTAGGTTTCTCTTTGTACACATTTGTAGAGTTATTTGTCTTCTTTACTGCCCCCTATTGGCACAGGGGTAGATCCAGGGTTCAACTCTAACAACACATCAACAAGCCCTAACTACTGGCCCTTTTAGAAACACCTGTGAAGCAGATGCATTCTCACCTGAAGTAGCTATAGGGGAGTTGCAGGACACAGGTGTCTACAACCAGAGGAAATGCAGAGTGGATTCACAACAACAACACACAACCACCTAGTTATTCTTTATCTTCCTTAAACCTACTGCACAAGTTATATCTCATATCTAACACAATATCACAATAGTAGCATATCAAATGACAAAGAACATAGCATCAATCACACACAATGCAAGATATACATGGTTCACCCTCTCTCTGGGGCTACGTCCACAGAACTATGCTTTATAATATATTAAGATGAAAGCATATAGTCCTTATCTGCACTCTTAGCTAGTAGATATTCTCTCTTCTCTCTATCCTCCTTCCCTGCGCACCTAGCTGCAGGGTAAATCTTCGCACCCAGTTGAATATCTTACAATACCAGAAGGCTCTCACACTCAACACTTCTCTCTCACACAACCATAATATCTTGCTCACACAATGATCTCTCTTCTACATACAATAGTAACAATAACTTCATACCAACCCAACCTAGTTCCTATTGACATTTATTTATACATTAAAATAGCTCAACGACAACCTTAGGCCGAGACCTAGGTGTCAAAACACTAGATACAAAAACCCTAGGTGTTAAAAACCCTAGGTCAACTTGACCCGCGTTTTCAGGGCTTCACCAGCCTGTCTTTCCTTCTTCCTTGCGAGGTGCTCCAAAGCATTTGTTGACATCTTATTTTGCTTGGTAAGTTGTCCATGATCCATCTGCCTTTTTTATCTGTCATCCTCGATCTCCTCATCCAATGGCTTTCTTTCTCTTACTTTGCGTATTTTCTGCTCTTTTGCTCACTTTGACCCAGTATCAGTCACTGTGTCTTCCACGCAGTTCACATTTTACCTTTTCTTCCTTGATCTTCGCTTACTTCCATAACCAAGGGCCAATAGGCCCCCAACACTCACCTGTGACTCGTCCCGAGGCACTTTAGGTCTGAACTTTTTGTTTCACTTCGACTTTAGACTGCATAGGGTAGCCTGTGCTTTTCTGCTCTGTCCCTCCCTTATGTGTGCAAATTGTCTTTTATTTGTCTGGTACCCAGTTTCAACTACACCTGGTACCTAGAACCTTTTCCTTATGCTTTTACTGAGAGATGCGAGGCAGTTGGTTGTCATAATACAATTTCAATTGGATTCCATTCACCAAACCTTCCATCCATTCTCTAGTCAAAGTCTTCAACTGCGCAACTCCTCCTTTTGTAACATAGTCAACCTCATATGGTCCAAGCCAATGTGTTCTAAACTTTCCTGGATGCTTCATGAACTTATTGTCATATACCAATACCAAATTGCCTTGATGAAATGCCTTCTTCTTGATGTGTTTGTCATGGTAGGACTTTTCTCTTTCCTTATGTACTTGCTGATGAAATCCTGCAATAAATCTGGCTTCTTCTAGTTCGACCAACTGTGCAATCCTCTCTTGCATAGTTCCAGTGTCATCCATATCTGTAAAGGCTGCAATTCTTAGACTAGGAACCAAATATTCCATGGGTACAACTTCTTCTAGACCATAGACCAACTCAAAGGGTGTTTGCATGGTCAACTTCTTGCAAGTGGTTCTATAGGCCCATAACACTGCTGGTACTCTCAAATCCCAGTCATCCCTGTTCACACTGCATATCTTTGTCAGCGTTGTCTCCAAGATATTATTGAATGCTTCAATTGTCCCATTCTCTTGTGAATGGTAGGGCATGCTCTTCTGATGGTGAAATTCAAATTCCTAGGTCAAGGCTTCAATAGTCTTGTTAATAAAATGTGTGCCTTGATCGCTCATAAGGATCTTTGAGCATCCAAACCTGGTTATGATACAATAAAATATGAAGCGCACGGTTGTAGTTGCACTACATTCCTTAACTTCTCTTGCTTCTACCCATCTGGTCAAATACTATGTTGTAGTGATTATGTATCTATCTCCTGTGCGCTTTCTTGGTGGGTTGATAGGTCCCACAAAATCAATGGCCCATTTCTCAAATGCTTGTAGGGTTAGCTGCGGTGCTAAAGGCATTTTATCTCTTATGGATGGTTTCCCAACTCTTTGGCATACATCACAGGCCTTATATTATTCCTTAGCATCTTTGTGTAAGGTAGGCCACCAAAGGCTAGCCCTAAGAATCTTTTGCATTGTTTCTTTCCCTACATAGTGTCCTCCTATGATGCCTTCATGTGCTTTTGCGAGGATCAATGGTCTCTCTGCTTCCATAACACACCTCCTCAATATCTCATCAGGTCCCATCTTGTATAGTTGTCCAGCTATAAGTGAAAAATATGTAGCACACACTACCAGCTGTTTCTTCTGGGTGATTGTATATTCACTAGGTTTCATTCATGTTGATAGGAATTGGACTATCTCTGTGAAGTGATCATCAATTTTTCTAATGGCTAGCAACTATGCATCCGGCAGTGTATCCTCCAAGCTAGTAGACTCTTCTCCATGTTCCAACCTCAACAAGTGGTCAAGACCTTTGTTCATTATTCCTAGCTTAACCATGATCTCGAAATCATATTCCTAAAATAGCAGAATCCATCTGCATATTCTTCCCCCCAACACTGGCTTGTTGACTAGGTATTTCAACATGGAGTAATTAGTAAACATTTTAAAGTGTCCTCCCAACAAGTAGTGGTGAAAATTTTACAACGCATACACCATGGCTAACCCTTCTCTCTCAGTGGTGGTGTAATTAATCTCAGCTATTGATAGATTCCTACTAGCAAAGTCTAATGGGTGGTCAATGTCTCCAGCTCTCGGTTGTTCTAATACAGCTCCTAATGCAATAGAAGATGCATCGACATGCACATGGAAATCCTTGCTCCAATCTGGAAAATCTAGGATAGGCACAGTAACCATTTTTCGTTTCAGTGTGTCAAAGCTCTGCTAGCATTCTTCTGTCCATTGAAACTGACAATCTTTCATTAGCAGCTTCTCCATGGGTGTTGTAATCTGTGGATAGCCTTTAATGAACTTCCTGTAGTATCTAGTATGTTCCAGCGTAGTGTGCAGCTATTTGATTGAAGTAGGAGGGGGAAGATCAACTATAATGGCAATCTTAGATGGGTCGACCAGCAGTCCCTACTTACAGATGATATGACCTAACAACACTCCAAAGGGTGAAAAGAAGATGTAATTCTTCAGGTTCAAGGCAATCTGACACTGCCTGCACTTATCCAACATTAGTCTTAAACATTCAATATGATTTTGTAATAAGCTACAAATAGTCCAATCATCAAAATATGTTTCCAGGAATTTATGTAAAAACTCCTTGAATGCTTCGACCACCAAGCTGGAAAAGATGATTGGGGCATTCTTCAATCCAAACGGAATTATTGTATACTAGTAGGATCCCCATTCTGTTGCAAATGTGGTCTTATGGAAATCTTCCTTGGCAATCTGGATCTAATGGTATCCTGAAAATCCATCTGTAAAAGAATATACCTCATGTCCTCCTACATTGTATAACACTTTGTCAATGAATGGCATAGGGAATGGGTCATGCAAACAAGAATAATTCAGCTTCCTAAGATCTACACAGATCCTGATCTCTCCTTTCTTCTTATCTTGGACCACCATAGGGCTAATCCACTCCGACTCTTCAACAAGTTCTATGATTCCTGCTTCTAACATTCTGTCGAGCTCAATCTTGACTTTCTCCTTATACTTAGGATTCAGTCTGTAGGGTCTCTACTTGAATGGCCTTGCATATGGTTTCAAAGGGATCCTCATCTCTCCCATGGGTCCTTTAATGCCCTTCATATCAGTGAACTTGGTTGGAAACAAATCCTGATATTCATGCAGTAACTCTGTGATCTTTTCAATAATGGCAGCATCCCAATAATCTTCAACATTTGAAAGTTTTAGTTTTTGCTCTGTTCCAATATTGAATTTTTTTATTTTAATTGGTTGTCCAATGAAATGTATCTCAATTCCTAGTCCTTCTATGTCTCTTTGGCCTTCTGTTTCGGTGATGTTCACCTTCCTAGGATCATCGTCTTCATCAACATTGATATTGTAATAGCCTTGCAATTTTTGAAGAGGCACAATCCATTCGTCATATTCTTGCTCCAAAGGGAGGTTAGGTGCCTCCTCGAACACTTTCTGTCTTACAACCTATAATGCTTGATCTACTATAGGACACTGACTTTCAAATAAAAATGTGGCTACAAATTTCTGAGTCATACCATACCAATCTGCAGTGGTGAGGCGCAGTTCTGCTTGTAGATACCAATTAATAGGCATCGTGTCCATAGTGTTAATAAATTTATGCACCCACTTCTCTTGAGGAATGTTTCTCCAGACTTCCTCGCAACTTCGCACGTGGTCTTTCGGGCAACGTTGACCTGTGTATCTAACTTCGCATCCTTCAATGTTGTCTGGAAATCGCATTGTCATCAAAGTGCGACATTGCACCCATTCTGCAATGTTCTTATTATGTGTTCCCCACCATATTGTTGGAGTTTCTTTTAAGGCCTCATCCAGTGCCAACAACCTCTATTGCACTATTACAATTTCTTCAAATTCCAATAAGAAAGTTTCTAAGTGATTTAAGCCATCAAACGTGGGCAAGTTACTTACTTCTGTTTCGATCCAGCGAACTTCTCTGGTCAATCTGGTGCATCTCTGTGTAGATACTTCATACATTTTGTTCTGCCAGTTCTCCAATGCTTCCTCTGGGTCTGATGAACATGCGTTGTCACTTTTCCAGCTCAAAATCCCATCTGTTGTACGATTAATGTAATCATGTTGTCTTGTTGTCAATTTATATATATTCTCGAGTTCATATGCATGATCTTCTTCTCTGATGGGTTTTGTGTATCTTTGACCTTCATCAAGATACAAAGGTGCAATGACCCTAAGGCCATCACCTTCGAATGTCATTCTTCTCTTCTTCAAGTCAACAACAGTAGAATTGTTGAAAGCCCAGTCAATTCCTAATAGTGCAGAATAAGGGCAACTATCATCAACTATCTCAATCACCTCGAAGTCTGCAAACATCCTTACCATAGGGACATGTTCCAACCTTCCAAAGGGGCTTACAACTTGTTGATTAGACATCCTAAGCCTGATAGGGAAATAGATCAACTTGGTTTTTCCCATCGATGTCCAGGTCTGCTTTGTCATGACATTGACCTCTGACCCTAAGTCGAGGACCACATAATCTATATCATAATCTCCAATCTGAGCATTAAGGTGTAGTTCTTTATTTGTCCTTCTCTTCTTGGATAGTTGATGTACTGCTTTATTCAACAAAGGATCTACCCTTCCTATCTCATACTGTCTGGCCAAATTTTGTAGTTCTTGTATGGATTTTTCATCTTTAATCAACTCAATAAACGTATACAAGAAACTGACAAGTTTACTCACCTCTTTTCCATCTCCAAGCGAAGCAGAATGATCAAATGCCAGAGGCATTCCACATTCTCTTACTTTTGGTTGACCCTTTGATGAAGAAGCTTGATCTCTTCCGAATTCTTTTCTTTCTTCCTCAAATGTCTGTTTCTCTTTCCTTGGATCAAACTCTTGTGTCTTCTCTGCAGCTTTTCTGATTCCTTATCCTTCGGTGTCCTTCTCTAGAGTCACTATGTCTTCTCCTGTAACAGAACCTCCTCTAGTAATAACGATGACTTTGGGATCGACTCCGCGAGGTTCTGCTTTGATTAGTTGTATTTTTTGGTTTCCTCCTCGTCTCTCCTGAAGTTTAGCCAATAATGCTGGACATTCCTCGATAACATGCTCGAATGCGTTGCAGTAGCTGCAAGTGGTACAATGGTTCTGACAGTCCCTTGCCAAGTGTCTTGGTTGTGCACAGTTATAAAAAATGATCTGACCTCGACCTCGACCCATACCTCCTCCTCTTCCTCTTCCTCAAAATCCACCGTGAGGGTTGAAGTTTCCTCTTCCCGGGGAATTATACTATCCAGTGCTTCCTTCTTGCTATACTTCGCCTTGAATTTTGTATATATCCCTTAACTTTTCATGCATGAGGTCATTAGCCCTAAAATCCCTATCATCATGCCCCACCAACTTATAGAACGTGTATTGGTGCAATTATATGCATAATATATTACCAAACATAAATTATCAACCAGGATTCATAATCAGTAGAGTTGATGCACTATATGTGTTGATAATAGATAGGTTCATATGTTTGTTTAGTATATCTTAGATAAGAAAACCATTTAGAAACCAACACACTTTTAAAAATAACAATCTTCACACAATTCGAACGCTGGAAAGAAAAACTCATAAACAAGCAAAATCTCTTGCTCAGGTGATGGACCTGTTCATTGATGGCTTATGAAGGGAAAAGATGAACTTTGATTCTATCTCTTGGAGCAACCAAACTAACAACAATTAACACTTTGCGCATTCACAACATTCCATTATAGGTGCACGTAGGGTGAGAGATGGAGGTCTTGATTGTGCATGTGTTAGAAAGGTGTAACCTAATCAATTCTGGAAAAGAAAGCTAAGTGTAGTGGGATGCTCCATTAAATCTCATGTATGGTGAAATATGGAGATCCAACTATCCCTGCATTCCACACTTTGCAACAAATTCGAATAGTGAAATCAAAACGAAATAACATGAAATCAAAATAATAGGTACATGAAATGAAAATCTACACTAACAATTTACAATGAGCTTACCAAGCTGGATCGGTGTCCCTTTTCGATGCCAACATGGAATCTTTAGATCAGAAGATGCTAACTTCTAAGAGACACAAGATCACTGAATTCAATCTTGCATTAATCTTCAACAAAGTATCTTTACAAAAAGATTCTTTTCATGAATCAAATCTACATCATAACAATTCTCTCATCTACATCATAACAATTCTCTCATCTACAACATAATAATTCTCCCCCTCTTATGAAGAGAGGGCACTCTCTTTTATACATGAGAGATTTGAAAATAAGATAAGCATATCATAATTATAGATCCACTTTTCTCTCAACCAATTTCCCATTATTACAAAATATTATCCCTTCAAATCCTCATACATATCTCTCATATATCTTGGATAAGATATGACAACCAAATCTCCATGATCTTCTCCTTAGAATAGTCTTGAATTATCTCCTCAAATCTTGAAATGGTGGAGGAAGTATTCAAGAAGTATTTTTGAATGGATCCTTCACATATTCCTACACATGACAAAGCTCCACATTTTTGAGATATATATGAAAACATGTCAATTTTCTAATATTTAATCACAAAATCCCTTTTAATACTAAAATAAATAATTGGAAAATAATAAGGTTAAACCCATATTTAATTATGAAAATGGTATCATGAAAGGTTAATGGGGTGATGAAATGTGAAGAATGATGAAGGGAAAGGTGGATGAAAATATGACATTTCTGAGTCCCAACAATGTGCAATACATATTTGTGGGTGTCTGAACATATTTTTGCATGTAATAGCATTCACTAGTGTGATGTCTATTTCTACATACCTCGCACCAGGGTAGGGTAACTTGCTTCAAAGGGATCGGAGCTCCAGAGGCCAAGTATTCATGAAATAGGGGACAATGCTCCTTGTCGTGGCCTTCTGATTTGCATATGATACACCAGATGTCTTCTCTTTTATCTTTTCCCTTGTCTTTCTTCATATCTTTGACCTGTAGAGATAAGCTAGTTAGCTGACTCAATATTTGACTCATACCTGAGCTGGATTCTCCCATAGGGGTTGATTCTAACTTCATGGTGATCTTCAGTGCCTCAACCTGCAAAGCAATATTCTATTGCATCAGAGGAACTCTGATGTGTGGTAAGAGGGCAGCAATGAACCATTCCTTGTTCTACTCATCTAGGATCTGAAAACTCAAATGGCCTGTCAAGGTCTTAAATCTCTAATCAAACTCCGACACAGGTTCAGCTATTCTTTTCTTTATTTATTTTAGTTTTGTAATGCAATGTGACTCTGACTTAGTTTTCTTGAATTTGGCAATTAGCACGGTCTTAATTACATTCAGTGGTTTAGGTGCAGATCCATGGACAAATTTCATGTACCACCTCAGTGCGCGATCTCTTAGGGTAGTACTGACTTGAGCTCATTTGACATCTTCGTCGATGATATTCTTAATACTCAAAACAACTTCACATAGAAACCAGTGTTGATTAGGATCGTTAGATCCATATCCTCTAAAGGTGGGTAACCTCATCTCATCTTCCATAGATCTTCCTAGTTTTCCTGACTGAGTGTGTGGTGGACTTCTAGTGACAATGCTCTGAGTGCTCTGGTGACTCTAATTACTCTTATTTCTTAATGCTACTGAAACAATATGAGGAATAATAGTAATTACTTCAATAATTGGCATGGTTCCTGAAGTTTCTGTCTCTTCCCGGGGAGGTTCTTCAGCTTCCCCTTCCTCTTCCCTAGAGGATTCTGAATTCTCTTCGTCTATCAAGTATGCCTCTTCTCCACTATAGAAACCCTTGTCCCTGTAGTTCTGCTTAAATAGGTTCACAATAGGAACTTCTTTGAACGCTCTCCCACTGCGCATATGTCCAGCCTCTCTGTCGTTGTCACTGTCTGAGTTATTGAACATTAGCCTTTTCCAATCTGACCAACTATTGTATCTTCAAGATGTTCTTCTCATGCAATAACATCTTGATCTTCAACTTCAAAAAGTGTAAAAATTTTCCTCTGGATCCCTTAAAGAAATACCTCTCAGCTTGGCTATATGACTCTACTCTGTAAACAACAAAATCAGTGATGTACCCTCCAATGGTGCTATCAAACCAGTGATCTACGGCTCTTGACACAACGTTATCAACTCTCTTTATCTTCTTGATCAACATCGATGTCCAAACCACAGGTGGTCTAGATCTGATCTCAAATTGTGTGTCTGCTAACCTAGCTATCCACTCATATAATTCCTGATGAATTCCTCTAAATAAAATCTCATGTATATTAGTAAAGATATATCTTCCCAACCAATCCTCTGTACTAAGATTAGGGTTCTTGTTCTGGGCTTCAACGAAGTCCTTTTCTTGATCTTCTATCCACTTCTAAATCTCTGTCTTCAATGGAAACCACCTTGACATTCCCTCAAGAAGATTCTTGTCCTGGCAACGAAACCATTTGTTGGCACAGGGGCAGACCCAAGGTTCAACTCTAACAGTGCACCAACAAGCCCTAACTACTAGCTCTTTCGGAAATAGCTGTGAAGCAAATGCAGTCTCACCCGAAGTAGCTATAGGGGGGTTGCAGGACATAGGTGTCTACAACTAGAGGAAATGCAGAGTGGATTCACAGCAACAACACACAACCACCTAGTTATTGTTTATCTTCCTTAAACCTACTGCGCAAGTTATATCTCAGATCTAACACAATATCACAATAGCATCATACCAAATGACAAAGAACACAACATCAATCACACATAATGCAAGATATACGTGGTTCACCCTCTCTCTAGGGCTACGTCCACAGAACTATGCTTTATAATATATTAAGATGAAAGCATATAGTCCTTATCTGCACTCTTAGCTAGCAGATCTTCTCTCTTTTCTCTGTCCTCCTTCCTTGCGCACCCAGCTGTAGAGTTGATCTTCGCACCCAGCTGAAGATCTTACAATACCAGAAATCTCTCACACTCATCACTTCTCTCTCGCACAACCATAATCTCTTGCTCACACAGTGATCTCTCTTCTACACACAATAGTAACAATAACTTCGTACCAACCCAACCCAGGTCCTCTTGACCTTTATTTATACATTACAATAGCTCACTGAGAACCTTAGGCTGAGACCTAGGTGTCAAAACCCTAGGTGTCTAAAACCCTAGGTCAACTTGACCCGCATTTTCAGGGCTTCGCCAGATTGTCTTTCCTTCTTCCTCGCGAGGTGCTTTAAAGAATCTGTTGACATCTTCTTTCTCTTGCTAATTTTTCCATGATCCAGCTTCCTTTCTGATCTGTCATCCTTGATCTCCTCATCCAACGACTTGCTTTCTCTTACTTCTCTTCATATTTTGTACTCTTTTGTTCACTTTGACCCAGTATCAATCACTGTGTCTTTCGGGCAGTTCGCATTTTGCCTTTTCTTCCTTGATCTTCGCTTGCTCCCATAACCAAGGGCCAACACCACCACTCTGCATGTCTAATCTATCACCCATTTTATTGACAGATGCATCATCCATCAGCCTACCATATCATTTACGCTGACAGTGCCAGTCGTTGGACCCAAAATCTTGCTTCGGTCACTTGGACCCTCTATACCTCCTAACATATACTACTCCATTCCAGTGGCATATGCTTAGGCTCGAACACCAACAACCAAGCCTAATATGACATCATCATTGGTCTCATCGCCGAGGCCAATCACTACCACATTCATCACCTTAGCGTTCTATTAGATTCCCAACTTGTCATCATGCAGCTCAACAACGTGTATCATGTTCACGATCCTTGCCTCTTCCATAAATACCTGCAAGTTAGACTCCTATCTCACAACTTTGACTCCATCACATTTACACATATTCCAAGAAACCTCAATCAAGTAGCAAATCACATGGCTAACCTAGTATTAGATTGGCATTTATCACATTAAAAACATCATATATACATCATGATACATTTGTCAAAATATACCAATAGACATTACAAATCATAAACACAAAATGCAAAGACAAGCATGGTCACCAATATATCCACCATATATATCATTAAGGTCATCAATGTTTTACAAAAAATATATATACATTTTCCTGTAGGCTCATGAGTCTCATCATCCCTATGAGTACAAAATTGGGTATCAAATACCTTATACAAAATTGGGCCCCCAAACCTGTACATCTCATATCGGCACTCACAGTGCCCCTAGAGCTCCCCCCCAAGTCTTTTGTCAATCGGAGATACCCCACCAGCTGGGGGCACTCCAGCTCCAGGGGGAAGTCGACCTGTCATACCTTCCCCCACCACCATTTCCCTACGGATCAATGCTCACCACTCTGCTGGTACTCCTACGCATTGGCCCAGGACCTCGTCATCCTAGATGTAGGCCCATATGCCCTCTAGACCCCCATAGAGAACCTGCTCAAACCATCTGCACAGGTCCTCTAAAATTTACACAACATCCTCCTATGGCTCTCTCGACGGTCCTGCACCGACATCATCCCATCGATGCCTCTACCCAGCCCTCACCTCTGTAGGATCCTATCGAGCTGGCTCCCGGATGACCTCTTGCTCTCGACCCTGGGCTCCAACCTTTGCAAAACCACACAGATATAGTGTCAGCATCCATATACATTTCTAATCAACGCTATCTCCCAAAATAAAAAAAATAGATAACACACATACCTCTATGGTCCTAGTCCTCCCAAGGAGGTAGTACCATGTCAGGGTCATGTCTGTAGTCCATACCGGCATATGGATACTGTAGAGTCACCTGTGGCATCTGCCGCGACACTCGAGCAACTTTGGCCGTAAAATAATGGCCACCCTCCCCTCCTCCATGAGAAGCCAAAACATACACCCACCACATCAATCGAGGATCTCGTCGCGACGCTGGTGCCAATAGAATCCAAGGGAGAAATAGAGGCACCCTCTCTAAGAACCAGGCCACCAAAATTGACCCGAAGGCAAAGTCACCAGAATCGGCACGTCGACACCAATTCAGCTAGGATACTATCCGGGTGTGCATCAACACAACCCATGCAAATAGGTCTCCATCGAAGACCTCTTCCATAAATCTCAACTCCCCACTTGTGATTCGATGAGTGCCCAAGGATCCATAGATCCTCACCACCATGGAATCTATGCACTCAGTTAGCAAGTTGTCCATGGCCTCAATCTGCACTACAGACCTCAACATAGGGTTCGGCTCGGAGTAATGTCATGTCGCGATGGTCTCTACCCTATCCTCCCTTGGTAGATGGGGATCAATGGCCAATGCCCTCCCATGGAATGGGAATCCTATCAAAAAATATATGTCCTCTACTATAGAGAACATCAATTTCTCTCTCTGTACCACAAATCACTGCAGGTCAATGCTCCACATTCGAATAAAAAACTAGAGTAAAAACTCTTGCGACCGTATCAAAGGACAATTGAAAAACTTTAGCAACCCGTAGGCTACCAAGTGTCTACGTACTACTGGTTGCTCCCTCACAACCTCTCTCAATTGGTCCCAATCCTGCTCTTGCCAATGGACCAACATCGTCCCCAACTCTGTTGATCACCTGCATTCACCCAGAAACACCTGATCAGCCACATCATACATCCAAAATCATAAACATCACAAATTCATACACTCATTAGCCTGCACACAGTGCACATCTTTCCCCCATACAGTTGTGCATATCTGTATGACTGTTCTTAAAACAATTGTGCACTAATGCACATTTGTCCCACCCACATTCGCGCATGGGTGCGTATTTGTCCATAAAATAGGTGTGCATCGAATGCATGCCTGTCTAGTTACCCCACGTGCCCATACGCACGATTGTTACCTACATAGCCGCACATTATGCGCGGGGTTTCCCATCATAGCCATGCATTCATGAATGCACACCTATTTCGGTAAAACCCACACATAATGTGTCAGAAACCGAGTTCTACCCGCGCACACATGTGTGGGTATGCCCCCTTTTCCCATGCATACATGCACAAGTATGCCCCCTTTTCTCGCGCACTATTGGGAACCTACCCTTATATGCTCATTGATTTCTCATGTTTTGAGAGTCTGAGAAAATGTTAAAAGAAAACTCTAGGGGGGTTTCTTTCCCATCATAGTCTATCAGGCCTGGTAAAGAATAATCCTATCCCTAATAAATGCCCCTTTCATACTTTAATGAGAAATTCAACGGGAGAAAACAAGCTCAAATTTATTAATTTTAAAACAAGATAGTGTATATTGATAAGAAAATTTCATAAAATAAAATGATCTTACCTTCTTACCTGTTGCGAAAAAGTGATGAAATTCAATTCTGTACTTTCTTTAAAAATCCTGTAAAACTGAAAACAATATGTCAACATATCCAAAAAATGTTTTTTTATTTTATTTTATTTTTTTTAATTGAAATTTTTATTATTTACAAAATCTTGAAACAACAAAAGTGATCAAGGATTAGCAAGAGGAGAAGACTCTTCTCCTACTATCTTTATTTCTGGTTGTTTAGCAATTTCCTGTAGAAAATCATCTCTTGACAAGGGTTTGTTATATACTTTTAATCGATGTCCATTTACTACAAAGGAATTTTGAGAGTCATATATGGTCTTGATTCTAACAGATCCATTATCAAAAATAGTTTCCACTTCATAGGGTCCCAACCATCTTGTCGTAAGTTTTCCTTTGAAAGCTTTATATTTGGAATCAAAGAGCAATGCCCAATCCCCTGGTTGAAAATGCTTTTTCCTAATGTATTTATAATGCCATTTGCTTTGTTGATTTTGTACAAGGGTAGTTCTTTGAAGAGCATCTTCCCTAATTTCTCCCAATTCATTTAATTGCATAACTCTCCATTTCTGTGCCTCATCCAAATTCAAACCCAATTCTGTTGTTATGCAGAATGTATGAATCTGAAATTCTATGGGAAGGAGAATTTTCTTGCCAAATACCAATTCATAAGGGGTATGACCAATGGTATTTCTCCATGTAGTTTGGTATGCCCATAAAGCCTCTAGAAGTCTATCCACCCAATCTTTGTGATGTAAATGTATTGTCTTGGTCAGAATAGCTTCTAGAACTTTATTTGTGGATTCCACTTGCCCATTGGCTTGTGGATGGTATGGAGAAGACTTACAGTGTTTTATCCCATATTTATCTGTGAGTTCCTTCATCAACTTAGAAGTGAATTGGTCACCTTGATCAGTAACAATCTCGTGGAACACCGAAGCGGGTAAAGATATCTTCATAAATAAATTCAACCACTAATTTCTCATTTGCTTGATATAAGGATTTTGCCTCCACCCACTTGGTCACAAAATCTGTACAAACCAAGATGTACTTCTTCTTCCTCGACATTGGGGAAATCGGTCCTACAAAATCAAGTGCCCATTTATCAAATGGTTCAATCACAACCTGCGGTCGTAAGGGCATCTCGTCTACTACGGTAGGTCTTCCCATCCTCTGACAACTATCACAGTGTCTTACATATTTTTTTGCATCTTTAAACAGTGTCGGCCAATAATATCCTGATTGTAAGACTTTATATGTCGTTCTCTTATCAGATAAATGTCCTCCACATGGCCCGTCATGATAGGCCTGAAGCATATCGGGAATCTCATCTTCCCGGACACATATCCTAATGATCATATCAGGACTTGTATAGAAAATATCACTTCCTATCCAAGAATAATAAGCACTTTGTTGGACAATTCTTTTCTTTTGTGGTGATGACAAATGAGTTGGCAGTCTCCCTATAGCTAAGTAATTTCTCGTATCTGCAAACCAAGGGGTCTTAACAGCTACTGCAAATAGATGTTCATTAGGGAAATTATCATTCACTGGAATGTCAGTACTGTCTTGAGGAATACAAGAAAGAAAATCCGCAACTACATTTTCTTTTCCTGGCCGATCAACTATAGTGATGTTAAATTCTTGAAGTAGCAAAAGCCATCGTGTGATTCTTCTGGTAGTAACTAGTTTGTTCATCAAAAATCTAATAGCAGAATGGTTGGTATGTACAAAAACCTCATATCCAGTGATGTAATGACGGAATTTGTTAATGGCATGAACTACAGCCAAAAATTCCTTCTCTGTTACAATGTAGTTCAATTTAGGGGGAGTAAGGTTTTTGCTAGTGAAGTAAATTGCATAGTTTTGTTGGTTTTATTTTTGTTCAAGCACTCCTCCTAAAGCAGTGTCTGAGGCATCAGTTGAAATATGGAAAGGAAGGGACCAATTTGGTCCTCTTAGAATAGGTGCCATGGACAAATTTTCTTTCAAATTTTCAAAATCATTCTGACAATTGTTATCCCAACAAAATTCTGCATCATTTGCTAACAGTTTAAACATGGGGCTGGTTATCTTTGTAAAGTTTTCAATAAATCGGCGATAATATCCAACATGTACCAAAAAACGTCGCACATATTTTTGGGTTTCGGAGAGGAAAGCTTAACTATTACTTCAATTTTAGTTGGATCAACTTTAATTCCTTCTGCAGACAAATGATGACCCAACACTATTCACTCAGTTAATAGCATTTTACATTTTTTGTGACTAAGGGATAAATTTGATTCCTGACAGTGAATCAAGACTTTCTCAAGATTACTTAAGGCTTCTTCGAAGGTATTACCATAAACAATAAAATCTTCCATGTACACTTCCACACAATCATGAATTAAGTTAGCAAAAATCCCAAGGACTGCTCTCTGAAATGTAGCAGGAGCATTGCATAGTCCAAAAGGTAGCACTTTATAAGCATAAGTTCCCCAAGGACACGTGAATGTTGTTTTGTCCTGGTCTTCAAGAGAAATTTGAATCTTATTGTATCCACTGTATCCATCGAGAAAGGAAAAGTATATTTTTCCAGCCAAGGTATCCAAAACCTGATCTATAAAAGGCAAGGGAAAGTAGTCCTTCAGGGTTGCCTTGTTCAACTCCCTAAAGTCTACACACATTCTCCATTTCCCTGTCATTTTCTTAGGTACCAAAACAAGAGGTGAAACCCACTTGCTCTCAGAAATTGGATAAATGAATCCTACGTTTAATAATTCCTGTAATTCTTCTTTCACAAAATATTTTAGGATTGGATTCATACACCTTTGTGGTTGTCTTATTGGGGTTATCTCTGGTTGGATATATATGTGGTGAATACAGGTGTCGGGATGCACTCCTCTCATATTAGTGTACTCCTATGAAAATGCCCTTGACTGTTCTTTCAAAATATTTGTCAAATGCTCCTGTTGGCTGAGACTTAATTTAGAATTGATGTATAAACATTTTCCTGGGCTAAGTTATACTAGAATGGTATATGACCCCGGATGCTCATCAATGGTGAAAACCATAGATGGTGAAAATGAGAAAAATGACTCACTTCGTTCTTGAAATTCCTCTCTGAAAATTTGATCATATTGAAAATATGTTTGTGGAAACTCGACATTTTTTGTCACAGAAAGAAATTGGCTTAAAATGTCATCCTCTGTTGGTTATTGTAACGCATGAAATTCATCAACAGAGAATAAAGGTTCTTCCTCATCATTTTCATGATAGGGACATTTTAGCCACCATAATTCTTCTGTAATTGGTTGAGCAGGTGGAAAAAGAGTAAGCTTCTATGAAGAAATGCCATTTGAGATGAACAATTATCTAACTTACCTTCTAAACAGCTCCCCGGCAACGGCGCCAAAAATTTCAGGTTGTTGTATTAAAGATTTTAATTACCTAAAAACACTAAATTGTCAAACCAGGGTAAGTGAACTTAGAGCTGCTACACTATATGTGCTGGTAAGATTCTAACCCCTACCTAAAAGTTATTCTGAGAAGAATACACAAACTTACTCTTAGAAATTGAATCCTAATGATTATCTTAAAACTAATCATATCTTGTCTAATTAATCAAATGGGAACAGTTATGAGTTAAGAAAATGTATTTCTATTCTTTAATTTAAAGAAATCACCCAAGGCTATCTATCATTATTTTAAACTTCTAATCATCAAAATATCTATCTGAACCATAAAAGAGAGATCATTTTAAAAACCTTTTAATCTAAGTATCAAGCAGTTCTAAATCTAACAAAGGTGAAACTAACAAATGTCCTATTTTACCCTACAAGTACTGGAAGCTTCCTTTAATCAGACCATAAGCTAGCTATCCTAACAAAACAGAGCAAGTCTAAACTTGAATTATCTTTAAATCATGTTCAAACTAGAAACTGGAAAACATAGCAACTCTAGACTAATATAGGAGAAAGATTAATTGGTACTCGGTTCATTCCTCAAATTCTGTAATGGTAAATAACTCATTCCAACATTCAACAATCTACAAGATAATATCAAGTTGAGAATGAACTAAAAACGAAAGAATGACCAAGTCAGAATTTAGCAGAGTAACTGCAAATGAAAAACTTACTCACATGCAAATTCTAGAACTAAAAATAAACTAACTATATTCTGGAAAAGAGACAACGAATTGAACCTGTTGGTGGGCCCAACCAAGAGGTGAAATCACCCTAAAATGAAACCAGAGCTACTCAGATTATTCCATGCATAACTGTTTCATACCTCACACTCCATAACTCATAAACAAAACTCAAATCATTTAACAGAGAATGACATAACGCATAGAAAATTGTATTATAAAAAATCACATCAAATAACATATCATAACCAACGTTTCTTGAGAGCGATCTAAGTTTATATAGATCCTCTCCAAAATAGTCTTGAACATAGGTGCATTAATCTAAGCGAATCTTAGATCCGAAAATGACTCATAGTCAGTTAAAACTAATTTCACAGCTTCATGACATGCAGTGTCAAGAAGCGTGGATCATAAAGCATCATAATAAAACAGTTCTACAATTTCGCTCTGAGTCATCACATTGAGTTATGACTCAATCAATCATATGAATCGGACTGTCAATCCAATCTGGCCATGTTGTGCAAGTCTTTGACATCTCCACTAAGTGCGAGCCCCTGGTACTGATAAGTCTGTTTCAAGGGAACAAGTACCTAACTCATGTCACGTTAGTATCAATATTAGTTTAAAATATCAAAATACATTAAAAATAACTTGAATCATAGGAATACCTTGAATATCTCCATTTAGGGAAAAAGGGTGTCAAATGTGTCATGGTAAGGCTAGAAGGAAATGATACTAGATATGAAAATGGGGGGTATATCTGACATGATATAGGAAAAAATATGGTAAAAAATGGAGACTAACATTCCCCCAAGCTGAAGTCCTATCCTCAGACAACAAAAATTCAAAAACTGAGATTCATCAGAGTGTTGCAGCAGCTGCAACCAACATTTGCAATTTCTCATGTTTCTTCATGTTTCTGATTTCCTTCTTAAGAACCCGATTAATGGTGATTTGCTTCTTGGCAATCCTCTGCAATTTCTTATTCTTTTGAAAAAGACCTCTATTCTTTCATTTTAATCATTCAATCTTTGATGAGAAGTGAGCTTGTCTGAGTTTCATAAGTTCATTTTCTATTTTGATATGCCGATCCAGTATGGCATATTCATGTAACTTCTCTTTTAACCTTTGATTCCTTTTTTCTAATATGACAACCATTGGTCGCAAAGCTCTACTGGAAGAGATTTCACAGTAAGATTTGAATGTCTTACCATGACCTTGTTGTGTTTGAGGGCTAGACGCATGAGTGAACTCATCTGGTCTTTGAAGGGTGTCAACTAGACTAGATTCATGAGTAAACTCATCATATACTTGAATAGGGGTGTCGACTAGACTGGGTTCATGAGTAAACTCGTCATATACTTGAACAGGGGTGTCGACTGGACTAGGTTCATGAGTGAACTCCTCATACATCTGAACAGGGGTATCAACTGGCATTTGAATTGGCTTGTCCTGCTCAATTTCTTTGGGCACATTATCTTGCTGATTGACTTTACATACTTTTTGAATCAATTGGGAGAGAGTCCATGTAATCTCAGAAGACTCCGGAGCCTCCTCATGATCATCCATACTTTTCAATCTTTCTTGTAATGGGTAACTAGGCACAGAGTTATCCATATCTGAAAGTGTGCGTGTGAATTTACATTTGGGATTTCTTCTAGGTTTGTCGATTAACTCCTCAAGTTGTTCCACATCAATAATATTTTTAGCAGTTGCAGGAGAAATTGGAATTTCAACATTTACATCTATAGGGACAGTGTTTTCCACTCTTTCATGATTAGTTTCCACACCATCAGAACCATGGACATCAAACAAATGTTCTATGCCATGATTATCATCACTGGCCTCAATTGTGCAGTCTGGTGTATTCTCAAGGTCATCACAGAGTTTGGCCAGGGTTTTAACAACCTTTTTCTTAGAGTTTGACTTCTTCTGTGGAGCTTTGGACTCAATATTTTTATCTTTAGATTTTTCAGAAGCTAGGGTTCTTACAATGAACATATTCTAAGATTATTGTTTGTGGGATAACACAAACTTAACCAAAATTTTGACAAGACCAAAATGAAACAAATTGCCTCTAAAATATTTGGCTTTGCAAACTTGTTCTGCCATTTTCTTCAAACTCTTCAACAAAAAATAGGGGATGTTCACCAAATGGTTACCTTTGAAATGCAGGAGGAGTTGAGCATGACATGGAAACATGATCGTGTACCGAATTTTGCAAGTGAGGTAGCGTTGAAGTATGGACAGCAACTGGGCCCATTTCAGTTCCAACCACAACCTTGATGTGCCTTCTGACCATTGTAATTTCTAATACTAGGGTTGTAGGAGTTGCATGCACAGCTTTTTGTCGACTGGATGGCCCTTCGTCCATTTCTGACCAGTGTTGGGTAATTGAATTGCTTCAGAAATGAACTTCTCTGTGACTTCGAATTCCATCTCGCCCACTGTTGTTCCAGAGTCTATACTTAAGGCTTAGAATTATAGTGTCTAGGCATCTAAAAGTGAGTAAAGGGTAGAGAAGGAAGAAACGTCAACCTTCGGCAAGGGAAACTAGGGATGATTTCTATGTTGGTGTTGTCTAGCTTCCAACTATTCCTGGATGTTTATATCTCGTTCAATCGTTGCCCATGAACGTTCAAGTTCAACCTGGGTAGTGGTTGTTTTAATAATAGTATCAAAAAGGTTTAAGGAAATATGTGTTTGATCTGATAGTCCGGGTTCGATATTAGACTGTCTTGCTACAGGGACAGTCATGGAGGAATAGAAAGATAAGAAAATCTCAGGGGGGGTTTAAGTGTTGTCTCAATTTCGGTCGTATAAAAGAGAGTTTACAGTTTCAGGAGTAAAAAAAAAGGGTGCAAACCAAAGGCCCTTTCTCGTAACTGAGTTCTATTTTGATAAAAATGTATGGGGTGGGAGAAAAAATTAAGTTGTCTATCGAGTAAGGATCCTATCAAGGGAGAATCTCACGTATAAACAGAAGAAGAAAAATGTAAAGAAATAACCTGATGAAGCAT
>JZKD02S1741810.1:353543-365096 GCA_000966675.3 Picea glauca | reverse complement strand
ATATCAGCAATATATCATCAACAAGTCATCACCACAATGAACACAAAGAACACATGATGTATGTACAATTTTCTTTTTATTACGGACTACAATCCTTGGGGTTTATTAGCAACAACTGAATAGAGTACAACTCTACAAGAGAACTAGCTCTATAATCCAAGACTCAGCTTACACCCTCAGCACCAACTGAGATGAGGCAACAATCCTCAATAGATATCAATTTGTCAACAGGTACGCGACCTGTCAGTAGTGAAGCCTGCATGTAAACGTGCCCTGGCTCACTACAGCCCGCATGTAAATGTGGCCAGTGTATAATGAAGCAAGCGTGTGCTTCTAAGAAACTTAGGGTTTTTCTTTTCTTCACATAGTCAGATCCTCTGCAACCTGCAATCACTTTCTCTTATGTCTTCCATTGTCCAAACTGACCCACAACCAGTCATAACACAACCAAGATCTCCAATAGCTTGCTCATGCTCCACAACACATCAATATCAATGCTATCTCAATCATGTGTAAATAAATAGTATACCACAATAATCATGTCACTACTAAATCACAAGAGTGTTTCTCACTTCATTAACCAAACTGAGCCACATCATAGAAGCCATACCAAGAATTCCCTAAGAATTCACATCATATCAAACAATAGTATCTATAAAGACAATAATGTAACCATACCAGTGTCTCAGTGATAGATCTGAGGCCATAGAATGCATATTTGGAACCTGCCTCATCATCCAAGAGCTTGGCACCAGCTCAAAAAATATCCATGATTTTATCTACTCCACGTTCCCTGTACACAGATAGACCGCGTGTACATGCACCCTATACATAGACAGCCCACATGGACATAAGAATTAGGGTTTTTGTGAATCTGAGACTTTTTCCGTCAAGATCTCCGACATTGCCGAAACTTTGATGCATCCATGAGATCCTCCTCTCACTCCCTTCCTGATAATAGATATTCAATTATGAACAAGAGATCCACATCAATAGGATGCTCTCTCCAAAGGCTCTCCATCAATCCTCCACAAAATATTCACAAGAAGCTCTCCATTGATCCATGAAAGGATTCTCACCAAGTGTACTTTTTACAAGAGATCCTAGCTTCTTATTTATACTTTCATCTTCTAGGTCACTTAACCCATTTTTGGGTTACTTAACCCATTTGTAGGTCACTTAACCTATTTTCCTTATTTTAGGGTTAACCACTTTCCATGAATAGAAAGTTCTCCAATACTTTATCATTTAAATATTCCTTCTTGATTTTGTCACTTTACTTAATCATTTAAATAATCCATCTTGATTTTGTCATTTTACTTTATCATTTAAATAATGATTTCTTCTTTATAAGCACTTTGACTTCTTTGACCTTGGGGGCTTCAAGCCTTCATATGGGGGTCCTTCAACTTTGTAGAGCCATAACTCTCAAACCGTGAGGAGTTATGTGACATTCCACATACCACCGAAAATGGCATGACAAGCACTATCCATCTAGGATAGTTTCACCAATAGTTTCATTCATATTCATCTCCTCCAACCATTCTCCAAGGATAACTCATTCTGTAAAGCGTCTTCTCATGAGGGATTTCACCATAAGGGGACCACTTTGGAGTTCATCCATTTGTGCACCTTATCAACCATGATAAGACAATAATGATTCATCTTTGCATCAATTGGTTTCCACTTGGATATATAACATTCATCAAGGGCATGATCCATCAATTACTTGACATCAATCAATGACATCAATCATATGATCCAATAATCTCCCAAATAATCAAACCATTGGCATCAATGACAACATGATCTAACAACGAAAACAAGAAGTGAGACAGTTCAACAGGAACTAGCACAAAACCAATGGGTGAAGAATAATACTGACCCCAAGAAGCAGTTCGATGTGAAAAAGGAAAAGGATATCTTTTGAGAAGCCCAACAAGAATTTCAGAAGGAGGACATAACATTGACTACACAACAAAGCAAGGAAGTCCCAGAATATGAGATGTTGCCCTCACTAGATCATACCAATAGAATGCATCCCAAGGGACAAGTAAGTATAATCAAACGCTTTTTGCAGTCATGCATAAAAGTATTAAGTGATCCTTCATCTATGAAAATATTGGAAAACATACTAGAAAAATGTAGCAGTGAGACGGACGAAAATCCAGAACCAAAGATCGTTAACCATCTACACACAAGAAGAAGAACACGTAGGGAATTTAGACTGAATGCTAACATTGGGGATTTCAACATGGGAGACATTATACTAGATCTAGGATCCGAAGTGAATGTATTACCAAAGAAGACATGGCAATGCATGGTTGAGCCAACACTAGGATATTCAAATGTCCAACTGAAATTAGCAAACCAACATAGGGTTCTACCAATAGGTAGACTAAAAGGAGTGACAATAGATCTTGATGGTGTGCACACTAAAGTTGATTTTGAAGTCATTGAAATAGTAGACGGTACCATACCTTGCCCAACATTACTTGGTCTGGATTGGGAATTTGATAACCAAGACATAATCAACTTGAAGACCAGGAAAATGACATTTGAATATGAAGAATACAGGGTCATAGCACCACTAGATCCATCAAACAGGGAGAGGTTTGTAGAATCTACTTTCCTAGACTTAGAGGAAATTGGCCAATTGTACAGAACAATTGCGCACGATGAGGACTACGTCAACCCAACTACAGACGGGGTACTCAGTTGGTGGAGCATTACTTCATGTGCAACAGATTCAGACACCAGTTTAGAAAACTAGCAACAGAGGTTACACGAAGTCTCCACAAGAAGATGTGCAAGAATAGACTGCGCAGTAAGATGGGTAGGCACCGAAATTAGAGAACGACCCAGTTTCCATGGAATAAATTATTTGGAAATATTCTTGACACGGTACGAAGAGGCAGTGTTAGAGAACCAGATAATGTTAGCACTTGACTTATCACTAAAGGCCACACCGACAATATGGTGGGGCGAGCACAAGGAGATCATCACAAAATGGTACCAATGTAAGAGGTTACTGTGCATAAGGTTCAGTGCAGAACAGAAAAACAACAAACAACAAAAGTATGATGGACAAAGAGCACCAACGGAACACTTGGAGGTGTGTATAATGCTATGGAAAATGACACCCCCAGAAGAATGGCCTCATCACTTCATACATACTCTAGAGGGCATACTAGCGAACCGATACACAGACCAAGAATTGCACAAAGGAACTACAACATGGCATACATTGCAACAGAACTTCACGGTCACTTTCTCATTCGAGCATGAGAACGCCAACATAGATGCAGCCCTTAAATGGATCAGAGGAGTAATATTCATCAAAGAACCATAAATAGAACTGATCACCGAAGAAAAACAACGGAACAAATAGATAGTCAAGGAACTATTTTCATGTTACCATGTACAAGAGAAAGCACCAAATGAAGACGACCCACGTGATATTCAGGTCAAAGAAGTAGAAGGAGAAAGAGATGTGGAGGGACCACCCATATAATCAAAATTCGTTGTTGCACCGATCAAAGTAAAGAAAGTCAACATTGGGACAGCCGAACATCCCAAAATGGTCAGCATTGGAGACTACTGGGATGAGCCAACAATAGAAAGCATCACATAGTTGTTGCATGAATACAACAACTTGTTTCCTACAATGTTTACAGAGATTAAGGGCATCGCCATAGAGTTAGGAAAAATGAAGATACCACTCAGACCCGAGGCGAGACCCATTAGACAACGACCATATAGGTTGAACCCCATATACAAACAGAAAGTCAAAGATGAGATCGAAAAGATGCTCGAAGCCAACATCATAGAATCAGTTGAGGAGTCAGAATGGATAAGCCCGATGGTAGTACAGGACAAGAAACAAGGAAGGGGGATCGAGATATGCGTTGACTTGAGGAAGTTGAATGATGCATGCCTACACGACCCATTCCCTACACCCTTCACGGATGAGGTGTTAGAGAATGTAGGAGGACATGAAGCTTACTCATTCACTAATGGCTTCTCATGCTACCATCAGATTAAGATAGCACAGGAGGACAGATACAAGACCACGTTCGCGTAGAATGAGGATATTACCAATACACAGTCATGCCGTTTGGACTGAAGAATGCACCAGCAATATTCTCCAGAGTGGTTATCGCAGCATTTAAATAATTCATCCATCAATTTCTCGAAGTATACCTGGATGACTGGATAGTCTATAGTCTATTAAAAAACCATGTGGAATTTTTATGCCTGATGCTAGAACGATGCAGACAGTGTCATATATCACTAAACATAAAGAAATGTATATTTGGAACACCGTTTGGGATACTATTTGGCCATATAGTATGAAAACAAGGTTTATTGGTCAATTTGACAAAGATAACAGTCATCGTTAATCTACCAGCACCAAAAACAGTTCGTTGGCTAAGAGCGATGTTGGGACACATAGGGTATTACAGGAAGTTTATCAAAGGATATGCGTAGATCATGGCACCAATGGAAAATATATTAAGAAAGGATACAAAGTTTTAGTGGAACGACGAGTGTCAACACAATTTGGACACCTTGAAGGAAAAGATCATTACCGCACCGATATTAGTATTTCCAGACTAGGAAAAGACATTCCATGTGCTTGTAGATGCATCAACGATAGTACTTGGAGCTATCTTAGTGCAGCCAGGAGTGGGAGGCTTGGATCACTCGATAGAATTTGTGAGCAGAAAGCTATCAGAATCAGAACAGAACTATAACACGACAGAAAGAGAAGGCTTTGCCATGGTCTATGCACTACAGAAGTTTAGTCATTACTTATTGGGGAAACACTTTAAGATGTTCACAGATCACTCAGCCCTAAAATACCTAGTCAACAAGCCATTGTTGGGGGGGAGAATCTGTTGATGGCTACTTTTGTTTCAAGAATTTGACTTTGAAGTAATAGTTAAACTAGGAAAGTTGAACGCAGGACTTGACCACTTGTCAAGGGTCACAAATGGAGAAGAACCTATGAACTTAGAAGACAAATTTTCGGATGCTCATTTATTCTCAGTAGAAATTGTTGATGACTATTTCGCAGAGATCATCCAGTACTTGAGCACAGGTACTGTGCCACAAGAATATACCACCGTGTAGAAGAAGAACCTGGTAGTCCACGCAACTGACTATCAACTGATCGTAGGACATCTATACAATATGGGCGTAGATAACATCTTGCAAAGATACGTGTTGGAGCATGAAAGACCAAGAATTTTAGGAGAAGCCCATGAGGGAATAGCAGGAGGGAATTATGCATGAAAATCTACCATGTAGAAGGTATTACGCATAGGACTATGGTGGCCAACGATTCACAGAGACTCGAAAGAGTACTGCCAGAGATGCCATGTCTGTCAAAGGGTAGGCAAACCCAACATAAGGGACAAGATGCCAGTACAACCATAAGTAACATTATAGGCATTTGAAAAATGGGCAATAGACTTTGTGGGACCAATCAACCCACCAGCCAAAAGGACATGTTTAAGATACATTATCACCACGACGGAATACCTAACAGGATGGGCAGAAGTTGCACCAGTAAAGGATTGCGGCACAGAGACAGTTGTACACTTCTTGTTTGAACAAGTAATCACTAGATTTGGGTGTCCAAGAGTTTTGATGAGCGACCAAGGAATGCACTTCATAAACAACACCATCTGCTCGATGACCGAAGAGTTTGAATTCCATCACCAGAAGAGCACACCGTATCACCCATAGGAAAATGGAATGGTAGAAGCTTTCAAAAAAATTATGGAGAACGCATTGACGAAGATCTGTAACGTCAAAAAAGATGACTGGGACCTAAAAATACCAGTAGTATTATGGGCATATAGGACTATGTGAAAAACATTGACAGGGCACACACCATTTAAATTAGTCTATGGCTAAGAAGCAGTAGTTCCATTATAGTTTTTAATACCTAGTTTACGTGTAGAAACTATCACACAAATGACAGAACGAGGCTCAGTACAGGAGAGACTGAATCAGTTACTGTCAATGGAGGAAGACCGAATCTTGGTAGGATTCCATCAAGAAGTACACAAAGAAAGAGACAAAGCTTGGAACAATCGACACATCAAGACAAAAACGTTCAAGGAGGAAGATCTAGTATTTCTTTATGACAACAAATCGTTCCAGCACCCAAGAAAGATGAGAATGCATTGGATAGGACAATACAAGGTAAAATTTGTCATAGATGGAGGATATATACAGATAAGATATTTAGCAGGCGCATAACTCAGAGGAATTATCAACAGGAGTCGACTAAAGCTATATAAGGACAGTCGACCACCCACTACGCAGTAAAAAAAACAAAAAAAAAACATACAACTTTAGTCTTTCGCAACACACCAGAGAAAGAAAGACCAAAGGATGATTTGAAACACAAATTCAGAAAAGGCAAGGACAATGGTCATATATAAAGGGAAACAAGAGGGAAAATGAAAGACGACGAAAGCAGGCTGACAGGACAACACAATGAAGAATTAAAGCACGATAAGAAGCAAGGGGACATCACATTAAACATGCCAACTGGAGACGACAAAGAAGGTGTAATGGCAAGAACGAAACCACCACAGATGCATTGAACCCACATTTACGGTGCATTAATCACATAATGGAGGAAGCATCCTCGACAAGTTTCATGACAAGCCCATACAACATGCGAGCACAAAAACAACTGGTCTATTTGCGAAAGAAGAATAGAGAGAGAGCAATAGTAGCCATAACGAATAGAGAGAAACTGTAGAGCTCACTGAATGCATTCAAACTCAACAAACGTTCAACAGTCACCACTATGGTACCACCGAAGCTTGCAGAAGCAAGTTAGACAGCCATACCAACCAGGGTTCAAACTAGGTCACGAGGACCCCTGGAAGAGAATGAACAACAGCAGCTGGAGATCGTCAATATAGATGACATCCCATCCCCAGAGACGATACCGATGAACTCCACATTGATACTGGAAGAGATTCAATAGCCACAAGAAGAGGCCATGGAACAGGATACACCAACAACGACGCAGAAGACTAAGAACGAAGAAGCAGGAACCCAGTAGAAAATACAACTAGAAAGCACTGAAGCAACCGTGGAAGTTAACAGAATGACACAGAATATGGGAACAGTGGTGCAACAATAAGACTCGCAAGCACCTAGCTTATGTCAACCAGCAAAGGAGACTGCTGGAACTACCTCGGCTTGGCCAAAATGGCCTACAGGGGAGCATCCGGAAGCTGCGAGAACTTCGAGCCAACCACCGTAATAGGAAGACAAAGTTCAGATATCAATCTCACCTCGCAAGAAACCGGTAGCAGAAATTTTGCTACCATGCATCCCAGATGCAGTACAGGTACACCCGCAGCTACTGGGTCACGTCGGGAAGCTCAAGTATTTTTACCATGGTGTATCAGACAAAACCAAGTACCAATAACTGGCGTTGTAGGTCTTTATGCAGAACATAGTCATAAACCAACTTGGAGAAACGATCATCCAGCCACACTAGTGGGCAACTGTACTGGAGAGAACAAGAATATTAAGTTTGTTGAAGTTACCAGATTTTGGCAGAGGCTAGTACACGACAACATGCGTCAAGCAGCTGTTAGCAGTCACGCATGGAGGGGATATATGGATGGACAAACCTGTCCCCATAACGATTGACCTTATCATGCAGCTAACAGGACTACCCATCTGGGGTATAGATCTCGTGTTGATTCTGGACAATAAATCCAAGGAGAAAATATTAGCAGAGGAGATGAAAAATAAATATGGTACTGCCAGAGGAAGAAGAGGCATTATAGTCAAACAGATCAATAATGCAGCTACACTATTGGGCGCAAAGATCTTAGCTTGAAAATTTCTAAGAAAATGCCGCAAATACAAAGTACCGATAGTAGTCATCACAGTTACAAATCAGTGTGTAGAAGGCACCTTTATGAGTTGGGTTCCATATCTTTCGAACTTATTTCAAGTGGACTGTAAGGATGCACAGGACCTAGGCACAGAGTTCCATTACTCATGGTTGATCACCCTAATAGCCTTCATGGGATGGCGAGAACCGGGGTATGTAATGTTTTGTACCAAACCACAGCCAGTGGGAGCAAGATATCTCTTACTAAGATCTGGGTCACAGACCAAGCATAAGAGGGATAATGGAATCATATTTGAATCATACCTATGGAACATATAGGAAGCTATCAATCGATCATGAAGAGTAACACCAGAGGTTGTCGTGCGATATGGGGACATCACCAACTTCTGGGCTACACGACAAGACATGTGGATGCAACCAAGGTAGGATCCGGATAAACAGTGGATATAGATGTGCTATTGCATCACCAAGGGTGATATCGACACAGTCATCAAGGAATGGCCTGATGAATGGAGAATCCCAGCCATCACAAAGGAAGTACCAGAAAGAACAACAGAAGGAGAGGCTACGTAGGCGAAAAAACAACCTCCACAAATCCCACTGCCCAAGAAACCAAGAATGAGCCAAAGCAAGTTGACTCAGCCTGACAAAGGGTCAAAGAAGAAAGGGAACTAGAAGGGGAAGAAAGAAACTACAAAACCGACCAAAGGACAACAGAAATAGGCTGAGGGAGCGTAGGAGACCACCCCAAATCCCATCACACAGGAACCAGGGGGAACTAAGAGACCAGCCACACAGGAAAAAGGAGCACGCAAGAAATCAAAGGCACAACGAGCATCGCCAGACTGTACGATCATAGAGGATGACAGGGAAATGATCGCCAGAATGGTTTAGGATTGTCTAGTAGAGGACTTCGACCATGTAGCACATCACAGGGATAAACTCCAAAAAGAGATGGAAGAAATGGGACAGTTCCTCAAGAGATTCAAAGAAGTCCAGATAGAAATAAGCAACAGAGGTATAGAGCTATAAGCACCATAGATAAAAGGAAGAGCAAAAGAGGAAGATCGTCAAACAAACAAGGGGATATTGCAGCCACACACAACATTCCATATCAACCCCAGCATGTTGCACATAGATGAAATTGTGGGGTAAACACCCTTGAAAGACTTGAGCCATATCCAACTTGTGTTGACAAGAATACCATCAGGGGCATTACACGGGTTGCAAGTGAGCATCAACCACGAGGTATAGTCTTGCACACACAGACACTTAATTGAATTAAAGAAGGCAACAAAGGAACAATATGTACTGAAAGAAGGCTACGAGAAGGAAAAATATGAGACCAAGAAAGAAAGGGAGCGCCTAAAAGGATTGGAACAAAAAGTGGCAGGAACTTATGAGAAGATTCCACAGGACACACAGAATGCGAAAGTTGCAACCATAGAAAAGATTGATCGGATTGCGCACGCATTTGATCAATATCAGAAGGAGATTGAGAATCTTCCGAGAATATCTCACACCAACCACTCCACCGACAGTGAAGGAACAGAGGAAGTGCGAAGAAACAATGCAACTACAGGAGATAGAGAAACAGGTTAGCACAACAGCTGAATTGTTTGATAAAGCAACACAACTTTGGACAAGGCTGGAGGAGGATCCATAGGTCCAACGCTGGGACAAGGAAGAGGAAATGATCAATGAAGCAATCCAAGAGCTCAAGCAGAGGAAGAAGACTAAACCAATTCAAGAACAAGTCAAAGGGACGCAATAGATCAAGAATATGCAGAAAGAACTTATCACTGCGCAAACGCAAAAACAGGAGCGCCAGGCTCAAATAGAGCCACTGCAGGAATGGGTAGAAAAAGTACTCGCACAGGCAGAAGGAGATAAAACACATATATAACAGACCCAGGAAAAATGTGCAGAATTACTGAGCGATGAAGTGGGAGTTCAGGTAGTAGACACCATCAAGGAGAAGACTGCGCAGGCACTGACAAAAGTAGCAGAGCTCAAGGAAAAGGTCCAAACGATCACTACGGAGATCGAGGAAGCTCAGAAGGATTAGATGACTCAAGACGAGTCACATGTCAGTGTTGGGGGCCTGTTGGAAGTAGGCCGAAGTGGAAAGAAGGATGATCGTGGGGAAATAAAGCATGCAGAAAATGGAGCGACAGTTGGCAAGAAACACAACACGCGCGCATGCAAGAAAGAGTGCATAAGGAAAGCGACAGCTGGAAGGAAGAACAACATGTGCACATGGGAGGAAGACCTAATGTCGGTAGGGATAGGGTTTTGGAAAGAGATTGTAAATGGATGAAGAGCCCAAAATGTATAAATATAGATATGTAGGTATCATGAAGGGGTTAGAGGTTAGAGGTTTCGACTATTTTGTATTGAGAAGTTTTGCATTATGCGATATGTAATGTTGGATTGTATGAACTATTTTGTAAGCTATTGAGCTAGGGGAGAGGGAAGATAGTATATATTGATGATTAGATCGTAGGCGGAGGAGCCTGGTGCGATCTATTTCGCCTCATATAGATCTTACCCATTTGAGGAGAGTTGTAAGCATGTGGCGCCAGAGATGCAAAACTACCATAATAAGAGAGCCAAGAGCCAAATCTTTGTGGACATAGCCTAGGAGGGGTGAACCACAGTAATATCTATGTAATGTGATGAATGCATTCTTATATTTGTTATATTTTTAGTAGTTAAATGTTGTCCTTAATGAATGAACAAGTTCTGGTATTGCTTAGTTGATTGTTGTTGTGATATTAAGAAAATAGGCTATGAAAGTTATTGCATAAGTAGGGAATACCAGTAGATTGCAATTACCAATTATAAGCAATGGATACAAGTAAAGATCCCCTATCTCACGCTCAATCCTCGGCTGTAAACACCTGAGTCTTACAGCCACCCATTTAAAGCTATCTCGGGTGAGACTGGGCAATGCATCCTCTGTGCTGCATTGCCTTCTGGTTTACCAAGAGGGCCGATAGTTTTAGAGGATTTGTTGGAAACCTGAAAGACATGAACCTTGGGTCAATAAGCTCAGAGTAGAGTAGAGGAATATTAATAGCAACCAACATACAATAATCACTTGTGCCCCTCAGATACTGAAGCACCCATTTCATTGTTGCTCAATGCTCTTTACCTAGATTTGCCATATACCTGCTAATAACCCCAACTTTATTTTAAATGTCTGGCCTTGTACTAACCATCACATACATTAAAATTCCTACTGCATTAGCATATGGTATTTGAGACATATATTCCTTTTCTTCTTTTGTACTAGAACATAAACTTGAAGAAAGATTAAAATTGGAAGCCAAAGGGACTAAAACTAGTTTCACATTGTTCATACCAAACCTCAAAAGTATCTTCTCAACATACTTCTGTTTTGAACATGAAAGATTACCATTCCTCCTGTCTTTGAATATTGTTAATTTTTTTCAAAATCCCACCCAGTTTCAGTCTCGCTGATTTTTCCGTCAAATTTAAATGCCAAACACAGTTTCAGCATATGCTACAACCGTGTTTCAGCATCTGCTCACAGTGGTGTTTCAGCATCAGCATATGCTACAGCCTGGTGTTTCAGCATCTGCTCATAGCGGTGTTTCAGCATCAGCATATGCTACAGCCTGGTG